>CM053608.1:86263019-86276885 GCA_028646535.1 Procyon lotor | reverse complement strand
TACTTGTGATTTCTCTCTGTGTGTCAAATAAATAAATAAAATCTTTAAAAATATATGTATATATATATATTTTTTATAATAGAATACTACCTAGTATCTGGCATAAAACTCAAGGATAGGTCAAAGAATTTTGAGAAATTGCCATCATAAAATTCCTTCCCCTCCCATTTTATTAATTATGCAAACAAGTATTCTCGGTATTCATATCCGTAAATGGAAAAAAAGAAGAGTCAATGCCAAACCTCGCCCTAACAACTAGTAATATCCGTCATGGACGTATGAACACATGGAAAAATTTGGAAAGTTTTTAAAGCTCCATCAATTTCATGAGATATATTTCCAATAAATATTTTTATTCTTAGTAATTATTATTTGAAACACATTTATGCTATTTGAGGAAGTGTATGCTAGTAATCATTTAATGATAATCCAGAGAAAAACATTTAATACTCTGCAGCCATAGGAAATAAAATAATTTTTATTTTTATTTTTTAAAGATTTTACTTATTTATTTGACAGACTGAGAGAGATCACAAGTAGGCAGAGAGGAAAGCAGAGAGAGAGGGAGAAGCAGGCTCCCCGCTGAGCAGGTACCCGATGCAGGGCTTGATCCCAGGACCCTGAGATCATGACCTGAGCCGAAGGCAGAGGCTTTACCCACTGAGCCACCCAGGCGCCCCTTTATTTTAATTTTTAATTTAAAAGTTTTCATCTTGGGGCACCTGGATGGCTTAGTGGGTTAAGCAACTGCCTTCGGCTCAGGTCATGATCCCAGAGTCCTGGGATGGAGTCCTGCATCAGGCTCCCAGCTCTGCGGGGAGTCTGCTTCTCTCCATGACCTTCTCCCCTCTCATGCTCTCTCTCACTCTCTTTCTCTCTCTCCCAAATAAATAAATAAAATCTTTAAAAAATAAATAATAAAAGCTTTTCATCTTAAATTTAATTTCAAGCTTTGTATGTACATTTGCAGCAAAATCTGATAAAATAATAAAAATACTTTCGAACATAATGCACTACTTTAGGATAAAATGTATTGTAAGAAATAAAATGGACTAACACAGGTTTCAAGGAAAAAGAATGAATATTACAAAATTTCAGCTGCTTAAAAGAGCTTACATTTGTATTCTTTTAATGAAAGATCATGAGTGTCAAATTGCTACGGATTAGGTTTCACTGGATACATTTAAAATAATGATATAATATTTGAACTTAAAATGTAAATATTTATAATAGACCAGAACTTGAGTCTTTTAAATAATTATAATTTAACACTCCAAATATAAATGTTAAAATGTATTTGAGAATATGTCCTTTTTCAAAATTGTGTTAACTGGTGCATGGGCAAAAAAGACATAGGTTACATTTTTTAAAAATAACATTCTAAATGCAGAAAGCCAGAACAGAATGTGAAAGACAAAGAAGACAACTCTGCCATAGGGAGTTTAGCATCTCTTTGGGATAAACAGTTTTGTGAGGATTAAATGAGAAAAAGTGTGGAAAGGCATGAAGTCGTCCCCGGCCAGGGGCCTGATAGAACTTTATTTCCTTCACATGTAACTTAAAAAAAAATTTTTTTTCTGCATTGAAATCACCTGCTATAAAATGGGGCAGAGGGCGGGCGAGAATCATGTGACTGATAATCAACTTTCATTTAACAACTCTTTATAAGCTAAAAAGAGTTAAATCGCCTTTCTAGTTTAAGTTCTGGACAAGCCTCAAATGTTAAATTTATAAAGAACAGGAAAAGGAGAGAGAAAGGAGGGAGGAAGGGAGAGAAGGAAGGAAAACAGGAAAGGAGGAAGGAAGGAAGGAAATGAACAAAGAAACAAAGAGAAAGCTTTTAAACACTACATGCACTGTCTTCCCAAACCAAGCAACTGGGATAACCTTCCTGCTGATTTAGGGGCACATCTAAGCAAATGAATGTTCCATTGTTCCCACCTGCTGTTTCCCAAACAGCTTCAACTGTTCTGCCTTTGACCTGCTTTGGCTCCATCCTATATGGAATCTGCACTCTTGGAAACCCCACTCCTGAGCTCCCCCACCACAGAGCTGGCCCTAGTAGCAGCTGGGAAAACCTTCTGGGGAACAGCTGGTGTCCAAGGCCCCACATTTCTGTCATTATCCAGGGAGAAGAGCCGTTGTCTGCCATATAGGGATTTGGGGGACACATTTCATTAAAATAACACTTCACGTTGGCGTAGAATTATTTCATGGACAGATAACTCTCATAAGCATTTATTGGTCTCTGTTGAACAAACCTGGCGGACTGGAACATTATGAATCAGGAGCCCAAGTTCTGGGCCTCGGTTCGGACCCTGGATTCTGACCCTGGCTCTGGATGCTTACTCCATGAATGACATGGAGGGGGAAAAAAAAATCACTCTAAGACTCAGGACTTTATTTCCTTGGTACAAGAGGAGAAGAGTATCCTAGATGATCTCCTCTTAAAATCAACATTTATGGACACATGCCTCAAAGCGTCTCCCCTACCCCCTCACCCCCCACCCCGACCATACTGATTCCATCCACCATGGAGTGAAATTCAAACTGGCTGCTTACCTTTATCACACTGCCTACTGTTTACCCACCCTAATATGACTAAAGCCAACCAACCAAGAACCACTTTGGGATAGCTCATAGCAAATAAGCCACTTCATTTAAGCCTCCCAACAAACCTAATAAGGGAAATAGTTCAGATATTATACAATCTAGTTTTTAGATGAAGAAATTGAGGTGAGAATCGGGGGATTTCCAGCAATCTCACAGAAAGTAGCAAAGTCCTACCTCCTAGTTTTGAGGAAGTCAAACCATCTTGGGAATGAAAAAGTTAACAGAACGTTACTGCTAATCACCACCTTCATGGGCGTCTAGGTTCCTCCATGCTGACAACTGTCAACTGTTTGGTTGAAAACAGGACAATCACCAGGGGCACCTGGCATCTTATTTGATCTCTGATCCACGCAAGCCAGCTCACAGGCCCATAAATGCCTCTCTGTCAAACTCGACATTTTGAGCACATTTTCAAATTGCTAATTCCTTAGGGAGTGGTGCCTCAACTGAAACCTTCACCTCCAAGTGGCTTTGCCCTGTGTGTGCCCCGTACATCCTTGTTGATTTGTTTCTCCCGTAATCAGGGTGGGTCTCTCTTTGACAACTGGGGGCCACATTTAGCCAAGCAGCTGCCCGTTGGCATCTAAAGCTTGCGATACGGAGTTCTGGCGATGTCTCAAAGGATTTATTATTATCATCCCATGATTTCATTATTATTATTATCGTCCTTATGAAATTCAGTAGCTGAGCCCACTACAAAGCATTAGACCCATGTTTAACATGGAACACTCTTTTCCGCCTTCTCCCCACAGTTGTGGGGTTTCCCCTCATTTCTGCTCACTGGTGGAGGGCTCTAAGAGGTACCCTGCAGTCATAAACAGGTCATTCTGAGTATTGCCTCCGCCACCACTGCCCTGTCCCAGTGTCGCCTGGAGAAATGGGGGGGTGAGGTGGGGAGGGGGGAGCCTTTAAGACAAGGGCTCTTTACCAAACAGGAGGCAGTAAGAATACGATACAAAGAACACTGACCTGGGGTCAGGAGGGGCTCATTCTGTGACAGGGAGCAAGTCTCTGCTAACTGAGCCTTAATTTCCTCATGTATTAAATGAGGTAACTAAGTGAGAAGATCTTAAAGATTGATTTTGAATGCAATCTTGCTCAGATCAGCTCTAATTTTACCCTTTGTCTCAGGGAAGAGGACAGGGAAGAGCATCTCATTAGGAGAGATCTCAGGAAAAGACTCTCTCCAACTCTCGATTCAGCC
The DNA here is from genome assembly GCA_028646535.1 of Procyon lotor. Lineage (NCBI taxonomy): Eukaryota > Metazoa > Chordata > Mammalia > Carnivora > Procyonidae > Procyon > Procyon lotor. Next base: position 86,273,068 of record CM053608.1, on the reverse strand, counting down.
TCTACTCTCTCATCAATTTGCCTGGTCGAAAAACCGACCTGGTTTACCAGAGTCTTTAAGGAAACAAAAGTAGCTCTTTATTAGAGAAATCAGAATTCCTCACCTAAAATACGCTAAGATTTAAAAAGGAATTGTGGATTGACTGGGAGTTTGAGGACTTGGGTTTCATCCCAGTTTTTTCAATAATTAGCTCACCTCCCAAATTCGAGTATCAATACCTCTCTGACAGACCTCAAATAGTCTTTTAGGCTCACAAAAATGTGACTTGAAAATGTAAAGTATAGGAGCACCTGGGTGGCTCAGTGGGCTGGGCATCTGCCTTCGGCTCAGGTCATGATCCCAGAGTCCTGGGATCGAGCCCCACTTCGGGCTCCCTGTTCAGCAGGGAGTCTGCTTCTTCCTCTGCCCCTCACCCTGCTCATGCTCTCTTTCTTGATCTCTCTCTCTCTCTCTCAAATAAACAAGTAAAATCTTAAAAAAAGAAAAAATGCAAAGTATAACTGTATACAGATAAGTCGTTAAATTAAGATCACTTCCCCCCTTGACCCTAGATAAATCTCAGAAGAACTAAAAGATTGATACAACATTTAAAAAATGTGTGTCTTCCTATCAGTGGGGTGGCTGATGGTTTTATATTTTGTTGTAGAGATTTAACAAACCTCTTTATGTGGTTTACTTAACAAATATTTATTAGGAGCCCACTGTGTGCCTTATACTAAAGACAAGGGAAGAAATTAAAAGGAGTATAAACCTGACTTCCAGGAGTTTATAGTCTTGTGAATTCAAGACTTATACATACACACAAAAAATTGTAAAACAAATTTTAAAATGGTATAATGGTGGGGCACCTGGGTGGCTTAGCCAGTTAAGCATCAACCTTTGGCTCGGTTAGTGATCCCACGGTCCTCGGATTGAACCCTGAGTTGGGCTCCCTGCTCAGCGGGGAGTCTGCTTCTCCCTCTCCCTCTGTCCCTCCCGCCCCCGCTTGTGCTCTCTCTCTCTTTCAAATAAAATAATAAAACCTTTAAAAAAGTAAATAAGGGGTGCCTGAGTGGCTCAGTTTGTTAAGCATCTGCCTTCGGCTCAGGTCATGATCCCAGGGTCCTGGGATCGAGCCCTGCGTCCGGGTCTCTGCTCAGCAGGGAACTGCTTCTCCCTCTGCCTTCTGCTCCCCCTGCTTGTACTCTCTCTCTCTCTCTTTGTGTCAAATAAATAAATAAAATCTTTAAAAGGAAGGAAGAAAGGAAGGAAGGAAGGAAGGATAATGGTAAATTGTGTATAGACCTAAAACAAATACTTCAACCAACCATGTTGGGACTGAGTCTTCCACGAGAGGAAAGATGGTGTTGACTAATGTTTGGGACAAGCTATATGAATAAGACAGAACTTGAGACAGACTGAATGAGTGGGATGAGCAGTTTTAACAGCAGACCTTCATAACAAATGCCAGAATTAAATAAGAAAGAGAATTTTAATATTGGGGTTGGAGAGAAATGTTATTTCTCTCTATATTCAATAGTAGCAGATTTCAGACCATGGTTTTCCAGATGATGATTATCAAGGAATCCAAATTTACATTTATTTAACTTGCAGAAATCATACCAACATAGCATTACTCTTTTAAAATTAGGTTACCTATAAATGTGTGGTCTAAAGGACCCTTTTAAGACAAAACAAAAACAAAAACAAAAAAACCTGACATTTCCTACTATGAGAATGTTTTCTCAAAACGACTGCTTTGTGCCCACGGCATTCCCCAGGGTGACCCCTCTACGAAGCACTGGATCCAGCCACAGGTTAACAATTAGTATTTCTGGAACACTCTGGACATTCCAGCCTCCATGCCTTTGCTCTAGCTATTCCCCGATCTAGGAAAGGCCTTCCCTCGCCCCTCCAGGTATGCAAGGCCTCCCTATTTTTAGGTGTCAGCTGAAACCCAATGTTGTCCATTAAGCTGTCACTCCCTGGGTCACTGCTTAACAATCTCTGCTTCTGAATGCTAATCGTGCTTATTTTCTGTGCTATCACTTTGCAATTATCATATTCTCTCTTTTTTTTTTTTTTGGTATATTTTTCTAGATATAGGTTCTAGCTCCAAAAGAACTTGTTTAAGTCTCTCAAGGAAAGGAACATGGACATGTCTTTGCATTTCTAGCACTCAGCATGGTACACCAAGATTGGCAGGCACTCACTAAATAGATGCTATTGAATCTAGGCAAGCCCCAAACTGGCCATATTTTCCATAACGTCACTGCAGCTACCCTCCCATTTGAAAATGGCCAAAACTAGTCACAAACTGAAATGACTATGTCTGAAGTGGGATGTATTAATATAGCCTAAAAGAATCCCAGTATAAAAGATGGGGATTCATTCACTTGGGAAAAAAAAAATTAACGTTCTCACTCTTTAAAATAATAATGCCTTGTTTCACTATATTCCATTAACAGAAGCATTAATATAGATTTGCCTATCTGAAAAGGGATTTGGCAAAGGGCATTTCTCCTTGCCATGGGACAGCTGAAGAGGTGTAATTTAACAGCCTTCAGACGCCCGTCACTGTGGTGATTGAGGTGGACAGAAGGCATGGACATGACCAAGGCCCTTAAAAGACACAAACAGGTGGAGAGTGTGCTGGGGGTGGGTAGAGGGCTGGAGAGTACAAAAGGAGGAGGCTCGCTTGGAGAGCAGGGACAGGAGAAGGCATAGGGTGAGGCTGGCAAGGAGCAGGAAGGAGGGAGCGGGGAAGGGATGCGAGGTCATAAGGCAACAACAGAGGACAGACCTGAAAGAAAGACAGATAGACGAGGGGACAGAGCACAGGCGCGAGATGACAGACGATTGGGGCCAGGGGTATATATACGGGAAGACAAAGATGGCTCCTCTGCATGTGACTAGAAGGATAGCAATTAAGAAGAGAGGAGGAAAAGGGAAGAAAACGGGGAATAAGTGAGGAGACAAAATAAGGAAGAAGTGCACAGGTACTAGTTAAATGCTTCGAAAATCACCAGGCTGTGAGGCTGTGCCAGAAGAAACCCCACAGCCATACCCAGGAGGGGACCATCAGTAAGACAGAGGCAGGCAATTTAAGTAGCTAGCTACTGAGGTAAAAATGAAAAAAAAAAAAAAAATAGAAGATGGAAAAGGTGAGAAGCAAAAGAAGGAAAACCCAAAGGAGACACTGGCCCAGAAACCTTTTTAACTTTCTGTAAGAATCTTCAAGGCCCCAAACTAGGCCAAGATTCTGACTGACATTTCTGAGCTCACCAGCTGCTGTTTCCTTGAGAGAATTCTGACAGGAAGGCATAGAAATGCAAGCCAACACTGTCAGCTCTGAAAAAAATAATAATAACAACCCATGCTCTAAACACCTCAATGGGGCCGAAGCCTGCCAGGGAAGAAGGCACACGGAGGAGGAGGAGGAGGGACCCGCCTGCAACTTTTCCCCAGGTATGTACTGAGCTGTTCCCGGTGCTGCTTTCTCCTCTAATTGTCCTCTGGCCGTTCCTGCCTTGCCCATCTGTCTTGCTTTCTTTGTGAATTTTTGGGAAGCCCTGCAGGGGATCTGCTCCTGTCATCTGAAGCCAGCACGGCAGTGTCTATGAGAGCAGGTGAAGCTCCACACTCCCCTTATCACATGGGCGGGGGAGGACCTCTGGAATCCAAGCCCATCAGGCAGAGCTAGGCCAGGGGAAACAAACAGGAGAAATCACCCCTGCCCACATTTTCGGTGCATACGTTAGGAATGATCTGTGGGCTATGCTAACAGTGGACTTGTTTCTGGGGGCGGGGTGGGGGGGCTCGAAGCAAAGGCAGAGGGAAGGAGGGTGGGCATGGAGACAGAGGGATAGTGAAACACAGCTCAGCTCAAGGGGAGAGATCTGGCATAATCGCCCTCAGAGCTGGTCAATTACCTAAGGAAGAGCTCGGGTTTTCGGAGTGATGTATGAAAATCTGACAGCACATGACCTTGAACTTTCAGCTTGTCTTCTCAATGCCTTGGTAAAATACTTTGAATGTATGTTGACATTTCTTTCAAAGCAACTCAAAGGACTTTATTTCTAATATGTAATTTATCTCAAATAGTCCCATCACTGAATGGGAGAGGTTTCTTCAGATGACCCCAAAGACATCCCCTATTAAAACAATGTGAAGTGTTAAATCTTTTTAAAAATTAAGAAACTAAGTCCCTGAGCAATGTATTTCTTCAGAAAAGTAGGACAAGAACCAGATTCTCTCATATGTCCCCTGGACCTTAAGCAATTCTTACTACTCAGTGTAATACGTGCACTTTTTTAAGAAGAGCTTTTGGATCTAAAGCTTTATCATTATTTGGTATTATTGCATTATGTTACATTATATAATCATTACAATCCCTCTGCAAATATGATATAAGGACCTATGAGTCAGTGAAACTCCTGCTGGGCTGTCTTTCCCAAGAGAAACATTTCATTTTACGTCCATTCTTCACCATACTCCACTTAAGGTTTGTCAGTAAGATCTGAGAGCCAAAAAGACAATTCCCAGTAGCGTACAAGCCCTCAGGCCGAAAACTCTTAGTGACTTAGTAATTTAGCAACTTTGTAACTTTGCACATGGGGGTTTCCCTCTCTTTGGAGTGTTGACCTCATGGGTGAAAGCTCCTACAACCATACCATTAAAGAGGACTTACATTTTCTTGGCCTTTGTGTGGCTTTACTCTTTTTCCTTACCTCCCCACTTTTAGGAAGCTCAGCACAAAATCGCCAGTGCCACACTTGAATTGTTCAGCATGAGAAACATTGAACTAGACCAGTGGTTCTCAGATTATGGTCCCCAGACAAGCACTATCAGAATCACCTGAGAACCTGTTACGAATGCAGATTCTCAGATCCTCCTCCAGGCCTCCTGAACTCAGGGGATGGAGCTGGGCTTTCTGTGGTTGGGCAAGCCCACCAGATGACTCTGACCTGCTCAATCAGGACATTATAATGTTTTAAAGTGCTGTTTCCCTTAACACACAGAGCTCAAATCTCCTGCAGGCGTGACTCCAGCCCCCTATAGAGCTATTGCTTCTAGGGAGACCCTTCCAAAAACAACTACCTCTCAGTCAGTACTCTGTGTCCTTCATTTGCAAAATAGGAGTATTTCTAATATAAGCGACTTGTGACAGCCCTGAGACCAGTCCCTGCAGGCAGTGAGTGCTCTCTAAGTGGTGGCTCTCTAAGTGCTCTCTAAGGTGGTGGTGGTTTTCTGTGTTCCCACTTTCCTGTGCAAAAGGCCTTCACTGGGTGGTGTGGGGACTCAAAAAGGAAGTGGTCAGGCTCCTGACTGAAGGAGGGGAGATGCGTAAATCGGAAGTACACAAGGAATGGGAACAGCAAAGTAAGAAGGGATAGGTGCCTGAGTACAGGTCCAAACAATAGGAACGAGAACGAGAAGAGAACGAGAGAGAGCTGGGAAAAAACTTGGCAGAGGATGTGTCTTTTGAACCGAGGCTTAAAGAGAGAGACATTTTAACTAGAGAAGATGGGCAAAGAGAAAAGAACTGAGCTGGTCACCAGGAACCCTGGAAAGATAAGATCTTAGTGGACTGGTGTGGAAAAGAGTGCCCACTCCCCCTTCTGTTATTAATGTGTTAGCTGGTCCTGTTGTAGAGAGGCATCGCTTTGTGTCTGGGTCTAACAGTTTGTCACAGTGTTTGCAGAAATTCTTCCTTTAATCCAAATGATACAATTTGTCTTAGACTGTTATAAAATGAGTCCTTTCCAGAATTAACAATTTTATTACTTAAGTATCCATCTCTCTCTCTCTCTCTCATATTATTAGGTCAATGTTTCTCAAAGTCCTGTTGCCCACTGGCAACAGAATAAATTGGATGTGGTTGCAAAAATGCAGATTCCTGGGCCCTGGCCCAGACGGCTTATTTCAGTATCTTTGAGAATAGACAGAAGAATCTGCATTTTAACAAGCTCCCCTGTGATCCCAATGTTCACTCAAGTTTGAAAGCGATGCTTCTGGAGCTCTCATTTGCCAAATTTGCTGAGCATCACCTGGAAGGGCTTATTAAAAATATGGGCAACTGGCCCCTCCCCATGGAGACCCCAAGTCCATGGCTGTGGAGTGAGTGGAGGGAAAGGGATTTTATAAGTGCCTCCGTGACACTAAAGACCTGGCAAGGTGAGAAAACATCCCATGCTAGAATGAATGCATGCTTTGGGTAAGAGAGGAACTCCAAGTCGTAGGTCAGCCATTTACCAGCTGTGTGATTTGGGTGAGCTTCTTAACCACTCTGTGCTTCCAAATTACTTAATCTGCTGGAGGCAGTCTTATCCTGTCTAATAAATGTGCTTCACGAAATTGCTGATGGTAACTGCTTTTCGTGTAACATCAGCTCCCTCTCTACCCCTTGTCCCATCTTACCTGGAGTCCCAGCTCTGGCTCTCCAGCTCCACTGAGAACCCGGGCAAGGACAACAGTGCTGGTGAAATACCACCAGGACTCACCTGGGGCAGGATGCCTGCAGGGAGAAGAGATGGGCTCTTGGAGCTAGCCTTGCTCTTAGCTGCCCTGGGAAGTTCAAATGGGACTCATGCCCATGATTGAATCAACATTCAGAACCGGCCAGTCCTCTAAAAATAGCTAGACATTCTGGCTGAGCCTTAGGAAAAATAAGGTCCTATCCCGACATACTATCCCATGCTTGCCTTAAAAGGAGGGGCCTCTGCTTTATTTCCTACTGCCTCAGCCAGATGATGGTAAGCCCCAAATAGTGTGACTTGTACCTTAGTGAACTCACTTCTGTTTCATGGACAGCTCCCAAAAACAGGAGTAGTGATACCAGGGCCTAAGGTCTCATTGAGAGGTGGACGTATCTGTGTAGACCACTCCTCTTATAGACACTAGTAGGGTCCTAATCCCTCCATAAAAGCAAGTACTGCTAGTTTTAAGAAAAAAAAAGAAAAGAAACAGTTATTGATGATTTAAAACTTGCAAGCCTGACTGTGGGGCAGAGAAGGGATAGGGAAAGCTAAATTCCTATATTAGATATTAGATAGAGACACAGGCAATTTTTCTGCAGAAAGTCCTGTTTTCCTTCCCTCGTCCACCAAAGGGCTGACCGACTAAGGATCTGTTGACAGAGGGCCAAGGCTTTGTGGCCAATAAGGGAACAGTCTGAGCATTTCACTATATTCCTCTTTCCATAAAAATCCTGAAAATGAGACTGAGACCCCGGATATTCAGAACCTATAATGATCGTTATCAGAAATGACACTGACGAATCCTCCTCCTTCACAAATCCTTTTCAGACATTTGAGAATATCAAAAATTGTTTTTAAAAAACAGGCAAACCAAAACTGCGGGGAGAAATATTTTTGATAATATTTAAGCATTCTCAAGTATCTTCTTAGAACCACCCCTTTCCTAATAATGATTATTGGGCTAATGAAACTCTGGAAAGTCGAGCAAATATAGGGACTTTCATGCAGTGGGTAGTTTTAGTTGCTGTCTCCATAGTAAGCATACATCAAATACTGGCAATCATACAAGGGACCATTTAATAGACTTTTTAAATAGACTTTTAATACTGCGTTCACGGCCCGGTACATAAATCTGTCTCATTGAAGCCTCCTGTGGAGGAAGCATTATTATTCCGACTTTACAGATAAGGAGAGTGAGGCTCAAAGAGGCTAAGTAGTTTGCTCATGGTCACAGAGCCTGAAGACACAGTGCACACAGATGCCCACACCATGGTCTTCCTCCCTACAGCCCTCTGCCTCCCAGAAAGATGACATCATGTTACTTTCATTAGTTAGTTACAGCGTGTGCTCCCTCTCCTAACCCGTCCCGGATTTGTCCCAAATCCAAGAGTCTTTCTGCTGACCACTAATGGGAAATCCCCATCCTCACTTCTCCATAAAGCTGTGTCTGAGTCATTTATGTTCAAATGCTGCCCTGCTCAGTGAAAGAAATTGGGCAGGGAGGGGGAGGGGGGACTGTGATTGCGGCTTATGCTTTTGACACTGTTTTTATTGTTACTTAAGTTCTGGAAGCTTTAAAATGATGCTTGCTTCCCAGGAACTAGGGAAAGGACCGTTTACTAATTTAAGGCTTTGAACAATTATCTGATTACAGGGCAGAGTGAGGGAGAAATAAATCTTGTTTTCAATAACACGTTGAGTGACATTTTCTATTGTCATCAGTTTGTTCTCCTAAGAAATTCAAGACACGCCCATTTGTCATCTCATTAATCTTCAACCCATCCTGTGGTGGGCAGATGGGTTTCCACAGCTGTTTGCAGATAACTTGCATGGGATCTGGCACAGGGATGAGGGACAGAAAGGTCACTGATATGACCCAGCACACAAGTGGCCAGGTGACATAGCCTCCCTCCCCATTTTTCCTATTAACACTACCCATCAAAGTCAGAAGATTTGGGCAGGTAGGACACTAAATAAATAATATGAAAAAAACCTACATACAGTCAATGCGCTTTGCCCTGTGCAAGATTCAGAGTAATGTGTCTTTATATTCCCCATCCTAGATTTTTTTACTTCTAATCCTGCCTGGTCTGAAACATTTTAATTCTGCTGCGGTTGTTTGTTTCGCTTTGTCTTTCCAGGCTACCTTGTGCTCCATCTTCGAATCCATTCCATGCATTTCTTTCCTTGCATGTTAAGTTAGATGATCAGGGAAAGTGTCATGAGGGTTTAGACAATACGTTCCAGTTTCAAACTTTCCCTTCAGGGGCACCTGGGTGGCTCAGATGGTTAATCGGCTGCCTTCAGCTCAGGTCATGATCCCAGAGTCCTGGGATCAAGTCCCGCATCAGGCTCCCTGCTCCGTGGGGAGCCTGCTCCTCCCTCTCTGCCTCTGCCTCTCTGTCTCTCAGTTTCTCATGAATAAATAAATAAAATCTTAAAAAAAAAAAAAAAAAACTTTCCCTTCAGGTTCAAAAATCTTTGTGCGTTCTCAATTGAAATAATTTAGTTTCCTAGACTCAAGAACAACCGAGTAACTGGTTTATCCAAAGCTTTTTGTTATTATTTTTTCCTGTAGATTTTAAAGGGAACTTTTAAGTAACCATTTGACTATATAAAGTCAGGCTTGATAAAGACCAAGAAATTCACACCCCAGTGAATTTAGCACTGGGGTGAGCACTATCTTGGTTATCTCCCATTGTTTCTCTAGAAATCTATTTCTTTCATAATCTTACATGAATTAATCACCTTCTGGATCTCAGCTTACTCACAAATGGCAAGTCTTTTAAAGGGGGCTCTTTTGAATTCTCTGGACCAAAAAACCACAGTGGTCTTCTCTTCTGTGCAAACCCTCACTCCGCAAACCGACACGCCTAACACTTTGGAGAATCTTGATCTGACAAAATTAACCAGTTAAAATGAAACTTCACTCAGCTTGTCCGTTCCCTGGTTCGCAGGAAGAGAGGAGAAATCCTCCTCTTCGCAGCCACATCTTCTCCGTGGCCCGGCTCTCTCTCCTCCCATCGGCTCCTGCTTTTGATTGACCACCACCCCACACCTGAGGGCGGGCGGGGGCGGGGGGAGAGGGACCCCACATTCTCACCCAGATGAAGCTTGCCTTTGATTCTGGGAGAGAGCCATATTTCCATAGCAGGAGCTTGTATAGCCATTGGATTGGATTAAATGGATGACTCCCAAGACCAGCCAGTAAAGAATTTTGAATGGGGTGCTTAGGACATTTTCCTATTTTCCTGAGAAAAATGATGGTTTCTAAGTCATCACCAGCAGCGGCAGCACCCCAAGTCCACAGCTGCAGAGGGCTAAGCGTGTGCAGAGTGCAAGGCCCAAAGTGCTTCTTTCCTTTTCTCCTTTCTCAACCTGTACCTTCTCCGCCTGTCTCCATGGATTGATCAAGACTGTCCCTCCAACCAGATTAGTTTGTTTTTTTTTTAAGGATTACCGTGTACATATACATAAACTAATTTGTTTCCATGGCCCTTACCTATGAAGCCAGATTCTTCATAGATTAGTAGCGAGGGTTTCAGGAGATTGTATTTGCAAAGCACAGAAAATTATCCCTGTCACAGGGTT
>CM053608.1:86225655-86262919 GCA_028646535.1 Procyon lotor | reverse complement strand
TGCCGGCGTCCCTCACCCTTCCTCCGCTCCGGCCTCCCAGACGGCAGGGCAGGTGACGGGCTAGGGGGAGCAGACGCCCAACAAAAAGATCCTTCCCACAATGAACAATCGTGCTTGGAATGCTGCATCTGGCAGCTGCGTCCCATCCTCGAGTGCCCACGACAACTGTAGAGCAGGGCGACACAGGACGGCCCGCTGCGTCTGCATGCGGGAGATACTCTCCACGCACATGAAGAACAGTTCTATGCGGGATTCTCGCCCTCTTAAAAAAAAAAAATAGTTTTTCCTTTGTGAGATTCCAAACATGAAAAAAAAAAAAAAGAATCATATTGACCTATACAAAACAGTAGTGATTCAAATAGTGAATAGTAATAACAATCACGAGACAGTAACTGCACCAAAATAAGCCAGCGACACTCGGGTGCTGTTTAGTTCTGAACAAACAGTAGGGGGAGAAACTGAGCCCCCAAAGCACCACCATTCCCCACCACGCGGTTCCAGCACAGCCTGGGGGCCACGATAGGTTGGCAGACGACCAACCCAACCGCGCAGCTGGTCCCGCCTCTGTGCGTGTCCATTTCGGGGAGGGCGGGGGAAGAGGTGCCGTTGGCCCCCATCAGACGGGCAGGGCTGCATCTGGACGGAGGACGGGAGGAGCCAGGCCGGGCCCAACACGACTTCCCGAGGCCACATGCTTCTTTATATCCCCATACGGATTACGTTGCTATGGAATGTAAGGAAGTGTGTGGTTTCGGCAAGTGCCTCTTCCGCAGGCCGGCCCCAGCACCCGGCACAGGTTTGGTCCCCTTCCTCACTGGAGCTTTGCCCCCCGCAGGCATTCCCCTCTGCAAACAAGCAGGAGCCTCTGCATCCTGTCGAGCCCCTCTCCCGCACCCCTTCTCTCGCTCCTGAGGCTTCATGGGTCAGCCCAGTTCCAGGCCCGCTGATGGGTGTGCCGGCCTCCCAGACCCCACTGCGCATGCCCGTTGGTGGAGAGATGTCATATGGCCTAAAGGTTTTTAAACGGGCAGCCCTCACCTTCCAAGTTCCTCCCTCCAGTCATTTTGCTCCTGAAATGAGAGCTTTCTGCTGACCAAACTGAACTGTGATGGCTTCACATCCATCTGTATCGCTTACTTCCCTTTAGAGCCCGGGTGTCCCCAGCACGTGGTGCAGCTCAAGGCTTTTCCCTGCAGGCCTGCAGGTGCTGGGAGGCTCAGGGGATGATAGTCTGGGTCCCCGGAAGTCCCTTGGCCCTGCTCTACCACCTTTTCTCTTTCACATCCCAGCCCTGGGATGTGAAAAGCAAAGCGCAAAGCAGCGCTGAAAAGGTCAGAGTACTCAGAGAGCAATCCACTCATCCAATTGGCTGAGTTCCTTTCTCCCCTCTTCCCTGAACCCACGTGTCCCCAGCTCTGGCCCTGGAGGGCCTGAACCTACCCACAAAAGGAGCTGGACTTGCAGAGCAAAGCTGGGGCATGGGTGACAGCAGTCACCCAAGACTGAGGCCATCACTTACCCCAACATTCCAGAATGAGAGCAGAGGCTGAAAGGATCCCCCCTCACTTAATCCCCAGCTGCAGGATGGCCTTGTGCCTTCCACAGCTCTGCTCCCTGCTGTTCGGGTGTGTGTGCGTGTGTGTGCGTGTGTGTGTGTGTGTGTGTGTGTGTTTGTGACGAGGCCCAGGCCACCCTAAATTTCTATCATGAGTTCTTAAGCAGAAGCACGGGGTCTGACGGATGCCTGCGGAGAAAAAGGGATGCCGAAGCAGGGGCTGTGAGATAGAACTGAGAAGCAGCAAGACAGGGCACGGGCAGAGGAGGACAGGGCAGGATGAATGCAGGGTGGCGGGACCCCCTCAGAGGCCCCCATTGGGTTGCTGCCGTGCAGGTGACGCCCCCACTGCCTCTCCCAGACACGAGGCAAGGACCTAATGGCCTTCAAGGGCATGCTGACCTGTACTCCTTGGGGGCTGGAGAGAATTCAGAAGAACGTGGGGGGCTTACCAGAGATGGAGCAGCTGCAGGACTGAACAGTTTTAGTTAAGTGGTTCCCAGATGCAGGTGCAGATGCCCCTCAGAGCACACTGGGCAATGCTTGGGGGACATTCTTACCAGTGGTCAGAAGTAAGGAGTTCTACCAGCATCTAGTGGGTAAGGACCAGAGAATGCTGCTAAATACCTTAGGACAGCACTCCTCAGCAAAGACTTAGCTGGCCCCAAATGTCCACCAGCTGAGACTGAGGAAACCCTGCTCTAGACAGTGATGCTTTGAATGAATAAGGTCTCTGATGTCGGTGTATTATGGCACATTCAGTCTTCCAAAGAAAATTACTGCCCTTCTTTCCCAAACGTCCGTCAGTCTTCACGTCTCTAAAACAGGCAGATGACTCAAAGCTGTACTTCTTCCCAATGACAGCCCTTTCTTTTTATAAATCAGACTTGCTCCAAAGATAGTTCTCCTTTTCCTCCCCTGAGGTTGATCCCATGTCATCTACTCAGAAAATGGGGGGCTAGAACCTCTGCCATGGCTCAGGTCACGATCTCGGGATCCTGGGATTGAGCTCAGCAGGGGAGTCCGCTTCTCCCTGTCCCTCTGCCACTCCTCCTGCTTGTTCTCTCTCACTCTCTCCGTCAAACAAATAAAGAAAATCAGAAAGAAAGAAGGGAAGGGAAGGGAAGGGACGGGACGGGACTGGGGGCCATTGTGCAGGTGGCGCAGGATATGAGTAAAGAGAGGAGAAACATGATAAGGAGTACACTCCTGACTTGCAGAAATCGCCCTGCAAGAGGTCTCTTTTGATTTGATGAGTGGGACACGTGTACCGCCTGGCTGCCCGCCCCCACCCCCCACAGCTGCTACTCCCTTGCTCCCCAGGAGGAACAAGGACAAGGTTAGCCAGAGGAAGAGCTGGTGGACGTAGCCCAAGACCCCGTGTTGTAGATAGGAGGTGGAGGAAGAAGGTACAATGCCTGAGCCAGCAGGATGTGTGCTGAGGCAGAGGGGACTCAGCCCAAGCCCCAGGCTGCAGCACAGCCCTGCCCCAACCATCCTTGCGGCTCCTGCTCCGCCACCCCCAACCCCCACCACATCGTAGCTGCATCCACGTCGCCTTGCTGACTGCACTGACTTCTGCGATCTCTTACTTATTTCAGGCAGAACCCCCAAGCTGCTGTCCATTTGGCAGAAGTCCGCTTGGCAGGGTAAACCAGTTCTGCTTTTCCTGATCGGCGGTTTTTACAACTTCAAAGTTGAAATGAAAATACTTGCAGCCTAGGGAAGGGAAATGCGTGAAGAGCAGGCTGAAGTTGAGAGTGAGACTTTTGGCCTCAAAAGCAGACATGCATTTACAATGACACGGATGGAACTCAGGGGTATGATGCTAAGTGAAATGAGTCAATCAGAGAAAGACAATTATCCTGTGATCTCTCTGATATGAGGAATTTGAGAAACAAGATAGAAGATCATAGGGGAAGGGAGAGAAAAATGAAACAAGACAAAATCAGAGAGGGAGACAAACCATAAGAGACTTAATCTCAGGAAACAAACTGAGGGTTGCTGGAGGGGAGGGTGGTGGGAGGCATGGGGTGGCTGGGGGAGGGGGACACTGGGGAGGGGATGTGCTATGGTGAGCACTGGGAACTGTGTAAGACTGATGAATCACAGACCTGTACCCCTGAAACAAATAATACATTATATGTTAATTAAAAAAAAAAAAAAAGCAGGCACAATCGTCTCTAGGACTTCCCCACAATGCCTGGAAGTGTCTGTCTACTGTGTCCACCAGAGTCCTCGTATTGAGCACCTTTCTCGGGTTATCACTAAGTCTTACAATGAGGAGACAAGGTAGGTATGCTCCCGCATGGTACAAGTGCAGATACTGAGGCTTAAAGAATTTTTGTGACTTTCCTAAAGCAAAAGAGCCAAGAAGCCTCAGTGGGATTTGAACCCAGATAAGTGACTCCCAGGCTACATGTTTCCACTCTATTATACTTCTCTTCATCAGGGAGAGGAAATTAAAAGAACAAGCAAGACTCCCCCACCCCCCCAAGGGAGGAGGACAGCCTCCTGGCATTCTCCAAACTCCCCTCTCTGCCTGCCTCTTCCCCTACCTGCTCAAGTACATCATGACAATTGCCAGGCTGCCTGTCTGGACAAGGTCTCCTTCTCAATCAGCTCCCTGCCCCCTTCATCACACTTGCCCAGAAATAGGCAGAAACCAGTGGATACCTGTGTGAGGCCAGTGGTTCTCAAACTTCATCCAAATGAGAATCACCTGGAGGGCAGGTCCCACAAATGTCTGTGCCCCTCCACCCAGTGTCATAGCCTGGTAAATGTTACTTCCTTCGCAAGGCCAACGTACACGCTCTCATGCCCTGGAATCCAGACTTCTCCTTTAGAAACTGTAAGAGTCAAGGATCAACCCATCTCCCTTGAGAAACTATTTTGTCAATTCTACCCATTTGTCAAACCAAACAATATCAATGTCTATCGCTAGAAGAATGCCTAAATACACTGTAGTACACTCACAGAGTAGAAAGCCATAAACAATGAAAATTAATAAAATACAGTGGACTCATCAATATGGATGAATTTTATAAATATCATTTTAAGTGAAAATACCAAGTCAGAGAGGAATACCTGTGATATGGTATCATTATATAAAAAAAACAAGCGATAGATTGTTTAGGAAGAAATGCATAAATGATAAAAACCATAAAAAATAACATTTAAATTATTTTTTCAAAAAGGAATTCAGAATAATAGTTACCTCTGAGGGGAAACAAAGAGATAAATTGGGAAATGCATTCAGAAAGCCTCAACAGTATTAGTGAATCTCTTTTCCTAAGATAAATGGTTTTTTGTGGGTATTGGTTTTATCCCATTATGTGTCATAGCTTACCTATGTATGACATGTATTTTACAAATACATCATATTTGAACTAAAAATTATAAATTTTATTTTGAAAATTAAGATGTAATCTTACAATCAAAAGAATATAGGCCAAAATGTTACATTTATTTTGGAAGATGGGAGGAGAGAGAATTATGGAAGACTTTCATTTTCCAAATTCTGTAATTCGATATCGTTTTAGTTCTTCACAGTGTTTATATTTGAAAAAGAATAAGAATCGAAGACAGAAGATGAAACGAAGTCACTCAATGCAAAGTACAAATTACGCGTGGTTTTCACCAGCCCCCCTGGAGAGCGTCCTGGGTGTGGCAAGACACTGGGATCTGATTCATGCTAATGCTGCTTCTCTCTGTGTTACAGGCTGGCAGAACCAAGGCCCGGAGGTACCAAGGGATCCTCACACGGGAAGCGACAGTCACCTCCCAAGGGAGCTGCCCCCTGCTCTGGCTGGTCAAACGGAACCAAGTCCGTCTTCCTGAGAGGTTTGGTCCCCTTCAACCAGCTACAGCAGGGCTGGCAATGTCCAGTCCTTGGAGAGACAGAAGAGGTTCATCTGAAGCTGAAATTACTTACTAATGCTTTTCCATAAGGAAATGACTCTGATTTCGTCATATACTCTCATGCTCCCAGGAAGGGAGAAGAGAGGAGCCCTGGGTTCAAAAGGCTTGAAAGATTTTCATGCTCAACACAGAGAGCTCTGTGCCCTTACACCCACAACGAGACCTACTCGTGTGCTCTTGACGCGCACAGTCAGTAGAGATTTGGAGGAGGGAATTTGTAGTAACCAAGGGAAGAGTATGGGACCTAGAAGACAGGACTCCTGCTCACACAGGGCTAGCAGTCTAAGTAAAGAAATTAGACATACGAATATGGCACAATTCGATGGAATCACAAGTCCAAGCTCAGTTAATTCCAAGACACAACTCTTCTCACATAGCCCGCCAAATATGCCGGGCACAGGCACACCGTCAAACCTCTACCCATCCATTCAAGCCCAAGATATCTCTCCACAAAGCAATAGACACATGATTCAGTCTCCTGATCTGTAGAATGGGGATAATAATCATACCGTCTACCACATAAGGTTTTTGTGTGGAATGAAATGAGGATACATATAAAGGAGTTAGAAAGCTGTCAATAATTGTTAACCTGTTATTAAGGGGAATATCCTGATGTGTCTTTCTTTCAAAATTTGTACCCCTGACAGTGCACCTAGGAGTGTGCCTGGAACTGAGCTGGAGCTCAGTCACATTCGTTGTTTGAATTCCAGAAGCAGGTGTGTTCACATGTGCTCGGACACACTGTGTTCTCATGATGCCACCAGCCCACTGCATCTCCACACGAGGGATGTGGCGCTTATCTGCATGTGCCTTGGGATCAGGGAGACCCAGATTTGGATCCTGCCCCTCTCACTTTTTAGTTCTGTGACAGCCTCTCTGAACTTCAGATAACATTGCAGAAACCTTAGTTTCCTCATCTTGAAATGGGGACAAGGATACTTAAAGTTGATTGAAGGATTCAAAAGGTAGTGTTCACAAAGCGCCAAATAGAAGGCCTCAAGAAATAGAAGGTGGTGTTGTTTTGCTATTAGAGTACATGGCAATAGCTCAAGGACGAAGTTGCGTCCACAGGCGCCCAACAAGGAGAAGACGAGAGTTTTTAAAATCAAACTAAAAAGAGCTCAAAAAATAAGTAAAACCTGATTATACGAGATTTTTATTTTCCAACAATTAATTCTACTATCATGTAGCATGCATTCATCTTTACATGTATTACTAGTATATAAAAAAGAGTTACTTTTAAAAAGTGCTTTATACATGAGACTGACACTATCATCTTAGAGAAATATGCTGCCCAGAAAGCCTTCATTTGTGAGCAGCGCTGAGATGCTCTCTGTAACTACGTGTCCTCTTGAATACATGTATCCCCCCGAGTGCATATTCCCCAAAGGTGTGGAGTTTAGACATAAGCACAGGAGCCAGAGTGCCCAGGCTCAAATCCCAGGTTCCCTACTCACCCCCCACCCCTACCCCACCCGCTGTGCTACTTTGAGCCAGTTGCTTGACCTCTCTGAGCCTCCATTTCCTCATCTGTAGAATGGAGATATTAATAAAAGCATCTACCTCACATGGTTTTCATGAGAATGAAGTAAAAATACTGTAAATGTATAAAACTAGTGCTGGGTACATAGTAAGCTTTAAAGGGTTTTATCTTTGACAATGTATCTGAAATGTTCCTGAAACTAAATTGGTGTTCAATAAATACTTCTTTCATAAATCACCTTCGTCGTCGTCGTCTTCTTCTTCTTCTTCTTCTTCTTCTTCTTCTTCTTCTTCTTCTTCTTCTTCTTCTCTTTTTGGCATTCTAAACACAAACTATGAGATCATATAACTTCTGGTTTAACTATTTCTGTTTCTCTCTCTCTCTCTCTCTCTCTCTTTTTTTTTTTTTAAGATTTTATTTATTTATTTGAAAGAGAGAGAATGAGAGAGAAAGAGCCTGAGAGGGGGAGGGTCAGAGGGAGAAGTAGACTCCCCGCTGAGCAGGGAGCCCAATGCGGGCCTTGATCCCTGGACTCCAGGATCATGACCTGAGCCAAAGGCAGTCACTTAACCAACTGAGCCACCCAAGCACCCCTGCGTATCTCCTTAAACCTGGCACTCTGGTGCAGACCAGTAGTAAGGGGTGAGACTCTGGCCAGCCCTGTCTCTCCAGTTCTGAGGTGTGATAGGGCTGCCCCCAGAGCTAGATGCATACCTCTGGGGGGAGCACCAGGGGATACCTAAAGCACAATGATAAACTTCCAAAGCAGACACCCCGAAGAACAGAAGGGTTAAATGATGTGAAAACAAATATGACAGAGTCAAAGTCTAGATGCACTTGACGAGAAAGGACCTTTTCTCTCTGGGACAGCAGAGGTCCTGTAGGTGACGGTGAGATGAGCCATGGCAGGTGCAGGTGGTAAGAGACTAAAGACAGAGCCACTTTCACATTTGGGATTTTATGGCTAAAATAACCGATGAAACTGGACAGGACCATGTAGGTCTAAGATAAATAATGTCTTCCTCTATGTTACAAGGAAGCAGCCCACACATGCCTTGACTTGGAAACTCCTGGCCACCCCCACCTAACTGGGTGGTTTGGGAAGCAACTCTGGCCCTACGGCAGGCCACAGGACTTACAACAAGGGTCAGGGGACGCGGGGTAAATATGACCACCCAAATTCCCACAGCCTTGTCCTTGACCACCCCACAGGATGAAAACAGTTCTAGCCACAGCCTGCAGCCAAACCCAAGATTCCATACTGGCCCCAAGTCCTCAGCCCCAAGAACACATCTGCAATGCAAATTTCTGGCTGATTTTCAAAAAACTGGAAGAGGAGCACGTATATCTCTGCTCCTGCTCACCACGGCAAAGAAAGGCAGGACCCTTAAGAAAATGGGTATTTTCTGTCAGGTCTGAATGCTCCTGATAACTTTGCCCCAAGCTCCCACAAGACCAAACTCTGTATTTTGCTGAGGAATCCAGCTCAGTCACAGAGTCGGGGCATCGCGCCCTAGGTTCTCTCTTGCTCATCCTGCCACAGCCCCTTTTCGGGGCAGAAATCTAGGTTAAGCCACCCAGCAGGGCATGTGGTTTTGCTCTTGTTGCTGTGTCCCTTCCTGAGCGTTCCTGTAGAATCATCATTCCTGTGCCAGGAAGAGGCAGTGCATGACCTCACGGTGGTCAAAACTGACTACTCTAGGTCCCCTTCAGAATGGATCCCACCCCCACATCTGACGCGCTATCTCGAAGAGGGAAAAAAATGATAGCCTGAAAAGTGCTGAAGGAGCTCTTCCCCGCAGGAGTTGGTGGAAAACAGCGCTGGGGCTCACCATTCGGAGCACACAGGAAAATCCCATTGGGCAAGGTTCACGAAAGTTTTCTTTCTTTCTTTTTAAAAGATCTTATTTATTCATTTGAGAGAGAGCGTGTGTGCACAAGCGAGTGAGCATTTCTTTTTTACAATTTTGTAGCCTACTTTTTATTTTTTTTTTAATTTTATTTATTTATTTTTTTCAGTGTTACAAGATTTATTGTTTTGGACCACACCCAGTGCTCCATGCAATACGTGCCCTCCTCAATACCCACCACCAGGCTCGCCCAACCCCCACCCCCCTCCCCTCCAAAACCCTCAGTTTGTTGCTCATAGTCCACAGTCTCTCATGGTTCATCTCCCCCTCTGTGTTTCCCCCCATCCACCTGTCCCTTCCTTCTCATAATGCCCTCCATGTTTTTAATTGGTCTCTCTGCTTGACATTTCACTCCGCATAATCTCTTCCAGTCCCATCCATGTTGATACAAAAGTTGCGAGTGAGCATTAACAGGGGGCGCTGGAGAAGCAGGATCCCCACTGAGCCGGGAGCCCAATGTCATGGATAGTGGGGCTCGATCCCAAGACCCTGGGATCATGACCTGAGCTGAAGGCAGACGCTTAACAGATGGAGCCATCCAGGCACCCCTGATCGAGGCTTTTTTTAGGTGGTAATTCCCAGCAATGGCAAGACTGCAGGCCAACAGGCAGCTCGTAGACTGCTGTCCGGAGTGAGTACAGGTATAGACTCTGGAGAGTGTAATTTATCAACACATATGCATGGAGGATGCTATCATTTCTCTGTCCCGAATCCTCCCTTCCTCTGTTATCAGCTCAGTCCCTCTTCTGTGACCATTCTCCTTCAAATTCTTCCTCCACTCCATTCACCAGGTTTTCTACAAAAACCTTGCAGGACTACACCCTGCTAAGTAATCCCGGTGAGCCCTGCTGTGGGATTTTGGACTGCGGTCTATAAAAAAAGGGATATATTTCCTTGGAGAGTTAACATGAAAAGATGGTAAGCTCCACAACCAGTCCTCATGTCCCCCCAGCGCTAAGAGAGTAGAGTAAACCAGTTACATTTAAAAAAACAAAATGAGAAGAGATACAGAGTCCTGGGGGCATTTATGTCCTGGACCCACTTATTCGCAAGGCCTAGTCCCTATATCCAGTATCCCTTTTAAGGCACTTGCTACTGAAATTCCGTTACTTGGGAACAAAATATATATTGTTAGGTGACAAAAGCAAAAATAACATGATCCAATTTTTTTTTAAAAATGCATTTATGTATGTGTTGAGAAAAATATGGAAGCATCTAGAAAGAAACTTCAATAGTAATTATTTCTAGATCGTGCATCTCGGGAGCAGTTCTCTGAATTTGCTAAAGTTTGCCCAATGAGCATGTATTTATTACTTGTATAACAAAAAGTTAGCAGCAGAGATTTTTTTTTAAGGTTTTTACATACTTTTTTTCTCAAAGAGGTACACATGTACAAAGTTTAGATATTTAAAGCCTTTTTTAAAAAAGATTTTATTTACTTATTTGATGGAAAGAGAGAGTACAAGCAGGGGGAGCAGCAGGCAGAGGGAGAGGGAGAAGCAGGCTTCCTACTGAGCAGCAAGCCTGATGTGGGGCTCCATCCCAGGACTCCGGGATCATGACCTGAGCTGAAGGCAGATGCTTAACCAACTGAGCCATCCAGGCGCCCCTAGATATTTAAAGCTTTTAATGAAAAACAGTAGCACTCTGCCCCATCCCCAGTTTCTACTCCAACAGTGGCAACCACATCTAAAGCAATCAAAAAGATTATTTGCATGGGCGTCTAGGTGGCTCAGTGGGTTAAAGCCTCTGCCTTCGGCTCAGGTCATGATCTCAGGGTCCTGGGATTGAGCCCCACGTCGGGCTCTCTGCTCAGCGAGGAGCCTGCTTCCTCCTTTCTCTCTGCCTGCCTCTTTCCCTACTTGTGATCTCTCTCTCTCTGTCAAATACATAAATAAAATCTTAAAAAACAAAACAAAAACAAGATTATTTGCAGAAAAACATAGGTCATTGCAAATAGGTCTTTAGAAATGCAGTTTGGGAATGTTCTGTGAGTCAGATCAGGCAATCCCTACTGTAAACATAACCATGACTTAGTGGTGGCTCAGAAGGCAGGGCTGAATTGTGACACTGACTCCTCCCCCACTTCCCCCCACCCCCTGTGGTGGAACCCTTGAATCCCTGTGGGCAGAGGGAACTAGGAGGGTGGGTGGGGTCACTGCAGAGGCCTTTCTCTCCCTCTCTGTCCAAAGCCCAGTGTGGACCCTGCTGTGACCATCCTATCTCCCAAAGAAGCTTCAAACACATTCTTGACAGAAAGCTGCTGCTGAAATGTCCCCCCAAAACCACCCCTACTACGTAAACCCATTTCCTCTCGAATTTTTCTCTGGAGAAACCAGTAACAGCTGCCTTTCCATCCAGCCTCACTCCCAAAATTTTTAGTTCTTTCATCATACAAGGCTATTAAATAGGTCTCACACACTTACAGACTTTTCAACTAAAATATTAAGAATTCTTGTTCTCTTCATAGGAAAACATATTTTTCTAGATCAAAAGTACACTAATGAGAGCACACTCAGAAAATACAGGAGCACAGGTGTCCACAGCCTGAACTTCTGGATAATTCCGTGGCTTGTCTCAGGGGGGCGTGCCCAAGCAGTGTCTTCCCCCAAAAACGTAAATCCTTTTATAGGCTTATTCTGTTAGCAAAGATGCAAAGTCATTTCTGTTTTCTTATAGTTCTTGGGGGGAAAAAAGATCAATGTGAGAGAATATATATATTCTCAATATATATCTTGAATGTTGCCCTTTAAGATTTTTCGTGTTAGCCTGTGTACCTCACACTTTGCTATGGTCATTTTGGAGCAGCTGCTTTGACCCCAGTCATGTTTGGGGTCACTTGGGCCATTTCATGACTCTTTAAGAACAAACCATTAAATACATGTTCGACTTTTCCTTATTACCAAGTTACGTGTATAGCCACCCCTCCCTGAGCCTCATCCTACCCCAGACCGCACCCCATCTCTGAACTTTCTCCAATCCCAGACTTTTATCCACCCCTATGGGGTCATTCGAGAAGAGGGATGCGATGAAGCTGATGTAGGCAGGTTTCTTGGTAACTTACTCTCTTATAAAAAAAAAAATGTTAAAGGGTCAAGGCTCCTCTTTCTATTCTCATTGGAATGTATCAGTGGCCACATCGCAATGGTTTTTCAAAGTATTCACCCAGTCAGCACATCCATAAGTGGGATTAGGGCCCAGGGGCCACAGAAAGTACCGGAAGGAGGAAGTCTCAATGTTGCTGGACAGCAACTAAAGTCTGCAGAGTGGTATCCCCCAAGGGAATTGGCACACTGTTTTCCCTTTATTTTTTAGGTTTTGCGGAGAAAGACTACTGGTCAGAAGAATTCTACCCGGTGACCTAAGCTCCTAGTGATGCCCTTGTGGCTGCCTGACCCTGCCTGACTCAGCTGTTGAGCATATGTGATGGCCCCCATGGCCTCTCTCTCTCCCACCCTCCCCCCGCCTCCACATCCTCTTCCAGGGGCAGCAACTGCAGACACCTTAGAGAATTGGAAAAATGCCATCCCGGAAAAACAACCACCTGTCGACTGCCTTTCCTGAACCTTAACCACCCAGGCAAGGGCACTCCGTAAAGCCTGTTAGCGAGAGCGACCCACCATTCCACTTGACTTGTCCAAACTGGAATGCCCCACGGTGACAAGGGGCATCTGCCAAAATAAAACACACTCGACAACAGAGCAAACCTTTCTCCCCTGCCTGGGGCACGAGACCACCCCCCCCGACACACCCCAGCACACACACACATAGAGTGTAGAGAAATAAAGTCCAGAGATGAGAAGAGAAAAGAAAACCTTAAAAAAGGAAGGAAGGAAGGAAGGGAGGGAGGGAGGGAGGGAGGGAGGGAGGGAGGGAAGGAAGGAAGGAAGGAAGGAAGGAAGGAAGGAAGGAAGGAAGGAAGGAAGGAAGGAAGGAAGGAAGGAAGGAAGAAGCTTCTTGTGTAACAGACATTCCTTTGGCTCCCAGCCTTTCGAAGTGGCAAATGGCACCTTCAGTCACTCTCTATGGAAGCTCAGTAATGGGCTTTATTCATCACCATGGACATGTGTAGGAGGAGTGCGGCAGGTGGGACAGGAGGGTGTGAAGGGAGGTGCAAAAGAGTGAAGAAAGAGGATGGAGAAACAATTGAAGGAAAAAGGAAAAAGAAAGGGACATGTTTTTTTAAAGATTTTTTTTTTTTTTTTTTTTTTTAGTTTAGACAAAGAGAGAATCTCAAGGAAACTCCACAGTCAGTGCAGAACCCAACAGGGGGTTCCATCTCACGACCTGAGATCATTACCTGATCTCAAAATCAAAGTCAGACGCTTAACGAGCTGAGCCACCCAGGACCCCCTAAAGGGATGTATTTTTAAATCCTGAGAGCAAACACTGTATTCCTCAACTGCAGATCTTCCAAATACATCGCTGCACATTGGTTCCTAAGCAGGAAGCAGTAACGCCTTCCCCAACTCCAATTTTCAAGTTCCTACAGTGTAGCATGTTTTGACTTGATCCACAAAAGTGATTTTTTTTTTAAAGATTTTATTTATTTGACAGAGAGAAACACAGCGAGAGAGGGAACACAAGCAGAGGGAATGGTAGCAGGAGAAGCAGGCTTCCTGCCGAGCAGGGAGCCCGATGCGGGGCTCGATCCCAAGACCCTGGGATCATGACCTGAGCCGAAGGCAGACGCTTAATGACTGAGCCACCCAGGCGCCCTTAAAAAAGTGTCTCTTGATAGAGAAGGATTTCTGAAAGATCTCTAGGGAAATGGATCAGGGGAACTATGGGGAGGCAGACATTTAGAATCCAGCGTGAAGAGTAAACACTAAAAACTGCCACATACATTACTCACTTTAGATATTTCTGTTACCTTATTGTCTTCTCTCACTTCTCTTCCTCATTCTGTGCCTCTTCCCCATTGCGTTTCCCTGCTCCCTGGACAACCGCCTGCCCCCTCCCACCCACCCCCCATATCTACCCCCACCCCCACCTCAATCCTGCATGCCCCAACAGGTCAGAGTCTGAGCCTCGCCCCCAGGGTTCCCACTCAGCCCTCAGCCCTGCAGTGATGTGCCGGAATGTCACCAAGCTTCAAACCCACTGACAGAAGGAAGCTGAGCCAGGAACTCTACCCTCTTGTCAGCTTAAAGGGGAAGGAGGGCAATTAAGGCTAGATCAGGAAAAGCCAAGAGTATCCTGTGGGTGAGAACTGAGCTGACCTGAGCATTAGCTAGGGCTTCTGCAGAGCACCCATTATTTCCATGGCCCTCAACAGAGACATGTGTTTGCTTATCATTTATGCCATTCCGACTTCTCCCAGTGATCACATGCACTACATCCTTGAGTTTTGCAGTTTGGGTTTTTGGTGAGCGACTCTAAAAGCCCACGATGTAGTGATTCATAACTCTTCTGAGACAGGAATTTGTGCTCCCTCCCAGAGGCTGGTGTATGGAAGTGAGTCATTTAGGAAGTGAGTGAGCCCCAGGGGGCTGCCCTGCACCTGCCCCCTCAGCTTGGGGTTCTCATTTCTTCCATGGGATGGTGTAATCCTCACAACAATTTAGGTGTCTTTCTCTCCATTTAAAGACGATGAAATGACAAAACCAGGTACTTGAGATTTAGGTCGTTTCATAGGTTCTGGACAGTTTGAGACAGAGTCAGAGCAGAGCCTGGGGTCTGAAATGTGTACATGAGGGAATTAACCCGAACCGGGAAAAGATGGTCACTGCCATCAGGCATTGAACTTCAGCAGGAGCATCCTCAAAGCCAAGGTCGGGGGAAATACCCCAAAGTTCAACAAACTCAATAGCTTAACATTTCAATCATCAATTCTATTGTTTAAGGTATCGTATGCATTTGCTTGTTAGACAGAAATCTGCTGAAAGAAATTCCTTCATTGGCTCCTCCATTTTTAGGACTCTCCATTACTTTTTTTTTTTTTCTTAAGTAGTCTCCATGCCTAACTTGGGGCTTGAACTCACAACCCTAAGATCAAGACCAAGTGTTGGACACTTAACTGACTGAGCCACCCAGGTGCCCCCAAGGAATTCCTTCCAAAAGGAATTCAACCTTTGAATTCACCATCGGAGTTCAACCTTCTCTGACTCACTGGAATCTGGCAGGCCAATCTCCCGCTCCACTTCATGCTAATACATCTATACTACCAGAATCTACATTCTCAGATTTATTGAAAAGTACTACTTTTTATATTGTTTTCCTTAAAATAAGAACAGAATGGTTTTCAATGTACCAAAAAACGTGCATCTCAATAGAGGGCCGAGAATAGACACAGGCCAGTTCACTAATATCCAACATGATAAATGATTACAAAAATCTCCAAGGAGTATATTCTTCTTATGAATATATTTTTTCTTATAAACATAGTTGTACTAAATATAGTCATGAAACAAAAAAGTAGTAAGTAAATGTAAATGGAGATCTAAGACCACCAAAAAGCCCAGAGCTTCTACAGGTGAGCAATACAAAAACAGAATTAATATTCACTTTAAATTTGCCCAGAAAATAGAAAAAGAGCAAATGTTACCCAGTTTGTTTTATGAAACTAACGTAATCTTGACTGTAAAGCTATTTATGAACAATACAAATAAAATACTATTTCATTTATGACTATGGTTAACAGTGAAAATGGTGTTAACAGTGATAATCCTGGGTAAAATATTAGCTAAGCAAATCTAAAGAGTAATAAAACAATAATGATATATTTTTTAAAGATTTTATTTATTTATTTGACACCCAGAGAGAGGAAACAAGCAGGAGAGGTGATAGGCTGAGGGAGGGGGAGAAGCAGGCTCCCCGCTGAGTGGGGAGCCTGATGCGGGACTGGAACCCAAGAGCCCGGGATCATGATCTGAGCCGAAGGCAGAGGCTTAACGACTGAGCCACCCAGGAGCCCCAAGCAATAATAATAAGCTA
This sequence comes from Procyon lotor, assembly GCA_028646535.1. Classification (NCBI taxonomy): domain Eukaryota; kingdom Metazoa; phylum Chordata; class Mammalia; order Carnivora; family Procyonidae; genus Procyon; species Procyon lotor. Next base: position 86,247,114 of record CM053608.1, on the reverse strand, counting down.
TCTGGGGGCACCTGGGTGGCTCAGTCGTTAAGCCTCTGCCTTCGGCTCAGGTCATGATCCGGGGGTCTTAGGATCCAGCCTGGCATCGGGCTCCCCGCTCAGCGGGAAGCCTGCTTCTCCCTTTCCCACTCCCTCTGCTTGTGTTCCCTCTCTCTCGCGGTCTCTCTCTGTGTCAAATAAATAAATAAAATCTTAAATAATAATAATAATATGTTATCTATCAGTTATATCTCTTCCCTTCCGATTCTTAAAATCTCCTTCACCCTTCTATGTTGTCTGGGGTCTCCAATGGCATATTTGACAGTAGTGGTATGGGGGAGTTTCTTTACCTTATTCCTTTTCTTAAAAGAAATGCATCAAAGTTTCTCCATGAAGTATTGTTTCCTGTTGTTTTCAAGTATAAAGTTGAAATATAACTAAGTTTATTAAGAGTTGTTTTTAAAGTTATAAATAATGATGAAATCTACCAAATGCCTTTTCTGCACCAAGTGGGATAATCAGATAATTTTGCTCTTTTTCTGCAGTAAATTATACTGATAGATTTTTTTTTAATGTTGGACTATGCTTGCATTCCTTTGGGGGGGATGGGGGGTTGTACCTGTTCATAACATAATATTCCTTCCTGTTCAGTAAGAAACTCCATGGAAACATTAACAAAAAGACAATAGATTCACAGAAGTCCTTTGCAAACTATAAAACAAGGATTGCAAGTTGAAACAGCTAATATTTATAGTATACAAGAAATCCCACCAAGCAGACACAAAATGAAGAAATTAAAATGTTGGGGCGCCTGGGTGGCTCAGTTGTTAAGTGTCTGCCTTCGGCTCAGGTCATGATCCCAGGGTCCTGGGATCGAGCCCCGCAACGGGCTCTCTGCTCAGTGGGAAGCCTGCTTCTCCCGCTACCATTCCCTCTGCTTGTGTTCCCTCTCTGGCTGTGTTTCTCTCTGTCAAATAAATAAAAAATATTTTAAAAAAAATAAAAAAAAAAGAAATTAAAAAGTTAACAGACCTAAAAAGAAATGCTCAAAGTTGTAGTAATCACAAAAATGCTAATGGAAACAACAGTGAGAGATGACTTGACACATAATTAGATTTGCAAAACACTTGGATCTGCATAGAGGAACCCTTGTGTTCTGGAAGAAGTAAAGGCTGAGGAGAGCTCGGGCAAGTCCCGGTGAAACCCATACGACCACACCTGATGATTCAGAGTTTCCACTTCTAGGTACAGAGCCTAAAGAAATTCCCACCCAGGTTTATAAAAGCACATGTTCAAGGGTATTATTATTGCAATGGTACTTGGGTAGAGGCGGCGGGAATTTGGCTGTGGCCTGGTACCCATCACTGGGAGAGGAACTGGATGAAATGTGGGGCAACTGCACCCGGGGTAGAAACACTGGTCAAGCTGTGCTGTTCATAATTTGAATGGCCTTTATAATGGGGTCCTGAATGCACCAGAAACAAACGGAATGAGATCTATAACATAGTATCACTTGCGTAAGTGAAAAATACATATGCACAAAACAACACCCCAGCTGCAAGAACACATAAGAGCAAAAAGATACAAATTAGCCTCGTTTTAATGCTTGCCTAGGATGGTTGTGGGGGAAGAGGGGAAGAGGGAAAGAGGAAGTGGGAATAAAATGAAAGAGGGGGAGAAAGAGAAGCTTGGAGCCACTCAATGCTAATGTTTGATCACTTGAGAATCCTATGACTCTATTATTTCCAAAGAAGGGGAGGAGAGAATATATTCATGAAGAAACACTAATATACTCTTGAAAATAGACTCCTTACAGTCTTTCGTCAATGAATGAACCCACCACCAACATCCCCCCACCTCCCAACTCCAGCGTCCCCGTTCACCTTCCGCCTCCCTCTACCCCCCCGTCATCCAACTGCAGCAGCAGGAGCTGGGGCAAGAGCAAATTTAACATCCCTTAAAACAAGTTATGAAAGTAGGTCACCCAAAACTGAATACTTAAAAACAAGTAAATGCGGTGCTTTAATCAACTGATGAATGAATGGCTTTCAGGAAATGGATTTTTGGAAAGTTGACATAGTCATTAGGAAAACCTAAGTTCTGATTCTCTCTGAGCGACTTCCCATAAATATTGGAACAATGCTATGTTCCTGGCATCAGTTCTGTATCTATAATATTGAGGAAAGCAGGAAATGGGGGAAAAATCAATTTTATAAGCCAGGGAATACTCAGTAGGCTGAAAAGCCAAAGAATCAAATGGGGTAGCGTCCAATCCAGTGTGTTCCTTCATGCATAGACAACAATTTTCCTTCAACTGGATTGGACTCTTCCTATGCACTAGGTACCGTGGTAGGAATAAGCACAGATTTCAACTTTGGACATAAATCTACTTCTAGGGCCACAACTTTCAAAGACTGTATATCTTACAAGCAACAAGTATAGCATCATTGAGGAAATACTACATAAAATAAGACACAAATATGTCTGTAATTGTGAATGATATAAATATGCTGATAATTATTCATGCATTTTTGGTAGGCAAAAAATTGCCAGAAACGTTAAGACAAATAGCACATGATTTGCTTGGTTTCTTTTCTCCTTCTGTTGAATTAAACCCTGCCCACCCCCCCCACACACACACCACAAAGAAAAAGCTTTTAAGAGGCCTTCAAGTAAAAGTTTTGCCTTTAAATCTGCATCCTATTCCCAATATAACAGTCTTCCTTTTATGGCCTTTATTTTTTTTAAGATTTTATTTATTTATCTGACTATCTGAGAGGTAGGCAGAGAGAGGGAGAGGGAGGAAGCAGGCTCCCTGCTGAGCAGAGAGCCCAATGTGGGGCTCGATCCCAGGACCCTGAGATCATGACCTGAGCTGAAGGCAGAGCCTTTAACCCACTGAGCCACCCAGGCGCCCCGTATGTCCTTTAAATAGACAAAGATCTTTATAATATTTGGAGCATATTATAGATTCTTAATATTCCATAGAAGCAACAATATTTCAGTATGTTAGACTGGAAACATCTACATAAGAATGGGCTTTCTGTTGTTTCCCTCCTGAAGGCCAGGGGAACTTTGTCTCAGTGACTCTCCCCACTCACAATTGTTTAGGCATGTTGTCCCCATCCAGTATTTCTCAGAGTTCCCAGAAGAGTCTGGTCGTGTTGTTTCTAAATTTTCTCTTAGGCATCACACCCCTTGTAGAACCAAAACTTTAACTAGAAAACTACCATGTCACAGAAGTGAAGGAGGACAGTGGTAGGAATGAGACTCCCAGTCCCACCAGCCAAGCACCCCCCTACCTTTTCACTCCTCTTTCTCTGGCTTCATCATATGTGGAACCACCAGCGCATCACAAATACCAGCTTGAAAACCAATGATCCTGTCCACTTCCAAGATTTTATAGAAAAGAATATAGGACCTGGGGCACCTGGGTGGCTCAGTTGGTTAAGTGACTGCCTTCGGCCCAGGTCATCTGGAGTCCCAGGATTGAGTCCCGCATCGGGCTCCCTGCTCAGTGAGGAGTCTGCTTCGCCCCCTGACCCTCCCTGCCTCATACTCTGTCTTTCTCTCCCTCTCAAATAAATAAATAAAATCTTTAAGAAAAAAAAAAAGAATATAGGACCCGGCAAAGGGGAATAGGACCAACGTCAGATGCCTGCTGAGGTAAATCTTTTTTGGACCATGGAATCATTATTAACGAGGTAGCAGTGGAGCTAAAATTCACACTCAAATTTTCTATTTCCAGTTTCTTCTCCCTCACTGTCTATCTTCACTTAGGTGTGTATTGTAAAGCAGTGTTTACAAGCATGTGGGCAGAAATTGGGTCTCTTGGATTACCATTCCGGCTCTGTCACTTATCAGCAGTGTGATTTGGATGAATTAGTCATCCAGTAGATGCCACAAGGATAAAATGAATAATGATATCCACCTCATAGAAGTCTCATAAATATTAATAAGATGAACCATGTAAAGCACTTAACACGGGTCTTGGTGTCTAACATGTTTTCATTAAATATTGGTTATTATAACCTGAAGAAAAAAGACTGAAGGTGTTAACTTATGATAAGTGCTAGCTTTGTCAAGAAACACTTAATTTGATCATACGTTACAGGCCAACACAATGAAAATACTCGATTCACTTTGCTGAACGTTAAAAGAGAAAATTACTACAGATACTGAAGGTTTCTGTTATACCTCAAATTTGCCACCAGATGACAGCAGTTGATAATAGGAAAGGCAGTTCAGCCAATGAGTCAATTAATGCTTCCTCCATTTGCAACACACCCCTTCATGCCTTATTATACACATATGTTTGCAAAGCTTGTCACTGTCCAATTTCCTTTCTTCTCCAGAACTTCTACTGTAAATGTAAATGCTAACAACAAAGGTTTAAACAGAACACAACCTAATTATATACATATAGTTACTACTCAGCATTTTGAGGGATAATGTTCATAAGTATTTAGAAACTATAGAATTTACATTAAACCAGATTTTCATAGTGAATAAGCTATGTCCAAGCCAATACAAGCAGTTGTTCACAAAATGAGATTCCAAACAGAGAAAAAAAAAGCACAGATTTCAGCCGGATTTGACTTTTAAGGGAAGCACTGAAGGTGGGGTTTCTGTAGAACAGAGGGTTGTAGGAGTCTCATTAAACCCAAAGAACCAAGTGAATCCAGACCCTGCTCAGTCCTCCCAGCCTGAATCACACTGCCCGTGGCTACCTGTAGACCTCAAGGGAGTAAAAGAGACTGGGACTGGAGGATGGCTCCAGAGAGCTGGTATGCAAATTAGCCTCCTGAGTCCTTGGACCAGATGTGAGGAATTTTAGCCTACCGAGTCCAAGGTTCTGCTGGAGGGCCCCACTCATGGAGAACACCAGCCCATCCCTTGAGAGTATAAGCTCAGAGTCAAACGAGTTGGGTTCAAATTCTGGCTTTGCCATTTGCTCTGTGGCTATCTTTGTAGAATCTATTTCACCTACCTAAGCCTTCATTTCCTGATTTACGAAATGGAAATGAGAACACCCTTCCCAAAAATGTATAAGTGAGGATTATGTGAACTTTAATTGGTGAGCAGTCGATAAATGTTATCTTCCACTCATATTATTTTTATCATTATCCAAATATTATATGCCAAGTTCTGAGGACACAGGAGAGAACAAAATAGAGATACACCTTCACAGGTCAGATATAGACAGGCAAATAAATACATACTGAGTGTTATAAAAGGGAGAGAATAGGGTGCTATGGGAGCCAGTGAAGAAGAGTTAAACCCAATCTGAGAAGCAAGGGGAGGCTCCCCTTGGAGAAGTAAAATCTCCACTGGCAACTAAAGGTTGGAAAACTTTATCCAGGTGAAGTGTCTACAACAGAAGGAACAGCACCTGCTAAGCCCTGGACTTCAGAGATTGCATGTAGTTCATGCATAATAATAATGATAGCTAACACTTCCTGAGAGCTTAGTATGTGCCAAGCACACTCGTAAGTACTTTACACGTCTAAATGCATTTGCTCTTCATAATAACCAACCCCCGCCCCATGATGGACTATCACAATCCCCATTTTACAGATGAAAAGACTGAGGCAGAAGACCAATGAGGTCACATGCCTGAGGGCATAGAACCAGTAAGTGGCATAGCCAGGATTTGGCTCCAGAAACTTGACTTTCAAGGAATTCCTAGGCTCTATTGTCTGGGAAGGACGAGCTAGAATGGAGTATTCTCTACCGTAAGTTTGGAGAGACCCCAAAAAACCAACACAAACTAACATACAGATCTCCAGCCCCACCCAAGAGCACTCAAGAATCAATGTTATCTCTTTGAAGTCCTCAGATCTGAGAATGAACCCAGGATTGCCCAGAACCCCAGGGACAGCTACACATCACACCAGCCCCAATGGAAATGGCAAGAGCCACCTGTCACCACAAAGCCCTCTCTCAAGGAGCTCTCGAAAGCTCTGCTCTCTAGGACAGTAGCCACTACCTATGTGTGGCTACTGAGCTCTCGAAATGTGGCTAATGGGACTGGTAGAACTGCATTTCCCTTTCACTGCTGCATCACATAAGACATTGCACAGTAGTATGTGTGTTGGCAAAAGTGTCTTTTCTTATTTCTTGTTAATTTTTGTATTATTGCAGGTTGAAATTATGATTTTTTAGATGTACTGGGTTTAAGAAGATATATTTTAAAATTCATGGTACCGGGGTGCCTGGGTGGCTCAGTCGTTAGGCGTCTGCCTTCGGCTCAGGTCATGATCCCAGGGTCCTGGGATCGAGCCCTGCATCGGGCTCCCTGCTCAGCAAGAAGCCTGCTTCTCCTGCTACCATTCCCTCTGCTTGTGTTCCCTCTCTCACTGTGTTTCTCTCTGTCAAATAAATAAAATCTTAAAAAAAAAATTCACGGTACCTATTTCTTTTTACTTTAAAAACATTTTTAAATTACACATGGGCCCACATGTTCTCTCTATTGAACAGTTCTGGTCTACAAGACCCCTGCAGGTTCCATTCAGAGTCGTCATCCCATCATCAGGGAAGGATCTGAGATGGATGATTTGGCCCCTCACACTCCAGGTGCTACCTGCTTGGGCTTTGAATGTATGAGTTGCTTGAGCTTGAATTAGAACAAGTCACAAAATCAGCTTAAAATTTCTCAGCACAACTGGTTAAAGTCATGTGTTGCAGTAAAAAGAGCACTGACCGGAACATCAGACCGCAGGAAGCTCATAAACTAGTCTTAGCCTTCACCAAATTCTTCTCTTTTTTTTTTAAAAGATTTTATTCATTTATTTGACAGAGAGAATGCATAAGCTGGGGAGAGGAAGAGGGAGAAACAGACTCCCCACTGAGCAAGGAGTCTGACTGGGGGCTCGATCCCAGGACCCTGAGATCATGACCTGAGCTAAAGTTAGACACTTAACCGACTGAGCTACCCAGGTGCCCCCACCAAATTCCTTTTTTTTTTTTTTAATACTCACTATGATGTATTTTATTTAAGAATAAATCATTTTTAACAGATCCATGTAGTCCTTTGAATAAGTGAGAATTTCCAAATATTTCATATCCGAGGTTAGGAATGCCACTGAGAGTAGGAAAATGACAAAGGGACAATCTCTTGGATATCAAAGATATCACAAAGCTTAATTAAGTTACATAAATTATACAGAGAGGGCAAAATCAAAAAAAAAAAGAAATTCCCAGAAAAAAATAAAGAGACATGTTCCACTTCCAGAAGCTGATCAAGAAATGCCAATGCTTGTCTCAGGTCAGGGGCTCTGCAATCCTGCGCAATTTTTCACCCCCAGGACAACTGGCCCTTTTAGACCTGCCATCCCAGAGAATCTCATCAGAGCCTCCTTTATGTCTGTTGCTTAGGCTGTATATATGAAGGGGTTCAGCATGGGCATGGCCACAGTGTACATCACCGAGGCTACTGCACTTGAGCAGGAGCTCTGGCTAGCAGCAGAGCTAAGATACTCTCCTAGCCTCATAGAATAAAATAAGGAGACAACGGAGAGGTGAGACACACAGGTGGAAAATGCTTCATACTTGCCCTGAGCTGATGACATTTCATGTATGGAGAAAACTAACTATCTTTGAGTAGGAGTAAAGGATCCCATCAAAGAGACCAACAACCAGCAACATCGCTGCAAAATAGATCACCATGTAATTGAGAAAGGTGTCAGAACATGCAAGTTGTATCATCTGAGTGAGTACACAGAAAAGGTGGGGGATTCCCAGGACTGTACAGACAGACATCCGCAACACCACTGATGTTTGTAACAAGGAATGCAAGACACTCAGGACCCAGGACGCCAGAACCAGCAGTCCCCAGAGCCGGGGGTCCATGATGACTATGTAGCTCAGGGGGTGACAGATGGCCACAAAGCAGTCATAAGCCATCACAGTCAGGAGGAAATTATCTACTCCTGCAAAGAGCATGAAAAAATACATCTGACTGAGGCAGCCTTCATAAGCGATCATTTTGCTCTGAGTCTGGGTGTTCCACAGCATCTTGGGGATGGTGGCGGAGGTGAAACAGATGTCTACAGAGGGCAGGTTGGAGAGAAAGAAGCACAAGGGCGTGTGGAGGTGGGAGTCAGAGCTCACAGCCAGGATGATGAGCTGGTTTCCAAATACAGTGATCAGGTACACAGAGAAGAAAAGCCCAAATATGAGGGGCTGCACTTCTGAGTCCTCTGAAAATTCCAGAGGCTGTAACTTAAATTCCTGTATAGTTTCCTGGATCCCTATGGTGGAGGTGACTTTCTCATAAGGAAAGAAAGAGTACCCAGAAATTCCTGTTCATACCTTCCCACCACCAAATTCTTTAATCTCCTTACACCTGCTTCCTCACTCCAGGTGGGCTAGATGCTTACTAAGATCTGATGACATTGTAATCTTTCATGATTGAACCAAGTATCAGAATCCATCCTGCTCCAGGTCAGAGAAAAACCGGTCCATAATCACAAAGTCGGCAAGATAACATTCTGGAGATGCCTTTGGCAGCAGAGGAGGAGAGCATGGACAGAAATTGGGAAGGCCAGCACAAGACCTTCACCCACCGGGGGCACAAGGTATGAACCCATCCACTTGAGTGCTCATACATGTCCCTCCAACACACCTTCCTTATCTGACCATGCACAGATATTAACCCAAGCCCCAGCCAAAGACCCACTGGAAAGATGACTCTTGAGACCATTCATTCATTCACCTAGCAAGTATTTTGAGCCTTTATACTGTCCACAGGCACATGATAGATGCTAGGAGTAGGATGTTAATAAGACTGAAAAAATGCCTGCCCTTGGCATTTTTAAATGCTTAAATTCTGGTAGAGGAGACATTTAAGAAAGCGCTGCAGAGATAATTATTTAATTTAGTACAAAGTAGGAAGAAGAAACACTAGACGTAAAGATGTCTTAGAACAGGATCACCTACCTTGTCTCGGCGAGGTTTCTGACATGCTGGGTAAACAGATGCAGCTTAGTGGAAGAAATGAAGACTTTGGGTGCAGACTGTTGGGTTCAATGCCCAGTCATGCAGCTGACCAGTGGTGTGATTCCTAATTACATTGTTCAGCCACTCTATTCTTTTTCTTACCTGAAAAATAAGGATGATCATGATAATACTATCTATCCATGAGAGCGGTTGGAAGAAGTTAGTGGGTCTATATAGGACACTACTGTTCAATCAGAACATCCTTGGTAAATAGTAAGCACTGTATGCCAAGGGTTTGCTAATACTGGAGATTCCAGTTGACTTTGGAGATCTCTGAGTTATCCATTTGCAGCGGATACCATTTTAGAGACTTTCTTTATTCACAGGGGATAGAGGAAGATTTTCCCTGGGGCCGGTGCCAGTCTCCCACGTACAAATTACAAATGCTAACCTGCCTCCAAATAGCACCAGGTGTCAGCATAGAACAATTCATTCCATAAATTTCTGGACTGAGAAAAAGCAGCTGATAATGCACAGATGAGCAAAAATCAGGGCTAATAAACATGAGGAAAAAATTTCCACATATACCGGTCTTTAAGGGAATGTAAATCATAACAGCTAAATGCATTTCTTTCTGCATCAGTTAGCAAGATATGTATCGTTATTAACATCAGTGCTTTTTTTCTTTTAGTGAAGATTGCTTATAATAATAACTGTGCTAAGCAAGGATTCAATTCAATTCATTCATTTCATTCAATAAATTAAATAATATGTACTCTCCTTGCTAGTAGTAGTAGAAATTCGAACCCAAGTTTTCAGAAAGTAACTCAACAATATGTAACATAATTTCCAAAAATGCATTTACCCTATCGATTCCACTTTTAGAGTCCAAAGAAAATAATCTAAAGTGGAGACAAAGATTTATATTCAGAGATGTTCATCTTGTTATTATACAGAATATTAGAAATAATCTAATTACCCAATAATATGGAAATGTTAACAAATGATGGTATAACCACAAAAAGAAATTTGGGGCACCCATTGAAAATATTCACAAAGATTTTTAATCATATGGGGAAATATATATCGTACAATTTTTAATTTTTCAAAATGTCAGGTGTAAAATTGTATATCCAGGCTCATTCCAGCCATATATGATGATAGACATAGAGAGATATAAATGCTGTGATGCTTTTATGAGCTAATGGGATGATTGGTGATTTTTTTTTGATTGGTGAATTTTTTGTTCACATGAATATTTTTTTGCTGGTTCCTGTTTTTTGATTGGTGAATTCTTTGTTCACATGAATATTTTTTTGCTGGTTCCTGTTTTTCAAAATCCTCATAGAAGTATTCTTTGCCTTAATGTTCTTCCAAGCTGGTAACAATAGGTATGGGCAAGTGACTAGAGATTTTTAGGATTGTAATCGGAGCCGAATTTGAAAGAGTAGCTACAGGTCATGGAACACCTAATTCAAGCCTGCAACCCCAGGATTTAGGAATACAAAGGAAGGAAAATGTATCCTTTGCCTTCTCAATACTGTTTCTGCAACCTTCTTTATCCTACCCTTACTCCCAGACTTCCGCTCCTGGCTTCTGGGTGCCCTTGGAGTATCAGGACTCTTTGAAAGTGGTGCCCACCACCATGTGTTTAATTTCAATAAAAAGAGTTTCAGAGAATCGGCAAAGCTTGTAAGCAAAGAAATTTACCTTTAACAATGGCATTCCAAGCACTACTGTGACTGCCTGGCGAGAGAAACATGACGGCCAAACCATGTGTCAAAGACGTGCCTTCAGTCTCCGCAAATGCACATGCAGCCCTGGGCTGTGGTGTCTGCAGCTTTACACATTCGGACTCCTTTCCCAGTGGACAGCAAGAGGGCTCCACTCATCCACACGGATTTATACTCTCAACTCTGATCCTTAAGACTCACCCAAATGTGAAGTGAATCTCACAGAAGAAAACCCAACTGTCTTGGTTTTCCTCAATCCCTACCCTACTTCAGGCTCCTTCTTACAGCCTCACACCTAAGATCTGTGTATTTCATCGAGCATGTCTGCAACAATTTTCATTCATCAGCTGCTACGTGAGAGTAACAAAGATAAGTGTGGCTTTCCAAGAGGGTCCTCACATCTCTGAAGATTCTTTTTATTATGGAAGCATGTATTCTGATGACCATGAATGCCAAGGGTAAACCCAGCCTCTGGGGCTGGGCAGTCCTTGGCCCAGCTGCTGGAAGAACATATAAGAGTACCCCCGGCTTCCTAATATGTTATAGGCAAGAAAGAGGATTGTTTTTTTCCGGGGTTGTGCTAAAATGCTGGCATTCTGCAAAATCTTACATCAAAGGCATCTGAAGAACAATCCATCCATTTCTATTGAAGGAGTCTTGAAATTTTGGACAAAATACTGTATCTTCTGACTGTTTTTCCTTTCCATTTGTATTAATTGATATTAAATTCAAAAACATTTTAATTTCTATTAGAGATGAATCATAAAATCTTTATTGTTCTAACAGAGAAAAGTTAATTTCAGTTAAATTCCATTCCTCCTTATATTTCCAGCATTTATATTTGATGTATCTTCCAAGCTGTCTTTTTAATTGCTATTTTGTTGGAAACATAAATTCAGAATCATTAGATTCTTATTATTCAATATATCTTTCCCATTACATGCTGTTTTTCTTATATTCACAAGACTTGAAAGCTTCCAAACCATCTGCTAACTTTTCATCAATGTGTATCTTTATAATTCACGTAGGGATTGAATTGTCAAATTTTTAAATTTGGTCAGAAAAATCTCTTTGTAGGGAAATTACAATCCTTTTACCTCTCTCATTCCATCAGTTTGTTATTATTGAGCTATGATCTCTTTCATTTGCATAGTTTCTGTAAGTAAACTTGAAACTTTATTTTCTTAGAAAATAGGTCATAAAATCATCTTAACTGATCCAGCCATTTCACTAACCTTCAAAGATTGACTGCTGTTGTAATCTGGTGATTTAAATTATAGTATTAACCTATTTTGTTGGCTCAGCAACATTTGATCTTCCTGCTAGGGAATATAAACCATGGATCCTTCTTCCCCTAATAATTTTAATAGTGCCCCTCAATAAAGAAATTTATATATTTCTCCTTGCCCTTATTTAGACTCGATTGCTTGCAACCTGTTAACCATTCTCCTCTTATACCTTATAGTTCTAACACAGGATCTAATTTACCAAAGAATTCCACTTAGTTCATTTGGATTCATTTATTTCTGAACTATCTCTTCTCAAAAAAAAGCCTTACTTTTTCATGATATTTAGTAGATGGGGAATTTAGAATATATTATTTCAGGTGTATTGTTTTAAGTATATAAATTTTTTTTAAGATTTTATTTATTTATTTGACAGAGAAAGTGAGCATAAGCAGAGGGAGGGGTGTGGGACTTGATCCCAGGACCCTGGGATCATGACCTGAGCCGAAGGCAGACACTTAGCCAACTGAGCCACCCAGGAACCCCAGTATTCAGTATTTTTAAATGCCTATAATGAGGTTGTCACATTACCATCTATTAGCACTTAATCAATTATAGATGAAGAACCTCGGTTTAGGAAGCTTGTGTACTTTACATCAAATAGCACAGACAGTAGAAGAGCCAGGATTTGACCCAGGAGTCTGACTCCAACAACCCTGTTGGGGTTATTGGAGGGGAAATTAATTGGAGGGGTATTAGAGGGGAAAATAAACCACACACAGATAAATGTCAAATCATTTTTTTAGCAAGTGATACACACAATACGTGTCCTCAGTGGAGTTAGGTGGTGAGGGTTTATTTTGTAAAAGCTCCTCAATCTATTTTATGGTGGAGAATCACAGCTCTAGGAAGAGAGAGCGAGTGATTTGTCAGAGGCTCAGTGAGGAGATATAGCCTCGTGGACTTGAATATGACGGAAGGACAGTTAGGCTATGGGTGGGTATCCAGGGGTAGGAGAGCTGTAGGTGAAGGACATACATGGAGGGGAGCTGCTGGAAAGGGCTCTCCTCCGAACTGCACCACGTGTTTCCCATTGCCCGGCTACAATAGTACCTCTCATCCACCCCACTAAACCCCATCACCTTCCTAAGTTTCCTGCTTAGATTCACATCTTCAAAACATCTTTACCAAACACTAGAAGGAGAAATTACAATAAACACAAGGAACACGAAGAAAAAAGATTGAACATAGAAGATACCAGGAAACTTAGAGAGCTAAACTTGAGTCACAAATCTCTTAATCGACAAAATATTCTACATACAGAGGTCACTGTTCTTCTTTCCACCTACAAGGATACTCCCACCTGAAACCATCCTAGGTGGCCCTGTTAAGAAGGACCTCAGTGCCTTCCAGAATTCAGTTCTTAATCTTCTGAGTGAGTTCCACAGGGTCCCTGCTTCCTCCAACCAGAATTTCCATCATCTCTCCAAAATCAGTGCTCTCCAACAGCCCAGACTGTGGTTGCCTAATCTCTGACTCCTATAATTGAGAAAATCCCTTTTCCAATCTGAGCCTAAATCTTGGGCACTCTGACACTCAGAAGGTTCCAGGATCATTTTGTACAGATTAGTCCTGGCCGGTGCTAATAACTGGTTCAGCCTTTAGTGACACTTGGTTTCTGCACCTTGAGTTTCTCCACAGTATGATCATGGTGTGGTGCAAGGTGAAGCAAAGACTTCATCACCATGGTGTGGTGCAAGGTGACAAGTTTCATCATGGCAGCACTCATTCCCATCTTCAACCTACCTTCCTTTGGCCAGTCAAACCCCCAACCAAAGCTTCTTCTTGTCAAACATTCTATTTCTCCTAATGAAAATGATGGATCCTCCCCCTTGAGAACACATGCACATACACACGAATCTCGTAATTTTGTAAGTTCCCAGGTCTCTTGAATCCCATCCATAGACTTCCTAGAAATCCATGGACCCTGCATTAAGAATCCCCTCATCTCAAAACCTCCCACCTTTCCCAAGTCCTACTCTGAGAAAAACACACAGTTCTCAGCTCATGTGTAAACAGTGATGACTTTCATCCCTAAACCCTCTGTCATCCATTTCCCTCTCAACTTTTCTCTTCCGTAATGAATTGCTAGCAAAAGTTTCTACATTTATAACTGCATCGTTTTTAAACCATTTAGCCATATGATAGTCAAAAAGTGAGAGGTTATCTAGTTTCTTCAGAAATGATTTAGAGGAGCAAAAATTTGCTGAAAGAATGGGAGCTCGATGTTTGCAAGACAGAAAACCATTGGGGGAGCAGTTCTGGAAATTATAAAAGACAGAGCTAGACAAGGGCAGTCTCTCATGTGGAGGATCCTGATGTACAACAGAGAAGTCCAGACTTCATCTATCCTATAATTACTTTACATAGGAAAAGTTTTGATTAGAGTAATGGTTAAGGAAAATGGATGTGGTTTTGGCGAGCAAGACGGGCTGCAAGGAGGAGGGTCCAAAAATAGGGCAGTCCACAGTAGGAGGCAAAGACTGTTGAAACAGCATGGGGAACTGGGGGCCAAACAAGTGTGAAAAGAACTTCTCCCACTACATGGCAGAAGGACACCAGAGAAAAATAGAACTCGGTAACAAACTGCAACTGGCGACAGGACTGAGGAGAGAGGTAGCAGGTGAAGAGAAAAAGGCAAGAAGCCAAAGACAATGAAAACTGTGGACTTCATTAACTTGGAAGATATTCCTTAAAGATAAAACAAAACAAATTAATAAAATTTACAAATGCGGAGAGTTTGGTTAGAAATAAGGGTAGGGGTGCCTGGGTGGCTCGGGCTGTTAAGCTTGTGCCTTTGGCTCAGGTCATGATCCCAGGGTCCTGGGATCGAGCCCCACATTGGGGTTCCCTGCTCAGCTGGAAGCCTGCTTCTCCCTCTCCCACTCTCCCTGCCTGTGTTCCCTCTCTCACTCTCACTGTCTCTCTCTCTCTCTGTCAAATAAATAAATAAAATCTTTAAAAATATATACGGATAGGGGCACCCAAGTAGCTCAGTGGGTTAAGCCTCTGCCTTCAGTTCAGGTCATGATCTCAGGGTCCTGGGATCAAGCCCCGCATCTGCTCAGCAGGGAGCCTGCTTCCCCCTCTCTCTCTTCCTGCCGCTCTGTCTATTTGTGATCTCTCTCTCTGTCAAATAAATAAATAAAATCTTTAAAAAAATAAATCTTAAAAAATATATACAGATAGTGGACAATGGGGAGGGTATGTGCTATTAGGTGCTGTGAAATGTGTAAGCCCGAAGATTCACAGACATGTACCCTGGGGCAAATAATACATTATATGTTAATAAAAATTAATTAAAAAAATATATATATAAAAAAAAAAATATATATATATATATATACAGATAAATAAATACGGCAGTTATAACATCTCTCTCTCTCTCTCTCTCTCTCTCTCTCTCTCTCAATGTGTTTAGATAAAGCATAGATACTTAGGCAAGTTTTCAAGAACATCTGTTGATAGGGTAAGCTCTCTGGATTGTTTCCATTTTCCATTCTGTAAGTCTGAGTCTAAGGCCGTGTTTATATGCTGTCCATCTCTTCAGATTCAAAATGAAAAAATTAACCCATCTGGATACAGT
This sequence comes from Procyon lotor, assembly GCA_028646535.1. Taxonomy (NCBI): domain Eukaryota; kingdom Metazoa; phylum Chordata; class Mammalia; order Carnivora; family Procyonidae; genus Procyon; species Procyon lotor. Next base: position 86,231,590 of record CM053608.1, on the reverse strand, counting down.
AGTAGAAATAAACTACTATGTGTTTGGCAACACAAAGACAAAACATTCTGATAACTTTTTCTTCCTTCAGGTGTCTTGTAATTTTATGGACATATCCTACATGAAGCAATTTCCTTAGAATGAAACTTGTGGCAGACAGAGCTTATCTTCTTTCTATGTATTTCACAATGCATAAAAGTTTGAGCTACTATAAGAATTCATTGTGGTTGATGGTGAATATGATTGTGATGGTTGAAAATTATAATACATAATATTTATGGCTCTGTGCAAAAAATATCATATGCAGTAGCTCTTCCAATCCTTACAATGACTTCGTGATGTAAGTATTATTATTACTGCCATTTTAAAGAGTAGGTACTTGGGGCTTAAAGAATATTAAGTAACTTGACTTAAGATGTTAAGATGTGTCTAACTCAAAGCTTTCCTATATATTTGTGAACTCTGAGTGTGTCTCAACCACTGCTCCTTCTAAAACTAATTCTTTCTGCTTTTTATGTAATAACAGCTCAATAAGTGTTTAATAGAGGATAGATGGGATGGGTGGATGGGTGGATGGAGACATTTGATGAGTTAGGACAACCAGTGCAATATATTTCTGCTGAGATCCCGGCTCCCAAAATCAACAGCATTTCTAGAGCCTTCCTATGTGTACACCAGGCACCCTGCCAAAGTATCTCTTCTGGCAACAAGCACACAGGCAGATAAGTGAGTTTTTCACCTCAGATTGTCTGTCGACCACTTCCTTGCTGGCTGTTTACTCATCACATCTAGCAGCTGCTCTGTTGAACCCACACACGACCCTGGTTCCCTCTGGCTCACTTTCAGGTGTTAAGCTCACCACATTTGGTCTCCATGTTTAATGCAGCAGATCTTATCAAAAAACATTTTAAAAACCACGTAGGTTCAGCAAGATCTACACAGACTTATATAAAACATATAATTACTTTTTTTTTTTTTGTACAGATGAGGGGCGCCTGGGTGGCTCAGTGGGTTAAAACCTCTGCTTCAGCTCAGGTCATGATTTCAGGGTCCTGAGATCGAGCCCCACATCAGGCTCTCTGCTCAGCAGGGAGCCTGCTTCCCCCTCTTTCTCCGCCTGCCTCTCTGCCTGCTTGTGATCTTTCGCCGTGTGTCAAATAAATAAATAAATAATCTTAAAAAAAAAAAAAGTGACAGATGATAAGTTGGCACCTAACCTTTCAGGCAGGGAGACAATCCTGAGAAGATAATAAATAGGCAGGTAGTAAATGTCTACCATAAATGTTTTGTAGAATTCTAAGAGCTGCAACTTAATAAGTTTAAGTCTCACAAAAATAGGCCAAAAATATTTTATATATAAATATAGATATATATGTGGATACACACATGTATACATATAAATCATATAATATATAAAATAGCCAAATTATGGAAACAGTCCAAGCATCCATTGACTGATGAATGGATTAAGAGGATGTGGTGTATATATATATATGTACACATATATATATATAATGGAATATTATTCAACCATTAAAAAAGAATGAAATTTTGCCACTTGCAACAAGGTAGATGGAGCTAGGGGGTACTATGCTAACAACCTAAGACAGTCACAGAAAGACAAATACCATACGATCTCACTCATATGTGGAATTTAAGAAACAAAATGAACAAGCAAAGAAAAAAAAAAAGGCAGGGGGCAAACCAAGAAATAGACTCTTAACTCTAGATAACAAATTAATGGTTGCCAGAGGGGAAGTGGCTGGGGGAAATGGGTCTAATAGGTGAGGGGGATTAAGGAGTGCACTTGAGTGATGAGTACCGGCTGTCCTACAGAGGTGTTGAATCACTATATCCTACAGTTGAAACTAATGTTACATTGTATATTCAAATAAAAATTTGAAAAAATAATAACAATGTGATGCCATCAACAAAATAAAAACAATCATTATCATTCAGGTCAAGCAGGAATAATAAAGCTGAAAGAACCAGGGGCATATTGGCCAAGATTTGACGGTTTGGATGAAACTACTTTGTCACCTACATGTTTTTCCTCTGTCCTAGGAGGGAATTTACTTAGAGTACACACAACATTTAGAATGTCTTCCCAACACATAGCCCTTTTATTTAAGAACAGAGCAAACTCAACTACAAGGCTAGACCCCCCAGTGGCACTGGTTGTCATGTGATCCTGCACAAGGATAACTGATTGGACATGTGACTCAAAATAACCTAATCAGACCCCTCTGAGACTCTGGTTGGCATCGGAGAAATGCCTTTCAGTGGACTTGAGAATGTGTGCACTTGGAGAGCCAGCAGCATAGAGAAAAGGTATCCACAGAGACAGTAATGACATTGTTTAGGGAGAAGATGACTGAGGGACCAATTGCTTGACTCTTGTTTGTTTCTTAGCTCTTGTGTCAGTACTCTCCTAAATTCCTGCTCTAATACCTGCCCTTGATTTCCTCAAGCCATCTTTATATCCTTATAATTGTTTCACATTTTTACTTCAGCTAGCTCAACTGAGTTGCTGTTGTAAACGAAGAAACTATATACTCTGCAAATTTTCTTAATAAAATATAGACAATAATGCAAAAACTTTTACATACCCTATAATAATAACATGTAATTGAGCAAAGATGTAACTAATAAGATATTTATCACTGTATTAATAGTGAATAATTTGAAATGAATTTAAAGTGCATTAATAGCAGACTAAATAAATGAATAATGGTATATAAATACAATTTAACTTTGACCAAACATTTTTAATAATATGTACATCAGACATTTTTCGAAATCAATTGTTCTTCATCTACCATCATCTTACACTTGGCATCAGGTTCATGAGGTTTAACTCAATACTGGTCTAATGTTTTAAACCCTAACTCCTGCAAAGTTTGTCTCCATAGTTGAAATGTACAATGACTATAATGTTCTAGTTCTTCAGATCAAACAGAAAAACAACCTGATTCATAGTCAACATATAATATGTGGTTCTCATGCTTAAGTTCTACTTCTTCCAATGCCCCTGATTTTAGGGAAAAGGAAAAGCTAAGGTTACTGATCTTCTAATAAGAAATTAAGCCAGAAAATTAAGCACTGATCCTCTTACCTGCACCCTCAGTGAAAGATAGAAATACAGACACCTCTCTCTCTGCTCCTCTCTTATTTATTTTTGTGGAAATCTGCACCTTGAGGGGCATCTATATGTTCAAGATATCTGAATCTAAAAAAAAAAAGATATCTTAATCTAGACATGGTCACAGCACTAGACAGAGAAGGATTGTCATAAAACAGATAATAGACAAGGGTAAATGGTATACCTGCAAATAGATGAACAAAAGATACTTCAAAAATGTTTAAAACTTCAAAATTTTTAGACTTCAAAATTAATAGAAAGTTACTTTTAGAAAGTAGGAAAATCTGTTGAAGAATAAGTTTTTGTAATGTTTCAATATCAACAAGTGTTGGTGAGGAAGTAGGGAAAAAGGAACCCTCCTACATTGTTGGTAGGAAGGCAAACTGATGCAGCCACTCTGGAAAACAGTATGGAGGTTCCTCAAAGAGTGAAAAATAGAAATACCCTATGATCCAGTAACTCCATTACTCAGTATTTACCCAGAGAATATGGAAACACTCATCTGAAGGGATACACGTTTCCTATGTTTACTGCAGCATTATTTACAATAGCCAGGATATGGAAACAATCAAGTGTTCGATGATAGATTAATGGAGAAAGAAGATGTGGTACACACACACACACACACACACACACACACACACACAGGAATATTACTCAGCCATCAAAAAGAATGAAATCTTGCCATTTAAAACAACATGGATGGATCTAGAGAGTATAATGCCAAGTGACCATATGATTTCACTTATATGAGGAATTCAAGAAACAAAACAAATGAACAAAGGAAAATAAAAAGAGACAAACAAACAAACAAACAAAAAGACCTTTAATTATAGAGAACTGGTGGTTACCAGAAGGGAGGTGGGTGGGGGATGGGTGAAATAAGTGAAGGGGATTAAGAATCCACTTATCCCAATGAGCACTGAGTAATGTATAGAATTGGTGAATCACCATATTGCACACCTGAAACTAATATAACACTGTATGTTAATTATACAGGAATTAAAATTTAAAAAAATAAGACTGCAAAAAAAAAAAGATGTTCCACCAACAGTGTTTTCAGTTTGCCACAGTGAAGAGACCACAGCCTTGAGAATCAGCCCTCTCTGTGATCCATCTCAGGCCCACCACCTGCAGACTAGGTGACTTTGAACTAGTTGCTGAAACCCACCAAACCTTAGTTCTCTTTTCTGTAAATTTGGATAATAATACCCTATAGGATTGTTGTGTAAATTAAATAAAATAAATGAAAGATAAATATCAAAAAAGTCTTGTGTGATGTTACAAAATGTATATTGTTGACATTCATTTGACACCTACCATATGTTAGGCCACTGTTTCTCATATTCATAGGCCTTTCCATTGTCACTACCTTTGTCAAGGTCTTTATTGGCTATTGCCTTTGTAATAATATTACCTGGGATTTTTTTTTTAAAGATTCCATTCACTTATTTGACAGAGAGAGAGAGAGAGCAAGAGAGGGAACACAAGCAGGGGTAGTGGGAGAGGGAGAAGCAGGCTTCCTGCCAAGCGGAGAGCCCAATGTGGGGCTCCATCCCAGGACCTGGGATCACGACCTGAGCCCAAAGCAAATGCTTAACCAACTGAGTCACCCCTACCTAGAATTTTTAGGAAGCTTTATAGATTTCTGCCAATTTACCTTCAGCATTATTTTTATTATTATATTTGATTGTCATCCATCTGTGAATAGATTACCATACATTAAATTCATGTTCTTCCTGGGACAGGATAGCTTACTCTCCTTAATAAAGCTGTTAACATCAACACAATTTCTATTTATTTTATCAAGCAAAAATTGGTAAGGAAGTATTTTGACTCCAAATATTCATTCCTTTCTCCAGCACGGGAAAGTACAAGTCAGAAAATTGCAACTCAGTGATGCCTGAGCAAAAATAAATCCTTTAATGTAATGATTTATCTGCCATACCATTAAAATAGTGAATGTGTCTCATTACACTTATTACACTTATCTGAATCTTATTACACTTTTCGTACTACGAAAAGACAAATAGTGAATGCGTCTCATTACACTTATTACACTTATCTGAATCTTATTTCGCTTTTCGTACTACTGTAACTACAAAGAAAGATCTGTTCTCTGAATCCGTCCTGTGGGGCCTTGTCACTAAGTTGTTTTTCTTTTTTAACTCTTTTTTTTTTTTCTTTTTTAACCCTTGAGTTGGGCTTGCTTCCTTCTGAGTCAAGCCATCATCAAAAACAGTTGTAACTTGCTGGCATTATGAATACACAAAGGTCACCCTACTTTCGCAACCAAGCATATGTAACCATGTCAGTCTTTCTCTTTCTTTGCTTTTACATCCTGATAACATTGCTTGTCAGCCAAATTCAGTGACTTTCAAAGTGTAGAACTCCACAGGAATTCTACGGAGCACCCGGGTATTGGGTTGTCCCTGCTACGGGGGGATGATATGGAGAAGTCAAAGACATAGTTAAAACTTAGAAGCCGCCACTCTGGAAAACAGTATGGAGGTTCCTCAAAAAGTTGAAAATAGAGCTACCCTACCATCCAGCAATCACACTACTGGGTATTTACCCTAAAGATACAAATGTGATCCAAAGGGGCACGTGCACCTGAATGTTTATAGCAGCAATGTCCACAATAGCCAAACTATGGAAAGACCCTAGATGCCCATCAACAGATGAATGGATAAAGAAGATGTGGTATATATATACAATGGAATACTATGCAGCCATCAAGAGAAATGAAATCTGGCCATTTGCAACGACGTGGATGGAACTGGAGGGTATTATGCTAAGCGAAATAAGTCAGTC
>CM053608.1:86211060-86225555 GCA_028646535.1 Procyon lotor | reverse complement strand
TTTGAGAGGCAAGGAGGGAGTTTGGGGGGGTGGGGGAGAGAAGTGAAACAGGAGAGGATGGGGAGGGAGACAAACCGTAAGAGACTCCTAGACTCATGAAACAAACTAAGGGTGGCTGGGAGGTGGTGGGGTAGGGTTAGGGTGGCTGGGTTGTGGACATTGGGGAGGGTATGTGCTGTTAAGTGCTGTGAAATGTGTAAGCCTGACGATTCACAGACATGTACCCTGGGGCAAATAATACATTATATGTTAATAAAAATTAAAAAAAAAAAAACTTCGAAGTCGCTAAAATATTCAACAATCAACAATTGGTTGAACGGTTTGCTCTTCCCTCGTTTCTCAGGAGGTTAGGTGGCCAATCTGTTTCAAACACACGCACTAACAAAAAGAAGCTTAAGAGGACAACATGTTTGGAATATATTGTGAGGTAAGAAAACAGGTTACAAAACAGTATTATAATATGGCCCAATTTCATTAAATATTTATAGTTTCTTAAATGTATTTTTAAAAACTAGAACAATACACTTTAAATGGTCACAATTTTGCAAAATTACAGGAGCCGTATACTCCAAAACCCATCTCTATGAATTAGGATTATGGATTAATTTTGTTTTCTTCTTTTTGCTTTTCTTCTCTCCTCCACCCCACTATTTTGTATAACAAATGAGCATATATCACGTTCATGGTCTGAAAAAAACTGTGTGTGTACGTGTGTAGAAAGGTATATGATAGGGGCACCTGGGTGGCTCAGTGGGTTAAAGCCTCTGTCTTCGGCTCAGGTCATGATCTCAGGGCCCTGGGATCGAGCCCCGCATTGGGCTCTCTGCTCGGCAGGGAGCCTGCTTCCCCCTCTCTCTCTGCCTGCCTCTCTGCCTACTTGTGATCTCTCTCCTCTCTGTCAAATAAATAAAATCTTAAAAAAAAAAACCAAAAACTTATCCTTAACCAACATACTAAACAAGGGCCCGTTATAAACCCCAGATGAAAACTTCCCTTCAAAATGTAACGATAAGGGGCGCTGGGTGGCTCAGCCAGTTAAGCGTCTGCCTTCTGTTCAGGTCCTGATTCCAGGGTCCTGGGTTCGAGCCCCACATCAAGGTCCCTGCTTGGTGCAGAACCTACTTCTCTCGCCCCTCTGCTCATACTCTCTCTCTCTCAAATAAAAAAAAAAAAAACTTAAAAAAAAATGTAACAATAGGAAAAACTCCATCTCCTTTAAGAAATTAGCAAGCTTCTTCCTTTCTCATAATGAGAACTACGTAACTGAGCATAACTACTTTTTTAATTTGGCTGCCAGGAAGCTCAGAGACAAATGTAAACCTCAACTAGAGTAATTATATTGCGTTTTTTTTTTGGACTTATGGACCGTGAATTTGGGTTTTCTTTTCCTGGAACTTGACGTTTGAATCTGCGTTCCCTGGGCCCGATTTATATTTTTCTCTACTTTATTAGCTGAATTTTTGTTATAAATTATCTCAAATTCTCCAGAGGATTTTGGGATAAGGAATACAACACTATCATCTATGGTGATGACACTATCATCACTATAACAACACTATCATATCTTTTGATTTTACTGTATTTCCAAGTCACAGAGCCACCATGGCACCATAGCATGCCCTGTATCGCCTAGAGAAGAAAAACTAAGTAGCAATTTATGTGTTGTATCTTTCCTTTCCACATTCTGTGGTTGTCTCTAAATCACATTAGCTTCAAAATATCTGAAAAGAAAATAATGGTGCTATCTTGGTAGCTCACCCTCCGTATGCGGTTTGTGTTGCTTGTTTAATTTTAGACCTTACTTTTCAGTGACATCCGTTCAGGCTTGAAACTTCAGTCATTTGCTGACCTTGATTCTCAGGGTATAAGATGAAGTCAGCATTACCAAAGGGAAGGCCACCATAAAACAAATTTGCATGTGAGTGCTAATGTATAGTTACAGAATTCTAAATTCATCGGTTCGCCAAAGAAATGGAAAGTTTTCTGACCCACTTTAAATCAGTGTTTCAGTAAAAGACTAGTGAGAAACCCACCTAAGGAAGAGGCTTGGTTTCCATGAGGTTAGTAGTTATTACTCAAAGGAGAAATTGACACGTTTATATGATGCATTTGATTGTGGACTCAAATGTAGGGATTGGGGAAACACTGATAGATTGCGGTTGTTTTAAGATGACGTGATGTGAGGTATCTTCTTTCTTGCATGGCTTGGTCTTTTCCAGAGCTTCCAGGCATTATCTCAGTACTTTGAGGCTGGAAAAGATGTGTAATGAGCCCCCCTCACTTATGAGATAAATGATAAAGTCATTCTGCACTATTCGGAAGTTACCAGGAACAGAATCAAATCTCTCACATGGATAATGTAATGGTTGTTCGCTGTTCTTTTGACCATATAAGTTTTTAAAGATATTAAAACAGTTTTATGATCTGATTTCATCAAATAAAAATAGTCTAGTCTGGACTACAGAGGGGGCAGCATCAAAAAACCAAAAGTAGAAGAAAATAAGTTGCTCAAAGGAGCTATTGACATATTGACACAGGTCTTCATCAGGAAGAACAAACCCACCAAGAGTTGGAATGATCAATGGTGAAAAAACAGAATCCAAATGTTGGAGAGGATTCTGCCTCTCATCTCTCAGCCCTCATCAGCCCATTAACAATCTCCCTGTTCAGATATCCTCATTGTCAGTCATTCCTTCAACCCATTGTGTCGTTTAAGGAAGAGAAATTCCTCCACCAGAGATCCTGGAGGAAACCTCTCCCTTCCCCTGCAGTATTCGCACCCAACAATTCATCGTTCAGGATGGGCCTCAGAAACACAGACCACTGTGAATACATTATGCTGGACGGGAACAGTGATATGTTATGTTGGAGTGTTATGCAGGAGAGGAACAATATACTATCAGGCTGACATTAAGATTGATATTTCCTATTTAATAAATCATGCTAATTCCATATATAGTAAGTCCTGCTTCTCACAAGGCAACAGTTTGAACCTCAAAGCTGAACCTCTGGTACATAACACCATTAATATTTTGAAATTGGGGGTAGATGATCTAGACCTTGATAAATGGAATCTAAATCTGGGTCTCGGTTAAATTCTGACTTTGGCAATTTTCTAAGGCCTTCCAGATGACTCTCTGTTACAAACATTCTCCTCCCTTAATATCATATCTTCATTTAAAGTGTCTAATGTTAAAAAAATAAAAAATAAAAAAATATAAGGTGTCTAATTTTGCTGGCTGTATGCTAGCCCATTTTCAAAGTATCAGTCTCCAGATTTAAAACTCAGGAGGAAGGGTACCTGGGTGGCTTGGTTGGTTAAGTGTCTGCCTTTGGCTGAGGTCATGATCCCAGGGTCCTGGGATGGAGCCCTGCATCGGGCTCTCTGCTCAGCGGGGAGTCTGCTTCTCTCTCTCCCACTCTCTGCCTGCTGCTCCCCCTGCTTGTGTTCTCTCTCTTTGCCAAATAAATAAATAACATCTTTAAAAAAAATAAATAAAACTCAAAAGGATTTCTCTGCAGCTACTATTTCCTTCTATTAGGTCAAAATCAAGAGAAAGGGAGTCTTGCTATTGATGTGCATGGCATTAAATAAAATGGCATGCATGTCTTTTTATACCCTTCACCTTTAAATGATAATACACACTAACACTAATCATGGCACAGTGCTGCCTCCTATACTGAGACAGACTATTGTTACTTTTTATTTAAAAGGGCTGTAGAATAAAAATTAAAATACAGTATCACAGCAGATGACCTCATTGTGGTGAGCACAGCATGATGTATAAACTTATATAAACTTGTAGAATCACTATGTTGTTCACCTGAAAGTAATGTAACATCTGTCAACTATACTCAGAAAGGAGAAAGAAAGAAAGAAAGAAAGAAAGAAAGAAAGAAAGAAAGAAAGAAAGAAAGAAAGAAAGAAAAGGAGGGAACAATAGTATTTCAGTGGTAACTTCACCAGCCAAGCAAGATTTTTTTCAAAATTAGCTTATTTCTTTATTTTTTAATGGCAGTCTTAATTTTCCACTACATCGAGACAAAAGATACCACAATACTCTCTCCTGAATGCAAAAGGAAGAAAATTTTCTTCTATCTCTCACATAGTTCTTTATTATAAGTAGAAAGGAATAAAGTTTGGTGTCTTAATAATTTCAAGGAACCTTCAAAATCCCTTCCCTAAAACAAGAAGCCCATAGACATTTCACCAGTATCATCTCCTCAAATGCACCCAGGATTTTAGCTCCCAGGAATATTTCCCAGTCTCCAGCAGCTGATCTTCTCCTCACCCAAGTCCCAACACCCAATTTGTAGTTTTCCATGTCTTATAGACGTCTGTTTTCCAAGCCCGCAAAGAAGCAAGAGTGAGAAACCTGAGGAAAATTACAAAGCAAAATAATCACCCCTAATTTCCTGCTATTTGCTCTCCCGCTATTTTTTTTTGAAAATTCATAAATAATCAAAGATTACCTGATGCAAAAACTCATTCTATCATGAGAGAAACTGAGCCTCAAGGACATGAGGTACCCAAAGGCATGGGTAGTTCATGGCAGAGCCACAATGAACACAAAAGTGCCTTCTTGTCCAGTGTCCCAGGCACCCTAATTCTCAATCCAGCATTCCCAACCCACCTGCCCCAACCCACACTGTCTCAACAGGTATTCAAACCTGAACCAGTTGCCTCTGTGGACAAATATGGAGGAAGAGCCTCCCCACCCTTCACACCTCCTTTGTGCTTCTGACCATTCCTCTAGGAGGCACAAGCTTCCGGCTCAGGTGTGCATCTGGGAAACCAGTCCTACTCAAGGTTGGGAATACCCCACTCTGACTATGACTTCAAAATAATCATTTTTACACTTTTGTGAAAACCCACCATGTTTCCCCATTCTTAATTTAGGGATTGGCATTTCAAAAGTTGGCACATAGGCTGAATTTCACTGGTATAGAAGGCAGGCAATAGGAAGAACAATTAGACTCAGGCTTCCCCCCTTAACCATCAACCAAAACAACTGGCAGCAAGCTCATTCTCCTCCACCTCATCCTTGCTAGAAAGCAAAAAGCAAGAAATTCTCCACTCTGGGGTGGTCCAAAATCGGCCGGCCCTAGACTTGTCATACGACAAAAGGATCAGGACAGAGCATTAAGGCATTAGGTCAAAATGGTTATTGGATCCCAAAAAGAATATTCAAGATCCTGAACTAACCAAATAACAGTCACACTGTCAAAATAATCAGTCAAAATAGTGAGCACTTACTGTTTACCAGACACCATGTTAAGTGATACAAAAACAAATAAGATGGTGACCTGTCTCCAGATAGCTCACAGTCTAGCAGGAAAATCAGGTATGTAAACAAATGACATGCGATGTACTGGGAACATGTGCAAATGCTTGTGAACCAGAGAGAAGCAAGCAACACAAAAACAATCTCTGAAGACTCTTGTTGTAAAAAGATCAACATTAGGTACCATGAGAGTTACAAAGCTGAATAACACACTGGCCTTGTAGGATTACAGAAAAATCTAAAAATGGAAATAAATACGTCTTAAATATGCTTTTTCCAGCCAAACAAAACACAGCACAAAATGAAACAAAAGTTATTAGAGAGGTAGGTATAAGCTATGTGTTATGGGAGCTGTTCATTCCAACTAAGAAAATGAAGACCGCCAGACCTAGAAGACATGTTTGAACAGGTTCTGGAAGGACAAGTAGCATTTCGAGGTTGAGAAGGTCATTTCAAAGATAATACCTTAACAAAAGGCATGTAGATGTTAAAAGGAGGAGAATCCAGACCCATGAGTCCAGGTCATAGAACATGGTAGAAAGTAAAGCTGTAAAGTTTACAGATCGCAAACACTAACTCAAATACTATTTCAAGGGCTCAAGGTTCTGTATTTTGTTCTGTATGCAAACTAAGGGAACAATAAGGGACAATTGGAGCCATGCTTTAAGGATTACCTCAGGAATGTTGAAGATGGGTAGAAGGTAGCAACTGGGAAGAGCAAAGATGGCTATTCAAATAGTCCAAGGGGGTAAGAGTCTAAGTTCGAGGAATGGAAGTAGTTCTGGGAATAGGGAATAGGTGTGAGAGACACCACAGCTTCTGAGATTCCTACCTGATCACCTGGAGTCTTGTCCATGAAGACATGGAGTCTTCAAGAGTAGATGGGGATATCAACACCAGAACTAGAGAAATCGGGAGATGCTGTATCCTACCTCCTCTTCCATCTGTATCTGCTTCACCTACCAAGTTCATCTACCACTGCCATGAGATCAGCTGCTCGTGGCCTTCCTTGCTGATTAGTCAGGGTCTAGCCATGAAAAGAGAAGTGACTTCAGGCATTTGCAGTAGAGAAAATTTAAGGCAAGCAAGAGGTTACCAGAGTGATTGAGATTGACATCAAAGGCTGCTACCATCCAAAACCTATAGGGATAAAAAGAGCAAGCTCTGCTCCAGAAAACAGAGGAAGGAGACCCTTTGTTCTTCCTCCTCTCCTCCCAATTCCCACTCTTTCTGTCCTCCAATTTCCTTTTGGCTGAACCTAGCTGGAAGTCAGCTAATGGAAGAGTCTGAGAAAGCAGCCTTTGGGGGCAGTCCTCTGAGGCACAGAATCAAGCAGGGCAAGGAGGAATGCACTGCAGGACAAGCCCAAGATCCAGCAGAATTTTTATACACTCCAAAACTTTAGTTAGAACTGCTAGTCAGCCCCCATCCCATGTTATTGGGTATAATATGACATACCAGCCAAAAGGACCTAGGAGCCATCATTCACCTCACTGGGGAGAGGGAGCAGAGAGAGGATGACATGTGACCAGACACATCTGTATCTCCTGACCCCTATCTCTATCATCCGTGTGCTAGTCCTCAGTGTTCCTGAGCGAGAGCTATCCTCAAGGACCTGAAATCCAAGTTCATCCCATTTAGAGTGGAGAGAAAAGGAAGGAAAGAATCATTATCCTCTTCCCCTTCTCGTCATTCTCTTCTCATCATCCATTGCCCTCCTTTTCTTAACTTCCATCAGCTTGCTCCAGTCTCTGTCTTTGTTCTCAATTCCTTCCTTTATCTCCTCACTCTCTCATTTCTAACTCACTCCTCCTGAAGAATGACATGTGTTAACAAGTTGCTTGGTAACATGCTATGTTAGACCTGCCTTTAACAGTAAAGCTCATGTCTCTTGAACCTAGCTGTTAGTTTCTTGAGCAGAGTAAACATTCAACAAAGCAGATATTAATTCACTTTTCAATTGTTCATTCATATGGCAAGACCTTGAATAGTTTCTAGAATGAACTCCACAACATCTGTCTAGGGAATCTGGTGAGGAATTATCCAATGGGAAATCAAGGTACGTGATGCCAGAAGACTTGAACGTCATATCAAACTTCCATTTCCCCAAGAACCATTAGAATAGAGCATAGCTCTTATGACATCTTCATACATGCTCATAAGTAAATGATATCAGCTCATAAGTAAAGCATCTTTGCTTGTCAACTTCTGACAAGTAATAGTTCCTTGAAGAATGAAGAGAGGACATAGTCTTCCGAAACATGAATTTCTGCCCTTTCCGTTTTCCTTCAAACAGGTAGTACCCGTCACGAAGGGGAGGTTCTTTTCTGACCTCATTTGAGGATGGAACGTTTAACTAAAATGGTGTCATTCTTTGAACCACTTCAATACGTCAACGTAAGTGACCACAGAGGAGCAAAGTCCTATAAAAAGGGGCAAGATAGTGCTACACTCTGTCCATCTCGAAGCAGGCACAAGCCGATCCATCCCCAGTCATCTGGGAGAAACTACCATGGCTCCTGTGACAACTTCATCCATGGTGAGTCCTGTACTAATGTGCAATGCTTTTGTTGATTTGGACTAGATAATATTTCTGGACTGCAGGCATGAAATTGTGAATTCTAACTATGGAGATCCAAGAATGCTGCATACGTAGGACAGGATAAGGCTTTGGTAGATACTCGTCATTTTATAGCGTTTTCAAGAACTGATACACATCAGTTTGAACGATGAGATTAAAACTGAAAATAGCTAGAATGGGGCTAAACCACATGGGAAGTGTCACATGATGCTGTGCAGTGAGAAAGAATGCTTATTGAAAATATGCTTTTCTGAGTACAAGGGATTTAATATAATTCTCCAAAAGCATTTTTCTTTATTCGATAATAAAATGGAACACTATCCTTGAGGATTTAATTAATGACAGCACTGACTTTCCTTTCCATTATTCTATTATTATACCACAGGCTTCTTTTTAAAGATTTATTTATTTGTTGGGGGGGAGGGTCAAAAGGAGTACCAGAGCATCTCCAGCAGACTTCCTGCTGAGCGTGGAGCCAGACGCAGGGCTCGATCTCACAACCCTGAGATCATGACCTGAGCCGAAATCAAGAATCAGACACTTAACCAACTGAGCCACCCAGGTGCCCCTATTATACCATAGTCTACTACACCAAACCTACTTACTCTAATAGATACATGTGTAACTGTGATTTAGAGTAGATGGTCTTTATATTTTTGAAATATTTAACTTAATTGATTACAGAATCAATATACATAAATTCAGAAAAACTGAAAAATAACATAAGAAAACATAAGGAGGGGGGTAAAGTTTGGGGTTGAATGTCTGTCCAGCATTTCTCACGTGAACATTGATATGACATGCATTTTCTACAGCCCTTTCTTCTAAGGTGAACATTTGACTTCACACAGGGTTTCACAGAATGCTAGGACAGAGATTGATGACTTGCCATTTTTACTAAAATTACTGCCAACCAGTAAAAAAATGTGTCTCTCCTAATTTAAAAGGAGAATGGCTCACGACTAGTAAACACTCCATGGTCCGAACGTTATTTCGGTCATAGAAACAGCTTTTCATCAAACTGATCTGAAATTTTATTATAGATTTCCCTGGAACATAGTGTGTTCCCCATGACTAACAATACAATAATCTTTACAATTTGTTAGCAAAAATCACATGCTAATCCAATGTCCTACCTCTCCTTTTTCCCATTCAGTTCCAGGCACTGTTGCTGCTGGTAAGCCTGGTAGCTATTGCGAGGGCTGGAATAGCATTCCCACAAAATCCAGGATGCCCAAATACTGAGGACAAGAACTTCCCTCAGCATGTGAAGGTCAATCTAAATATCCTTAACCGGAATACAAACTCCAGAAGGCCCTCGGATTACTACAACCGATCCACTTCACCTTGGAATCTGCGGTATGTAATGGCTCCCAATAAAAAATCTCTGTATTGTTCTAACTTTTATGCAAAGGACTGCCAGTTAAGTCACCTTGAGGATGATTTTACTCAGAATCATCAGCCAAATCTGGAAGGGCTATTGTGCAAAGATTCCCAAATTTTATTCTACAGACTTCTCTGATAGAGCGCAGGGGCACCTCTCCCCCATAATACTTATCCATTAGGTCTCATTGTCACTGCACCAAAAACCCATCCACATTATCCATTAGTCTAATATTTATGATACCTCAGGTCAATTGGAAACTTATTTTTAAAAAAATAGAAATTTATCTTGGAGATTAACGCTTGAGTTCTCTTTACCAGACCTACCATTAAGATGATTTGTTGAAAATATCTAGTAATTAATTGGGATTTTTGTGCCTTTCTTTTTTTGGTCATATTAGCAGTGGAATAATATAGTCTGAAACCCAGTGAAAGAAATGTCATGTTGGATCCTTCCACCCCTTTTTGAGTCAGACAGGCTTGATCTATATCACCAATGGACCTTTATCTGCTGTGTTCTCGGTACAGCTAATATTTTGATCCCATTAAGATTAAATACAAAATGGTTTTTAGTGCTTTGATTTTATGCAAAAACAAACCAAAAAAGCCTCAGTTATGTGGTGACTCTAGATCCACCTGACTGATGTTTCTTCTCCTCCCATTACTCAGAAGAGTTGAAATATATCAATTCAGAAGTCAAAGCAAGTCATTCACTCAGCTGGAGGAGAGAGGGAAGAAAAGGTTATAGAGGGGCTTAAGCCTTTGTTTCCAGCCCTTCATGTCAGCTCTGGGCCTTATCCCATGACTGTGCTGTCTGATAAAATTTTGATGCCTTCCCTGCTTCAAAGGCAGACTTCATTAAGTCAGATTAATGGCTATCGCATTCCTACATGATTCCTGTGGCCTTTCTCTATCCAATATACCTTACAAGAAATTGTCCTTTGTATCAGTTAAATCCCCTCTGCAGTCTCGTCTTACTTGGTTCATTCTTCAAAGAAATTGGGGAAAATGATCATTCTCTTTTCTAACATTTCACGTGCCTGCACATCCAAGCTTTCCCCAAACGACTTTTTCTGACTAGCGGCACTTTGAAAATTTGCAGTGCCTATGCTCTGCCACCGCGTGAATGTGCCTCCCTTTGTTTATTCCTGTCTGATCTCGGCCTCACCAGGTATTCACTTTCTCCCTCGTTTTTGTCTCCCCCGCAGCCGCAACGAGGACCCTGAGAGATATCCCTCTGTGATCTGGGAGGCCAAGTGCCGCCACCTGGGCTGTGTCGGTGCTGGAGGGAAGATAAACTACCACATGAACTCCGTCCCCATCCAGCAAGAGATCCTGGTTCTGCGAAGGGAGTCTCAGCACTGCCCCCACTCCTTCCGGCTGGAGAAGATGCTGGTGGACGTGGGCT
Source organism: Procyon lotor (assembly GCA_028646535.1). Classification (NCBI taxonomy): domain Eukaryota; kingdom Metazoa; phylum Chordata; class Mammalia; order Carnivora; family Procyonidae; genus Procyon; species Procyon lotor. Next base: position 86,214,898 of record CM053608.1, on the reverse strand, counting down.
GCACTTGCGTCACCCCCATTGTGCGCCATGTGGCTTAAGGGCAGTTAGGCTTTCTGGGGAGTAGACCCAGCCCCATTTCTGACCAAATTCACTAGGGTCCTTAAACTAGTTCACCCAACTGGAGTTTCAGAGAGAACACTTTTTGTGCAGAGACAGGAGCTGAATGATCTTCCCTCTCCCCAGAGATGAAAGTTTTGACTGAGTACCGATTTGCTTTCAGTGTGCTTTTCTAAGGGCTTTAAGTTATTTATGTATTTAATAGACTCTGAGATAACTGTGGGGCAGAAGATTCCATTTTAATGAATTACATGCTTTATTTTGTATTTTTTAAGACAAGATTCCAGACTGGAGAATTTTGTTATTTAACAGGTAAACCTATATTTATATGAACTATTTATGGATCTATTTATGTTTAAGTCTTTAGAGAAAGATGAAAGAGTATGATTATCTGTTCTGCCTAGGGAAATCCTACAGAGAATTCAGTGGCAGTTGAAAATTGTGTCTTAGGAGTGCATGACATGGCTGTAAAAAAGACTAAACCTAGTTTCCTATTTATTAATTTTGTAAATTGTTGAGGTTTTGTGAGAGAGATGGCAAGTCTAACTCTGCTCTGTTAAACCCTCATAATAAAAAAAAATTTTGTAATAATGTTTGGAAAGAAAATCGGTTTCCTTATTTTTTCTCATTAAAAGTCCTTCAGAGAGCCCAGCTCTTCCCTATTTGAAAGAGTATGCAACTTCGCTGAAAGAACAAAACAGGGGCGCCTGGGTGGTTTAGTGGGTTAAGCATCTGCCTTCCGCTCAGGTCATGATCCCAGGGTCCTGAGATCAAGTTCCCCCATTGGGCTCCTTGCTCAACAGGGAGCCTGCTTCTCCCTCTGCCTGCTCTGCCTGCCACTCTCCCTGCTTGTGCTCTCTCTCTCTCTCTCTGAGAAATAAAAAATAAAATCTAAGAAAGAAAGAAAGAGAGAGAGAGAGAAAGAAAGCCCTTGAGTAATAGTGCCCTGCCCACTGCAAATCCACATACTCAACTTTATAAGCCTTCTAGACAATACAGGACCAAGGCTCTCACACTATGGGCCCATGATGCAGACACAAGCATCCCAAAATGAATGAAGCAAATAAAAGTAAGGGTCCTGGGGATAATGGCCCATCATTATTAAAGACCTTACAGAGAAAAAACAAGACCATCCCAAAAATATGACCTGAAGTTTGACAGGAAAGAGGAAAAGACATTGTTTTCAAGCTAGAACGTCCAGCTTCTCCCCAAACTCAGGCATCTTTTGAAGATCAATGCCAGATGGAGATCTAGAGAGGAACATTTTTCCCTTCCTCAGGCCACACCCCAGGACTACCCCCTCCTGCTCCTGGCCTCTGATCCCAGGCTCCTCAGGACAAAAAGAAAAAAAAAAAGAGCCACTGGGGCAAAACACACTTCAAGTATGAGAAATGTTCAGCCCAAGTAAAATAAAAACTGAATATATTCAATTCCAGAGTAGTTTCAGGTTTCGAGTCATAACCTGTTCCCCCACCATGGCCCAGCACGCTATCTTGCCCTACTTCTGGAGGACCCTGCAAATTCTCAGGCCAGTCCAACCACTCCTTGCTGGGCGAAATCCATCTCGTGGACTCCCTCATTCTCCTTTTCCCGCATGCTCCAGCCCCACTCAGAGGCCCGTGGCTTCTCTCTGCTTCTTTTCCAGTTTTAAACCCAGGAGTCCCTCCTTCCAGGGTCTTCTGTGCACTCGCGTGGATTCGCACAGCCTTCTCCTATCCTGGTTCTCACGCAAGAGGTCCCCAAGCACATGCCACTGGCCGTTCCTTACTGCCTTCGTGCTTTACAGCCTTGTGCTCAAATCCTGCTGCTCATTTCCCAGTTTTCCCTGAATGGTGGTGGTGAGAATAAAAATTCGTTTCCGTTTTTGTGGTGGAGGGCTGGAAACAGGAAAACACACCCACAGTCCTGATCCACTCTTTCCCACTAGACAGTGTTCCTGGGAATTCTGTGGGTGGGGAGAAGCAGTTACCTGCCCCATCTCCCTCCAGGAGGTCCTGCTTTTATTCTGTCTTCACCCCGTTAGCACCATCATCTGCCCAGTCCCCTAGAAACCTGCGAGGCGTCCCTGACGATTCCCGAGTCCTCTTCCTCAGTCCTAACGTCCACAAGTCACCAAACTCGGTAAGTTTCACTTCCTGAATGTTCTCAAATTAACCCCAGGTTCAGGGCATCATCTTTCCTCATTTCTCTCTTTAGTTATTGCAACAGCTTCCCGCCTATCCTGGCGGCTTCAGCTCCTCTCTTCCTCATCCTTCCTCCAGCATCTCTCTAGGGCACAAAAGCAGACCGGACAAGAGTCTCCTTCCATAATCTGGCCCTGCTGCTGTGCCTGCTTTATCTCATGGGCTTCCTCCTTGATGTTTACCCTGGAGCCATAGTGAAATCCTTGAACTTTTCTTGAATTCAGTGTCTGTGTTGTGTGGTCTCCTATACCTTGAATGTCTTTACCACCATCTCCCTCCTGTTCCTCTATTCATACCCTGTTGTTATGGTCTGACTGTATATGTCTCCCCCAGAATTCATATGTTGAAACCTAACCCCCAGCATGATGGGATTAAGAGATGGAGCCATTGGGGTGATTAGATCATGGAGGCTGAGCCCTCGTGAATGGGATTAGTGTCTTTATAGAAGAGACCCCAAGAACTCCCTCTCTCCTTCTGCCAGGTGAGGATACAACAAGAAGTCTTCAACCTGGCAGAAGTCCTTCATTCAGCCACATTGGCCCCTCGATCTCAGACTCCCAGCCTCCAGAACTGTAAGAAACAAATTTCTATCATTTGTAAGCTACCTAGTCTGTGGTATTTTTTTTTTCAGCAGCCCAAATAGCCCAAGACACCTGCCCTGGCCCAATGCCCTATCCCACTCCTCCACTATGCTTTAAGACTCCAATAGATACCATTTCCTCTCAAGAGCCTTGCCAGACCCATCACTTCAGAGTAGGTCCCTCTCTTCTGGGCTCTAAGAGCACTTTGGGCATAATTTATCACCACCTCTAAATACTATATTGGATTTATCTATTTAACCTTTGAGAGTCCCTTGAGAGCCAGACCATCTGCACCTGACCTGACGTGTAGCAGTCAGTGGACACCGAAGTAAACTTTGAACCATTAGTCCACGGGCACCTCAAAGTCAACAGGGACTAAACTCACTAGCTCTACTTCCAAGCTAGTTCTCCTACTGCCTTTTTTTTTTTTATCAATTCCAATGACATCACCTACTTATTCACCTGAGCAAGAAATCTGATTTCTCTCTGTCATTCATTCCTCTCACCCAATCCGTGACAAACCCAGCATCAGCTCTCTTGTGTCTTCTCCCTCCTCTCAAACTCCAAAGTTACTGTGCAAGTTGCATTGTAATATGATCCCAAATGGTATTTCTGTCTTGCTTCTCACAGTTTATAATTCAATGATTCTCCAACTTTCAGGGGACCTGGTCAGTGTAGGTCATTAAAAGCTGTTGCAATAGACAAAACCCAAATAAATGAAAGTTTATTTCTTGTTCATGTTACTATCTAGCAGGGATTCTCAGGGAGCTTTGCTCCATTCAGACATTCAGGAACTCAGGCTGACAGACGTTCTGCCTTCTTGCAGCAGCACCATCTAGAACTGCATGGTCTCAGAGCGCCTGGGTTAAGCATTCAACTCTTCACTGAGCCCCATGACAGGTTATGCACTGGGCCTGGAGCCTGCTTCAGATTATCTCTCTCCCCCTTCCTCTTTCCCACCCTCTTGGGCACACATGAACTCTTTCTCTCTGGAGGAGGAGGAGGAGGAGGAGGGGG
>CM053608.1:86200781-86210960 GCA_028646535.1 Procyon lotor | reverse complement strand
TGAGAGACTGTGGACTCTGAGCAACAGACTGAGGGTTTTGGAGGGAAGGGGGTGGGGGTTGGGCGAGCCTGGTGGTGGGTATTGAGGAGGGCACGTATTGCATGGAGCACTGGGTGTGGTGCATGAACAATTAATCTTGTAACACTGAAAAAATAAAATAAAAGTATTTGGGGAAAAAATAAATAAAACACAAGATTTTCAAGTAAAAAAAATATTTTGAGGGAGTTGGGACAGTGGAACACTGAGATGCTTGTTTTCCACTTTGGCTCCTCAGTTCTGGGGATTCTGGTATTTTTCTACCTTTCTTAAAAATTGAGATATAATTGACATATATTGTTTTAGTGTAAGGTGTACAACATCATGATTTGATTTATGTGTATGTCACAAAATAATTACCACTATAAATTTAGTCAGCATCCATCAGCACACATAGTTACCTCCTTTTTTTCTTATGGTGAGAACTTTTAAGATCTACTGTCTTAACAACTGTCAAATATATAATACAGTATTGTTAACTCTAGTTACTATGCTGTACATTACATCCCCAGGATTTATTTAACTCGTAAGTAGAAGTTTGTATCTTTTGACCACTGTCACCCATTTCAGTATTTTAAAATGTAAATATCTTGCTGACTTTTATATTAATAAACTTTGAGATGATAATATTTTAGATGTGCTGGGTTGGTTAAATATATTACTAGAAATTCACTTGTTCCTTTTTACTTTTTTATTTTATTCATTCATTCATTCATTCATTCATTCATTTATTTTTGAGAGAGAGAATGTGGGGAATGGGACAAAAGGAGAGAATCTTAAGCAGGCTCCACACTCAGTGCAGAGTTCAATGCCAGGCTTCATCTCATAACTGTGAGATCATGACCTGAGCCAAAACCAAGAGTCAGATGCTTAACCAACTAAGCCACCCAGGTGCCCTTTTACTTTTTTAAATATGGCTACTAGAAATTTCAGATTAATAAGTGGCCAGCATTATATTTCTCTTGGACATGTAGCCAAAGAAATTAAAGAGAAGGCTGAAAATTATATGTTTTTTTAAAGATTTTATTTATTTACTTGAGAGATTTTTTTTTTTTAGATTTTTTTTAAAGATTTTTTTTAAGATTTTATTTATTTACTTGAGAGAGAGAGAGAGAGATAATGGCAGAGAGCATGAGCAGTGGGGAAGAGGGAGAAGCAGGCTCCCTGCTGAGCAGGGAGCCCTACGTGGGGCTCGATCTCAGGATCCTCGGATCATGACCTGAGCCAAAAGCAGATGCTTAACTAACTGAGCCACCCAGGCACCCCTATATATGCAGGGTTTTTTGTTTGTTTGTTTGTTTGTTTAGATTTTATTTATTTATTTGAGAGAGAGGAAAAAAACACAGGCAGGCAGAGGGGCAGAGGGAGAGGAAGAAGCAGACCCCCCAATGAGCCCAACACAGGGCTCCATCCCAGGACCCCAGGACCATGACCTGAGCCAAAGGTAGCCTCATAACCAACTGAGCCACCCAGGTGTCCCTCTATATGTGCAGTTTTTAAGAGGCAATCTCATTAGTCAAAACTCAGTCACGCAGACCCAAATTAATACCAATGAAGACTGAGAAATGTAGTCTTTCTGCATAGTCAAAAAAAAGGAAAATGAAATGGGATTTGGTGAGACAGTGTTACCTCTGCCCCAGGACATATGCATAAAGGCTCATTCATGACATACTCCCAGTTTTACCACTCCAAACAGCTGAGCGGTTACATGGCCACTTTCTAGTGTAAGAAAGCCTAGGTCGCACTTGAGAGTGATACTATTTTAGGAATAATCTTGAATCTACTCTAATTTTTTAAGAAATATTCTTTACAAATTTTGGTATTTTAACATACTACGAAACAAATAGCTTTGTTGTAATGCACCTTACAACCAACTAGAACACACTCTGTCTTGTTACCATGCAGCAATTGTTCTCTTCCATTTCTCTCCATATTTCAACGGTATTCTTTCTAAAATGCAGATTTGATCACATAACTACCCTGTTCACTCCTAACTCCCCCATGCCTTAGGACAAAGCACAAACTCTGTTGCATGACATAAACATCCCTCCATGACCTTGCCCAGGCCACTCCTCACAGTGCCCCCAGACCACTTGATCCCTCTCCATCACTGGCTCTCAATGCCACGCATAACTCTTTCCCATATCTGGGGTTCTGCTTATGTTTCTTGCTAATCTGGAATTTCCTTCTTGGTTTCCCCATTTCTTATCACCTTTAAGAGGGTGTAAATATCTCTGGAGATGGCATGTGAGAGACTATTCTTAGCAAACTCCCCAGGTGGTGCATTCTGTCTGGTAACCCTCTACAGACCAGCCTTTGCGAGGACTATTGGAAAGAACCAATTTGAGATATTCCCTGGGAATACAGATGAAGAGTACCAAAGAAACAAAGAGATGATAAATACAAACTGAGATATAAAAGGCAGGGAGCAGAGATGAAATATGTGAAAACAAATAAGAAACCTGGGTAAAAAAGAAAGAAAGAAAGGAACCTGGATAAATTAAAGAGATACAATAAAGAAAGTTATAATAGGATAAAAGATTCCATTGTTGTGGAATTTTTTTAAGTGAATCTGAAAAGTATATTTAGACCAAATTAATTAAAAGAGACCATACTCAAATATATTACAACAGTTTTTTTTAATTTCAAGAATATAAAAGATAGGGGCACCTGGGTGGCTCAGTGGGTTAAAGCCTCTGCCTTCAGCTCAGGTCATGGTCTCAGGGTCCTGGGATTGAGCCCCATATCAGGCTCCCTGCTTAGCAGGGAGCCTGCTTCCCCCTCTCTCTCTGTCTGCCTCTCTGCCTGCTTGCGATCTCTCTCTCTGTCAAATAAATAAATAAAATCTTAAAAAAATATATATAAAAGATAGAAGACTCACAGCAAGGAGGAAAATATAATATACCAAATCAGGAACCAAAACTATACTGATTTCAGACTTTTCCACATCAAACCCCAGGAAGTAATGAAGTAAAATCTTCAAAATACTGAGGGAGAGAAAGTGACCTCACATGGTGCCTGCTTAGGCAAGACTTCTTTGATCACCAAGTGATAAATTTGTGATATTTTATTGAGTTGTATGCTTATGAGTTGTACATTTCTCCGTATGTCTGTAATGGCACAATACAAATTTTGCTTAAGAAAAAAGAACAATGTTTAGTATATGTAGGTTCCCTAAAAATATTTGCTAAATAAAAGAATAAATGGTTCAACCAAAAATTCTTTATCTAATAATATTCTGTAAGGTCAACAGAAAGACTTTCTCAAACATGTGAGGATGGAGGAAAATGGGGGCACTCTTCGAGGTAAAAACAATATTCAGAAATATGCTTTAGCTGATTGAGACATGAACCAAAGCTAGGGATTTAAGAATGGGCATCTTTGTCCTGACATTCCTTGTGAACATCAAAACTAGGTATACATTGTATAATGTCTAAATAATGGTTATAAATGTTTTTTGAATGGATTCAAAAGGCAAAAAAAAATGTTCTGTAGAAAGTGAGGTAACTAAAAAGTAAACTAATAATAGAATAACCACCATCTAGGTAACCGTACATCAACATCTCAATGATCTGGATCGTCATCATCCTGTAGATCAACAATCCGAGTTTTGGTAAGCCACACTCAGAAGTGAATGTGACAAGGAGAGACAGGAGCAGAAAGGCAGAGTCCCTGCCTTCATTAAAGTGAAGTCAAACTAATTGCTCAATCCTTAGCTTTGACACATACACAATTTAAAGGTCACTAAATTTGATAAATAGGCTAAAATTTAAAGGTAGCTATCAGTAGATTTAAATGAACTATAAGCCCTGTAAATCTCTTCAAAAGATAAAAGACAAACTAAATATTGATAAAAAAACAAAGCCAAAGGCAAAAGGAACAGGAAAATATCAGGAAAAAGATCAACACCAAAAAAGCATAAAATAAAAAACAACAGGACTAAAGGTTCTTAAATCACCTCTTAAAGAACAAAAAGCCTCAAATTTTGTTCTTAAAAATCTAAATATGCCCTGAAAGTAAGAAGTAGCCCTAAAACCAAACATCGGAGAAAGTTTCAAAATAAAAAGATAAATAAGGATATCAGGCAAATACATTCCAGAAGAAATCAGAATATCAGTGTCAGAAAAGTAAAATTCAGAAATATTAAATGCAAAAAAAAGTAACTTCATAAGGATAGAATTTAGATTAATAATGGAAAAAATAAGTTGTTAAAATTTATGCATAGGATCACATCCAAATGTATAAGTCCAACAACTGTAAAAATGCAGAGACACTATTGTTATTTAACATTGTCTGGAAGTTCTGTCCAGCAATGAAACAAATGTTGGAGAGGAAAATATAAAACCACCGGTATTTGCAGAGAGTACAATAACATACTTAGAAAAAAATAAGCAAATCAATAGAAAACCCATTAAATGTAAGAAGAATGCTCAGAAACTGGTTAACTACAAAATATTTTTAAAACAGATATCCCATCTGATGGTAATAACAAGTCCAAAATTATAATAAAGTGAAATTCATTATGGAAAAACAAAAACCTGATAACCTAGAGGTAATCTTATTGAAATATGAGAGAGACTTGGAGAACTATAAGATGTCAATGAATTATTAAAAATAACTTAAATAAGTGGTCAGGAATACAATGTTCATAGATAGGAACGTTATATACATCCACAAAAGAAAGCAATTATTTCTTAATTTATTTCTTTTTTCCCCAGCTTTATTGAAATATAATAGACATATAACATTGTGCAAGTTTCAGGTGTATAATGTGATTTTATATATGTATGGATTGCAAAATGATTACCACAGTAAAGTTAGTTAACATATCCATCACCTCACAGAGTTACAATGTGTGTGTGTGTGTGTGTGTGTGTGTGTGTGTGTTGAGAACTTTTTTTTTTTTATTTGACCCAGAGAGAAATCACAAGTAGGCAGAGAAGCAGGCAGAGAGAGAGGGGGAAGCAAGCTTCCTGCTGACCATAGAGCCTGATGCAGGGCTCGCTCCCAAGACCCTGAGATCATGACCTGAGCCGAAGGCAGAGGCTTTAACCCACTGAGCCACCCAGGTGCCCCAAGAACTTTTAAAATCTACTTTCTTAGAAACATCAAATATACAATACAGTATTGTTAACTATAGTCACCATGCTATACCTAACTTATTTCTATGTCTAATGCAATACCAGTCAAATCCTGATAAGCCTTTTGTGGCAACATAACAAATTTTTAAAATAAGGAATAAATGTGGTTGAGAAGAGAAAAATCAGTAAGCAAATTAAATAACCAGAAATATATCATAGTATATATAATCTAAAATAAAGAATATAAAATATATAGTAAAAATAAACTGTCAATCACACATTAGTAAGGGGGAGATTATTTAGTGAATAGGTTTGGGTTTATTTATTGACTATTTGGAAGATAAATAAAATCAAAACATAACTTTCACTTAGATATCCAAAAGAACTTCAGATTATAGAGTAAAATATAAAAAAGCTACATGGGGCACCTGGGTGGCTCAGTCAGTTAAGCTTCCAGTTCTTGATTTTGGCTCAGGTCATGATCTCAGGTTCATGAGATCAATCCCTGCATCGGGCTCCACACTGGGCATGAAGCCTGCTTAAGATTCTCTCTTCCTCTCTCTCTCTCTCTCTCTGCCCGTGCCCTCTCCACTGCTCTATCTCTATCTCTTCCCCTCTCTCAAAAAAACCAAAACAACAACAACAACAAAAATGTAAAATCTTCTATATACTGGGTGCCTGGGTGGCTCAGTTGGTTAAGTGTCTACCCTTTGGCTCAGGTCATGATCCCAGGGTCCTGGGATTGAACCCTGAGTCAGGCTCCCTGCTCAGCGAGGAGTCTGCATCTCCCTCTCCCTCTGCCTGCCACTCCCCCTGCTCATGCCCTCTCTTTCTCTCTCAAAAGTAAATAAATTTAAAAATTTTTTCTAAATTTCTATACACTGAAAAATTAAAACACAATTAAATATTGGATAACTACCAGATTTGGTCTGGCAAAAGTCCATAAGCTTTATAGAAAAAAGATTTCCAACCTAACAGGGTGGATTAAATATCTAATTTTCCTTCATCCTGAAACTGGACTAAAACTACAATGAACAGATTATTTAAAACAAAAAAGTCCATACACCCAACAGATAAAAGCAACACAATTTTACAAGTATAAAGCAGAGGATAAGTGATAGCTGATTTCATAAAACTGAGAGAGAAAAATCCTAAACCAGCAGAGAGGAAGCTGAGAACCAATCCAGTTTATATTCCAGAATCTTCAGAAGGCTCATGCCCTGGTAACACCAGGTCCCTCAGAGCCATTTGTAAAGAGGAAGGTGGAAGACTCAGGAGGTCTATATGAAAAGCTGTTTGAGCAGCAGCTGGTCCTTGCCTTTTCTTCCCAACCTCCAGCTGCGAGGCAAATGCACCCCCAATCCAAACAGAAAGTTGGAATTTATCTCTAGAGAGGGTAAAACAGCAGGTCTTTGGACCTGGATCTCTCCAGCATAGATGAGGCTGTGGTAGGACCAAAACCAGGATTAAGTGATCCTATAGTTCTGAATTCGGAAGAACATCCCACCCTAAGATTTCTTTCCCCTCAGTTTCCAGAACTCTAGCAACAAAATGTCTACCTCCTGGCAGAAGACTGAGGAATCTGGCCAGTTCCAAAGGAAAAGCCTAAAGATATTCAGAGAGGGTCCCCAGTAATGGCCCACCCTTATCATTCTTTAGTGAAAATCCAGAAATTTACCCACTGAACTTCTGACTAGCTTTTATCTTAATCTCAAGCAGACATCTGAGGAAATCCCTCTCACATGAAAGATATCCCAAAGTAAACAAGCAGTTTAGGAATCAGTTAGGAGGAAACAGAAAATATGCAAGAAGAAAACCATCCAAAAATATAATTAATATCCTCAGAGAAGATAATGCATCCATGAAATTAAAATAGGATACTGCTTTAAAATAGGGGCACCTGGGTGGCTCAGTCGTTTGAGTGTCTGATTCTTGGTTTTGGCTCAGGTCATGACCTCAGGGTCCTGGGATTGATCCCCAGATCAGGTTCCATGCTCAGTGGGGAATCTACTTGAGATTCTCTCCCTCTCCATCTGCCCCTCCCCCTGCATGCTCACTCTCTCTCTAAAACAAATACATAAATAAACATTTTTTTAAAAACAGGGGGAATAGAAAGTATATTTTTAAAAAAAAAAAAGGTACTCTTAGAAAGTAAAACCATGATAGCAGAGATAAAACAGTCAATATAATGCTGGAAGAGAAAATTGAGAAAATCTCCCAGAAAGTAGAGCAAAAAGATAAGAGGTAAGAGAGAGAGCAGAAGCAGGGGGAGAAGGAGGCAGAGGGAGAGGGAGAAGCAGGCCCCTTGTTGAGCAAGAAACCCGATGCGGGGCTCAATCCCAGGATCCCAGGATCGTGACCTGATCCGAAGGCAGATGCTTAACTCACTGAGCCACCCAGGTGTCCCAATATTATCTATCTTTTTAACTTTAGCCATTCTACAAGGGGTGTATTGACATCTCACTGTTGTTATCATGTTTATTTCCCTAATGATGTTGAGTATATCTTCATGTATTTATCTATCTGTACGTCTTCTCTCGTGAAGTGTCTGTTAAAATCTTTTGCCAAATTAAAAAAAAAAGATAAGAGATAAGAGGAGAAAAAAAAAAGAAAGAAAGAAAAGGAAAAAAGAAAAGGGACCACCCCAGAAAGAAGCATATCCAAATAGAAAATAGAAAGGAAATCTGAGTGAAAACAGACACACTAAGGCACATCTTAGTAAAATTAGTAAATTTTACTAGTAAGCTTTTACTAGTAAAATTTCAGAATTTTCAAACAAACAAAAAATATTTTCAAACAAAAGAAAATTCCACAAGCTTCCTAGGAGAACACATCAAATGTAAAGGACCAGGGATCTAAATAGCTTCATAATTCTCAACCACAAATCTAGAACACAGAACACAGAAAATAATTCATTCAGAATTCTGAAGGAAAATAATTTCTGACCTAACACTCAAAACACAGTGAAGCTGTGTTATGAAGAAAGAAAAAAGACATTTTCAGATATTCAAGATCTCAGAGAATTTGCCTCCCATGCAATCTTTCTCAGAAAAGTATTTAAGAATGTGCTTCATCACAATAAAAAAAAAAAAAAAAAAACACTACCGAAAAGAAAAAGACCAGGACTGGATGGATTCACAGGTGAATTCTACCAAACACTTAAAGAAGAGTTAATACCTATTCTTCTGAAACTAGTCCAAAAAAAATGGAATAGGAGAGAAAATTTCCAAATACATCTTATGAGGCCAGCATTATGCTGATACCAAAACCACAAAATGACACCACATGAAAGAAGATTAGAGGCCAATATCTCCGAAGAACATGAATGTAAAAATCCTCAACAAAATATTAGCAAACCACATAGAACAATACATTAAAAAGATCATTCACCACGGTCAAGTGGAATTTATTCCCAGGATGCAAGTTTGGTTCAATATTCACAAATCAATCAATGTCACACACCACGTGAGCAAAACGAAGGATAAAAATCATATGATCATCTCATGCAGAAAAAGCATTTGACAAGATTAAACACTGATTCATAATAAAAACTCTCAACAAAGTGTAATTAGAGGGAACATACTTCAACATAATAAAGGCCATATATGAAAAACCTATTGCTAATGTTATCCTCAATGGGGAAAAACTGAGAGCTTTCCAACTAAGGTCAGGAACAAGACAAAGATGTGCACTCTCACCACTTTTATTCAACATGGTACTGAACGTCTGGTCACAGCAGACCAAAAAGGAAATGAGAGGCATCCATATTGGTAAAGAATTAAACTGTCACTATTTGCAGACAACATGACACTATGCATAGAAAATCCCTAAAACTCCACCAAAACACTACTAGAAGTCATAAACAAATTCAGTAAAGTGGCAGGATACCAAATTAATACCCAGAAATTGGTACCATTTCTATATAACAAAGTAGCAGAAAAAGAAAGAAATAATAAATAAATAAATAAATAAATAAATAAATAACATCATTCACAATTGCCCCAGAATAAAATACCTAGGTACAAACTTAAAGAGATGAAAGACCTGTACATCAAAAACTATAAAACACTGATGAGATGAAATAGGTAGGCCCAGGTGGCTCAGTCAGTTCAGTAGCCAACTCTTGACTTTGGCTCAAGTCATGATCTCAGGGTCCTGGGATGGAGCCCCGCATTGGGCTCTCTGCTCAGCAGGGAACCTGCTTCCCCGCCCCCCCGTCTGCCTCTCTGCCTACTTGTGATCTCTCTCCTCTCTGTTAAATAAGTAAATAAAATCTTTTTAAAAATATATCATTAAAACGTTCACACTACCCCCAATCTATAGATTCAGTGAGATCCCTATCAAAATACCAACAGCATTTTTCATAAAATTAGAACAAATAATACTAAAATTTGTATTGAACCACAGAAGACCCTGCATAGCCAAAGCAATCCTGAGAAAGAAGAATAAAGCTGGAGGTATCACAATCCCAGATTTCAAGATATACTACACAGCTATGATAATCAAAACAGTATGATACTGGCACAAAAATTAAACATACAGTTCAATAGAACAGAATAGAGAGCTCAGAAAGAAACCTATGATTATATGGTCAGTTGACCTATGACAAACTAGGCAAGAGTATACAATGCAGAAAAAACAGGTTTTTCAATAATGATGGTGGGGACACTGGATAGCTACATGTAAAAGGATGAAACTGGACTACTTTCTTACACCATACACAAAAATAAACTCAAAATGGATTAAAGACCTAAATGTAAGACCTGAAACCATAAAAATCCTAGAAGAGAGCACAGACAGTAATTTTCATGACATTAACCACAGCAAAATTTTTCTAGACAGGTCTCCGGAGGCAAAAGAAAAAAAAAAGCAAAAATAAATGTTGGGACTACACCAAAATAAAAAGCTTTTGCACAGCAAAGGAAACAGTCAACTAAATGAAAAGACAACCTACTGAATGGAAGAAGATATTTGCAAGTGATATGTCTGATAAGGGGGTTATGTCCAAGATATATAAAGAATTTATACAACTCAACACAACAGAAAGGAAGAAAGAAAGATG
>CM053608.1:86179537-86200281 GCA_028646535.1 Procyon lotor | reverse complement strand
GGGGGGGGGGGGGGGGGGGGTTGGCCGAGCTTGGTGATGGGTATTGAGGAGGGCACATATTGCATGGAGCACTGGGTGTGGTGCATGAACAATTAATCTTGTAACACTGGAAAAATAAAATAAACATATTTGGGGAAAAAAAAGAAAATATGGTATATATATAATGGAATATTTCACAGCCATAGAAAAGAATGAGATCATGCATCTGAGACAACATGGATGCACCTAGAGGGTGAGTGAAATAAGTCAGACTGAGGAAGACAAATACCACATGATTCCACTCATAAGTGGAATCTTTAAAAAATGAATAAACAAACAAAAAGCCAAATCATACCTATAAATAGAGAATAAACTGGTGGTTGCCAGAGAGGAGGGGGGTGGTGGGATAGGCAAAATGGGTGAAGGGGAGTGGGAGATAACAGGCCTCCAGTTATGGAATGAGTAAATCATAAGGATAAAAGGCAGAGCATAAAGAATATATAGTCAGTGATACTGTAGTAGAAATGTGATGGGACAGATGATAGCTGTGAACACGTCCTCATGTATAAACTTGTAAAGTCACTAAGTTGTACACCTGAAACTAATGCAACATTGTGTGTCAACTATAGCCAAATTGAAAAGAAAAGTAAATAAAACTCCATCAAAACAAGAGCATAAACCAAGACATAGAAGATGTGGAATACAGGGAGAAGGGAGTCAACATAAGAAAGAGGCAAAGGGACTTCTTGGTAGACTGGCAAAGGAGACGCCAGGATGGCAGCCATGCACTGGGGATGGAGGGTAGCCCATCTAGATTGGAGCCATCTGATTCAAGAGACACACCAACTAGAGACTGTTATCAGTAACAGCCCCACTCCCACTGTGCTCTCTCTGGAATTTAAGAACAGAAGAGCCGGACAAGCCTATCCCAGATTCCTATTTGGAACCAGACTCTCTTGGCCGTGAGCTGAAGAGCTCCTTGTCATGCCAACTGGATTAGTTTAAGACACTCGGCTCCCTGCCACCAAAGGGTCTGTTTTGCTCTACCTTTGAAAACTGAAGATTGGGCCCATAGTTTCAGAAATAGACAATACAGAGCAGCTTGCTCACCATGACTATCCTTCTGTTGGACCTGGAAAAGGAGCAGTATCAGTTAGGGTGGGCTAAATGGCTGGGGAACAGATCCAGAGTGCTTAATGGTGGAACAGAAGTTTATTCCTACTCACATGCTGTAGACTGAATGTTTGTGTGCCCCCAAAATTCCCATGTTGAAAGCTAATCCCCAGTGTGATGGGATTTGGAGGTGGTGCCTCTGGGATGCCAGTAGGTCATGAGGGAGGAGCCCTCAGGAATGAGATCAATGCCCAGGCCCCAGAGAGCTCCCTCACCCTTTCTGCTGTGCAAGGACACAGCCTCCAGAGCTGTGAGAAATAAGTTTCTGTTGCTCATAAGCCACCTAGTCTCTGGTTTTCTGTTTAGCAGCCTAAGTGGACTAAAACATCACATAAGACTTTAAGTGAAACATCCCGGTCACCGTGCCTGCATCCTCCACGTGCAGATTTGGAAACCCGGTCTCTTTTCCCTCCCATGTAAGGGTGCTGGGAAATGAGACCCCCGCATGAGCAGAAGCATCCCAACTACAACTCTGCTCCAGATTCTGGGGACAGCTGGCTGCTCTGCTTCCCTGGCCCTGCCCCGCACCTCTTAGGGTTTCCCAAGACTCATTCTTGCCTGTTCCAGGTGCTCTCGCAAAGTGTCAGGAAAGCTGAAGACAGACTCTGACCGAGATAAAGGATTCCACAGCTCCTGAGTGGCCCCCAAAACAGTGGGATGTGGCCTCTCACCAGCTAGCTTTGTGGTTGCCCCTTGGTTTTTCACAACTAAGCAATATATCATTTAAGAATGTAAACATAAGTGTGATATGACTATTTTAAAAAGCAAGAGAAAGAGGAACACAAAAATCAGGACAGTGGCCTCTTCTAGAGGGAAAAGAGGGGGAGGGGAGAGGCACCAGGACCTCAAGTCCTGGCAATATTTCACTTCTTAACTTGGACAGCGCAGTTTCAGGTGTTGGGATTTTGTTTGTTTTTATTTACTTCTTTAAATTGTTCACATACATTTTATTCATTCTTGCACATATATGATGCATTTCACAATTAAAAGGTTTTAAAAGATATGGGGAAAAGCATAAAGGAAAAAAGTGATAGATTCAGCCGCACAGAACTGTAAATCTTTTATATGTTGAAACATTAAACTGAAAGGCAAACAACAAATTAAAAATATTTGTCACAAATACTGCAAGACATTAATATCTGGATTATTAATCTAAGAACAAAGAACTAAACACACTCCCACTTCCAGGCCTTTGTCTTTGCTGTTCCCTTTCCCAGGACACTCTTCCTCGGACAGCCTCATTAGCCTCTCTTCCCTTATTTTAATCTTCCAGCATATGTCACTTTCTCAGTGAAGGTTTCTGTGACCACCCTGTCACTCCCCCAAGTTCTCTGATTTATTTTTCTCCATGGTGTACATTCCCTCTCACATACCATGTCAATTACTTATTCTGTTTTTGTTTCTCTCTCCTCACTAGAATTAAAGCTCCTTGTGGGCAGGAATATTTGTCCGCTTTGTTCACCGCTTTAACCCCCCGTCCCCTGCAGTGGCTCGAACAGTGTCTGGCACCCTGCAGGTACTCAGTAGATATTTATTAACTGAGTGAAAATGAAAAACTCATGTTAATTGATAGAACGAGTATTAAGAACATCTGCTCAAAGGACAGAAGATGTAAACTGAAAAAGGAAGTAAGGGACCAAAATGTCTTTGAAACCCATGCAGAAACATTTACTGTCATGAATGATCAAATAAGTTCACATTAAAGAATTTTTGACCTTTTGCCTATCAAATTAGCGAAATGAGGTTTTTAACTCTAATTGTATTGGCAAAAATGTGCTAAAATGAGCAATTATTCACTGCTAATAAGCATAAATGAGTACAGCATTCTGAAAAGCAATTTTATAACTTAAGAAACTTAAGAGTGTCCATGCTCTTTAGACCAGTAACTACACTTCTAGAAAGTTATCAGAGGAAAATAATTTAAAAATATACAAACAAAATTCTGTGTACATAACTATCATACCTTATGATATCATGAAAATTTCTTAAATGTTTAAAACGTTATTAAACACTTGAATAAAAATCAGGAAAAGAGAGAAAAATAGTTCAACCATTTGAAAGAAGACATTAAAAAGGAGGAAGGAGATACATAAAAATACTAACAGGAATTACTCTGAATCACAAGGATGGAGAATTTTAATGTTTTCTTATAATTTCTGATTTTTTTAATTTTAAAAAAAATATTTATTTATTTATTTATTTTAGATAGCACAGTAGGTGGAGGGGCAGAGAGAAAGGGAGAGAGACTCTCAAGCAGACTCTCTGCTGAGCTTGGAGCCCACCCTGGGCTCAATCTCACAACACCGAGATTATAACCTGATCTGAAATCATGAGCTGGTCACTTAACTGACTGAGCTACCCAGGTTCCCCTATAATTTCTGATTTTAAATGAACATCTATTCTTTTTTAAATGCTAATACCTTTACGATCTCTAAGTTGACATCTTTAAAAACAACGGTTGTTCAGTAATTCAAATAAGTCATTTTCATGTTTAATGAGATAGTATAATGCACTTGATCTTAGCCAAAAGGCAGAGAAGTGATATGAAATAGTATGAGTGGGAAATATGAAATTATATGAAGATGGCTCTAGGAAATAGTATCTGAAACCTGCAACTTCACACCAACAAAAACAAAAACAAAAAAAACAAAAAATAAAACAACAGTCCACCCTGGTTGTGGTGCATTGCACCCCCTTGTGGCTGCACACCCAAGTAGAGAAACAGCAAGGAAAAGAACCTAATTGAGCTGGAAAAAAACTACAAAATCTAGCAAATAATTCACTCTAAAAACAAAGCTTCGTATTCAAAACATCAGTGAAACTATCTCACCCACACAAAGCAACACTGAGCTAAGCATATGTTTTCATCCATTTTATGTTGTCCTAGCAGTTCCCCGGAATGAAGACCACAGCCATAGATGCTGAACTGCAAACCTCTATTAAGAACTAGCTATGCATTAGGAGAAGGAAAGGAAAAGTGAATTAGGGTAAATTGGAGGGGGAGGTGAACCATGAGAGACTGTGGACTCTGAGAAACAAACTGAGGGTTTTGGAGGGGAAGGGGGCTGGGGGATGCGTGAGCCTGGTGGTGGGTATTAAGGAGGGCACGTATTGCATGGAGCACTGGGTGTGGTGCATGAACAATGAATCTTGGAACACTGAAAAAAAATAAATTAAATTAAACTTAAAAAAAATAACTACTTATGCTGAAGGCATGGTAAATCAGTCTACTCAGGGCATAAACTAGCCACATGAGTTATTTCTCTTGATCAAATTAAGGTCATCGCTGCCACAGCTCCACCACTTGCTCAGCCCTGTGGTGTCTCAGATGAAAAATCAATTCAGCAAGATCAAAAAACAAGTTATGGGGCAGTTTAGGCGGAGGTGGGGAAACAGGAGGAAATTGGGTTCAGAGGATTTCAAATATCAAAATGTCACAAATTGAAATGCTAAGAAAGTACTAATAGTTTTCCACCTCTCACAATGGGGAAGACTTTTAAATATTATATCACCTACTCTGACCAAGCTTTCATTCCATCATTTCCCAAAAATGGCTCCTATCACCAATGACATCCATGTTGCCAAATTCCATGGCTATTTCTCAGGCTTCTTCTTACCCCTCCTTTCAGCAACATCTGACATGTAGAAATATTCCCTCCTCCTTTCTTTTTTCCCCAGTTTCCATTCCATGCCTAACCCTGTAAGCAAGTTTTTTTCAGATATATAAGCACCATGACTATACCATGAAGGACAAGTAGAAAGATGAAGTAAAGAGGTCCCACACACATATGCCCCTTTCATATGCCAGCCCAGTGTCAAGGGTGCTCCTTAGTTACCACATTTAATCCTCACAGCCATCCTTCCTCCATCTTAAATGTCAAGAAATGCCATACTTGAGTTATAAGCCTAGCTGATCTTCCCCTCAGCCTTCCTCTTCAGACTGCATAGTAGAAAGGCCATGCCCACAGGCTCCTTCCTACTAGCAAGAAAGTCATAGCAAAGTTCCTGGAGGGAAAGCAAAGATCCCACTTGGAACCTAGTCTCAGAGACCTAAGGAAATCCATGCTTCCCACATTCCTAAGTCTCAGAGGGGTTCTGCCAGGCCACCTTTCCTCCAAATGTGGATCATACATTCACCAGTTATCCCAGGGCACTGGGCTGGACTTCATGTTGGAAGGAATACCTACTTTCCCAGAGTATCTGTTGTTAAATGTCTTGGGCTCTGAAAGATGCTCAAAGGGTCCACTAAGGGGGCACCTGGGTGGCTCAGTGGGTTAAAGCCTCTGCCTTCGGCTCAGGTCATGATCTCAGGGTCCTGGGATCGAGCCCCGCATCGGGCTCTCTGCTCGGCAGGGAGTCTGCTTCCCCCTCTCTCTATGCCTGCCTCTCTGCCTACTTGGGATCTCTCTCTCTCTGTCAAATAAATAAATAAAATCTTTTTTTTTTTTTTAAAAAAGGGTCCACTAAGAAGCCCTATCCTGTAGACTCGCAGCTGACCTGCCCAGGACAAAAAAGGGAATGAGATGAAATCCAATTTTCCTTGATTTGTTTAATGATCAGTTTCTCCTGCTGCTTCATCAAGGGGCTGCAGCCACAGCTCCCCATGCTGACTGTGACCATATTTCCAACGGGAAAATATGTCAAGACAGGAAGTCTCAAAGGGATCTGTGTGCCATTTCCGAGTGGGAAAAGAACTCACGTGAAGAAATTTCACCTTCAAAGTGTTGACATTTTCAGGACAGATCCAATGATTTGGGGAGCAATGGGACTATTTAAAACCCAAACTGGCTTATATGCTGTGAAACAAACAGAGGCTCTTTCCATGTTCAGATTATCTCTGTGTCTCCCTGATCTCAACAAATCATTGATTTCTGTTTTCTCTCTATCCTCCTTGCAGCTGCCTTTCAGGGGGTTTTCTAATGCACACTAAGGTATCAGGGACAGACATTAATGTGTCATTACTCCTCGCACATTTTCATTTCATTTCCCTATAAGCCCGAAAGAATTATCAAATAATGGGCACCCAGGGTGGGTTTTCTTCTTCTGCTGGAAAGGCCTCCCTTCTCCCTTCTGCTTGGATGCAGGTCCCATTTAGAGGGAAATCTGCCTCCCTCACAGCCATCCTTCCTCCATCGTAAATGTCAAGAAATGCCATACTTGAGTTATAAGCCTAGCTGATCTTCCCCTCAGTCTTCCTCTTCAGACTGCATAGTAGAAAGGCCATGCATGCATGCATGGTGCATTTCTCTTGATCAAGAGATCAAGAGATGATCTCTTGCATGCTGACCTCTCCTCAGCCTTGATCACACTCCAGTGGGAGGAAATGGGGGATTTAACGTAACAATGGGTTTTTCCGAGTTTGATGAGTTTTCTCCTTCTTTCAAGTATTTGTTTGATGCTTACTCTGCCTATATATTTTTTTTCACTGCCTATTTTTGAACTAAGCATTTATGGCCATAAAAAGAAAACATAAGACCATCTCCCGAGAGGAGATCGTGCCTACCCCTCCTTCCTCTTTCTCTTCCCCCTCTCTTCCCCTTCTCCTACTTCTCCTTCTTGCTCGTTCTTTGTTCTCCAAGAAGTAAAAGAATTATTCTCCAAGGGTGAAAGATACAGCTTCTCCAGAGGCTAGGGCACATGGACAGGTCCATTTTACAATTTTCCTAAGCCTTAGACACTCTTCCTTTTGAAGGCTCACCATCCATGAGACCCAACCATAAAAATTCATCTATATCCAACCATAAGCAAAATTTGTATATAATTATTTGAGTTGATAAAATGTAATTGACTAGTTGACATGATACTTGATTCTATGTAAGTACATGATTTTTTTTAAAGACAGTATAAAATTTTAACTTTGCTTTTCTGATATCAGTTTCCTTTGACATTTTGGAGCCCGTTAATTCCCTTTTTCACAACTCAAACATTTTTTTAGGCTCCAGAAAAGTGTATAAACCCTAAGCACTATGCACTAGAGCCTAGAGGACAAACAGCCCTGGCTGGATTAGGGTTAGCCTAGATCTGTCTGTTATTTTGCTCTCTGAGTTCAGGTAAATTACTTGAGTTCTCTGAGCTTCAATCACCCTATCAGTCAAAAGAACCCATTCAGACATAACTTAGCAAGCTCTGAGCCCACGGCTTTCATAGAAATGCAGTTCAATGACTAATTGTTTTTCCAAATTTTCTCATTCCGAGTCTTAAAGCACACAGAATCCCCAGCCAAGTTACTCTGAGCTAAACAGAAAGTATGATATAGACTGAGACTGGAAAGCGCCTGTGTGAATATAGGATCTCCTTCCCTTAAGTTCCAAGGCTCAGTCACTGGGAACCTCAAATGAAATGTGCTGAAGCAGTGATAGATTCTCTGAGAAACATTCTTTTTTTTTTTTTTTTAAGATTGTATTTATTTATTTGAGATAGAGCATGAGCAGGGAGAAAGGCAGATGGACAGGCAGACCCACTACCAAGTGGGGAGCCCAATGCAGGGCTTGATCCCAGGACCCCAAGATCATGACCTGAGCCAAAGTCAGATGCTTAACCAACTGAGCCACCCAGGCGTCCCTCTAAGGAACGTTCTTGTGTTCGCTTTTGTTCATTCTTACCCTCACACTTCAAGCCCCATGCTCTGTTCTGCAACAAAAATAATGACTCTTTCGTTCACACTCATGGGGAACATCCATCCTGGAGATCCAAATCTCAGACCTCTTGTGCTGTTGTGTCTTGGTGGGGAGTGCTTGAAGAGATAGGGGTGAATAAGGGAAGCCCACAGATGGGCCCCGGGCAACAAGGGTTGGAACCACATGGAGGCATCTCAGAGTGTCGGTGGTAGAGCAGAGTTTGCAAAGAGTCAGAGAACAGTTGGTTTCTTCAACTGAACAGCTTTTCTTGGTTATTCTCCATGACGGCAAATCCAAGTGACCAAACACAGTTGACTTTTTTTTCTCAAATGTAACAACTGTCATGTATAGAGCCATGGATCAAAAGCAATATGAGGGGCACCTGGCTGGCTCAAACGGTAGAGCATGCAACTCTTAATCTCAGGGTTGTGAGTTCAAGCACCACAATGGAAGCAATATAGATTAATCATTTTACTGTTTCAATTGTGTTGAGCATTTATTTGGAGCAAAACATCCTGCTGGGGCTATGGAGATAGTCGAGGATGAACAATAAAGCTCCCATCCTGAAAGAACCTGTAGCCTGATAGGGCCAGGGAAAGTGGGGACAGAGGACAAGTACGAAGAAAGAATTGAGGTCCTGTGGCAGGATACAGACTAAATTAGTGAGACAGATTATAAGTGTCAAAGACTTTCAAAAGAAAGACACTTCACTTTTAGAGAGGATGGCCAAGCAGAGCTTCACCCAGGATGAGGAATTTGAGCTGTGCCTGGGAGAAGCTTCAGAATAGCTGGAAAAAGAAGTGATAAAAGTGAGAAAGAGGATGGAGAGGGGGAGGCAGGGAAAGAAAAAGAGGGATGGAGAGAGCAGGGTCATGGCCCAGGTGTTTCCTGTTTCTTGGACTACAAAGGCATATTTAGAATCCAGGTTCAGAAGCTCAGAGCCTGTCACAAAAAGAACAATAAGAAAGGATAGTGCTAACACTAACAAGAGGAGCCTGGAGGCTTCAAGAGTGTTTGTCCTTGAACTTGCTTCTTCACATCCTCACACACCAGCTCACACCAGGTGTACAATTTAGAGCAGAGCTGACAAAGTTAATTCTCAATGCATGTTGCTTGTATGGTAGGGGAAGTCCATATGTTTCTATGGTTAAAAGCAAGCAGACTTAAAAGGCTCATATCAAAGGTGATCTGTATCTCACATGTCTCATGTTGGAATGCTACAGTTAGATTACTGTCCTCAGTTCCTGGAAGGAGTATCAAGGCACAGTAGTTTAAACATACCCAAATGTGTGTCAAATGGAGATTTGGTGACGATAATGGCATTGAAGATTTGGTCCATAACATTTACTGATGTTGGATGATTACATGATTACATCCAACATCAGTTTGGATGATTACAAGGATTATTATGAAAGTTTATGCTGGAAGAAAGTTCGAATGACCTTCCTGTCTGTGTCTCTGTCAAAAGGTAAGAAAGTGATACTCTGCATAAGCAAAAACACTATAACATCAATTTTGTTTTGTTTAAGGGATTTTATCACCAACAATTTTAGGAAAACAGAAAAAGAATAAAAAACAAGAAGTATTTACAAAGGCCTTGGTTACCAGATTGTAGTTTGACTTCCTTGTAGGAAATCAAATAACATTACCTTTTTTTTTTTTTAAGATTTTATTTATTTGACAGAGAGAAACACAGCGAGAGAGAGAACACAAGCAGAGGGAATGGTAGCGGGAGAGGCAGGCTTCCTGCCGAGCAGAGAGCCGGATGTGGGGCTCGATCCCAGGACCCTGGGATCATGACCTGAGCCAAAAGCAGACGCTTAATGACTGAGCCACCCAGGTGCCCCATCAAATAACATTAGCTTTAAAGAACTTCAAATATGGAAATGTCACAACCCAGTGAGCTCCCAAAAAGCAAGAAGTCCTGCTTATGCCCAGTTGAAATTTTTGTCTTGAATTTGCTTCATGTATCATCGTACAAAAAGTCATCACAGCTATTACCCCATGTTTGGAGATCATGCTATGGGATACTCAAGAAGCCATAATAATCTTACTTTGTAACTGAGGAAAAAAAAAAAGCCAAAACACAGCATTGATTCAGTGATAACATATCCTTGGTCAAAACGACACCATATAATGATATAATACTATGTGAAATTATATTCAAGTCAAATCTTATACAGTGGTATTACCCTCCTGAGGAGATCTATGGTAATTTGAATAAAGCAAGAACTACAAGAAACCTTTGTAGAGAAGAATTCTGGAGCTATGAGCTTGAGTGGGGTTGAAAGAACAGGAACTAGTGACTCAATGGAGCAGTCGGTCCAGCTGCTCAGAGTACAATCAGGTCGTCTGGAGCAATAGGAGAGGAGACAGACCCTGGTAGGCAAGTAAGCAGCTGCGTGTGTACCATAGGACTTAAGTTCTCTTCTGATTGCTTTTTTCCTGAATAAAACAAGACGCAAGGTTATCTACCTAGAGGGAAGGTAGAGGAGGTATTGCAAGGTTATCTACCTAGAAGGAAGATGGTAGAGGAGGTATTGGAGATTTGAGGACTCTATCAATCGAGGTAGACTTGGAGAAGAGAGCCAATACATTGGTAACTGGCACCAGGAAATAAGAGAAAACACAAAACAGTTACACAGGATAGTGGGTGGCAAATGGATGTCTGGGCAGCATTACAGGCCCAGTTGAGGTTCGTGGTCATGAGTTTAATGGAAGATTAGTCAGCAGGATTGCAGATTTTTCTCCACCCACATTCAGCAGTGTAAGTTCAAGTACAGAATAAATGGAGACTTGAATTTAACTGCGGGTAGGGTTTTACCCATTGAATCTGACCAAGTGAGAGAGGCAAAGGACAGAGGTCATGTGCAGAAGGAGTGATCATAGTAATTAGCTGCGGGATTTAAGCTTGGTAGGAAGGGGAAATGATGACATAAGTGCAAGGGACAGTAAACTGATTACAGGGTTTAATGGGGGGGAGCGAACAAGTATCAAAGATTAATGGAACTGGAGTACTCAACTCACATATAGTCACTACTGACTATTAATTTTTCCATTCCACTTGCTTTTTACTGAGTTATAACTTAATCTCTGTCTGACTGACATATCTGACTCCAATCCAGCCTGGAGAGTGATGAATTTCATAATGTGCAGAGTAGCCAGTTTGGTGGGTGGTTGGGCTGGGAATGGAAGAAAGATCAGTTAAGGTTTAGACTCCTAATATGTGGTTTAGTGAGGAAGCAGGCAAGAAAAGGCGTCCAAGATAGAATAGAATATTTGACGAGAAGCTGATACTGCCCCCTTCAATAGTACTTTGTATGTAACACATACTTGCTAAATATGTTTGAAGAATGAAATTGAGTGGGTAAATGAATAGCATTCTCAGCATGGAGGAAGTGTTTGAAAAGATAAGATTTTTCCCAAGGGAGGAAATAAGTAGTGGCTGTAGAAATGGAGAGAAGGGGTGAATCTGAGAAATATTAAGGGTAAAATCAATAGGATTTGATTGCAAAGTTGGGAGAATTAAGCAGTAGTGGAGAAAGGCAAGGATGGCTCCAGATTTCTGACTTGATTTATGGGGTGGATGGTGATGTCCTTCAGTAAGATAAGCAATGGAAGGAAGAAGAATATTAGGTTAGGGGCCAATAGAAGCAGTGGACTAACTCTGAGTATATTGGGTTTGAGATATCTGTGGGACCTCTACATAGAATGTCTAGTGAGAAAATGGAGAAATGAGCTCAGCAAAGGTTGGAGCTTGAAGAACTTGGACATTAAAACCCCTCAGTCACAAGCAGGTGGCATCCAAAGCATGAGCATGTGAATGAGTACCAGAAGCAATGTTTTCATTGGCGTCTCTGGAAGAGAAGTTACAAAGTGAAAGGACCCAACAGCTGAAGATTGAACCCAATGTCCATGAAGGAGGCTCAGAAAGAGCAACCTGAAGTGTACAAAGAGAAATCAGAGAGAGAAACCAACAGAATAGAGAATGTAAAGATGAGGAAGTAGTCAACAGAATCAAATGCCAAGAAACGTCAGTTAAGTTATAACCTGAAAAGTATCTGTCAGATATGAGAAACTAAATCACTGTGCCCTAGAGAGAGACATGTCTTTCATGTGGTGGCAGCCAAAATCAGATTAGAAGAGACGGAGGAGAGAATGGAAGGGGAGGAAGTGGGAGACACAAGAAAGGGGTCTTTTTGAAGTAGCTTGGCTATAAAAAGAAAGATGTTAGAGTAGTAGCCACGGGAACCTGTGACTTATTTGTAGTTTTTATGGTTTTGCTTTTTGAAGACTGAAAACTCTTGAGCAATAAACAATGGAATATTATGCCTCCATCAGAAAGGATGGATACCCAACTTTTGTATCAACATGGATGGGACTGGAAGAGATTTTGCTGAGTGAGATAAGTCAAGCAGAGAGAGTCAGTTATCATATGGTCTCACTTAGGTGTGGCACATAAGGAAAAACATAGAGGACATTGGGAGAAGAAAAGGAAGGATGAATTGGGGGAAACCGGAGGGAGAGATGAACCAGGAGAGACTGCGGACTCTCAGAAACAAACTGAGGGTTTTGGAGGGGATGGGGGTAGGAGGTTGGGCGAGCCTGATGGTGGGTATTGAGGAGGGCGCGTATTGCATGGAGCACTGGGTGTGGTACATGAACAATGAATCTTGGAACACTGAAAAAAAATAAGATAAAATAAATTAATTTAAAAAAATAAATAAACAGAGAAAATGGCAAGAGGCAGAAGACAGAGGAGAGTTCAGGAGAGTAAGGTTCCTCAGACCAAGGCAAATAGAATCTAAAGCACGGAAAGATGTCCACCTCTTCTCCTATTGGAAGAAGCAAAGGATGGCTCAGCTGTATCTTTGTCATGTCTGCTATGCTTATTGAAAGACATGTCTGTCCTTGTTTCCTCCACTTGCTCATTACCTGATCTTATTCTGGCTTCTAACTCTACTGCTTTGCTGCCTGTCAGTGCACTTTCTAAAGCCTCGAATATCTTCCTAATTTTAAATTCAGCAGCATCTTCTCAGTCCTCTCCTTCTAAGCCTCTGCGCAGGATTAACCCTACTGAACACCCTCTCCTCCCTAAAACTCTCCCTTGGTTTGGTTTCTGTGACATTCTACCTCATCGCTCTATCAATTTCTTCTGTTTCCATGTCAGTTTCACTTCTCTGTGTTGTCCCCTAAATGTGGACATGCTCCTAAGATCTGTGACTTCAGCTGTCATCTATATAAAGATGGCATTCAAATTTACATTTCCAATCCCTATTATCTAACTTCAGCTGTCTAGGACTCCATTGTTCAGGCCTCTATCTCAAGATATTTTCTTTTTTCAAGATATTTTTTTTAATTGAGCAGATCAATCAGGATCACTGGGCATTGTGAGTAGCATCAAATCAGTAAAAAGAATCAATGCTGACTGACCAAACTTTCGATATAGGACTAAGGTAGAGTGACTGTGGCATGAACATGAAAACGAGTATAACCTTGTATCACCTGGAGTGGATTCAGAATAAAGATAAATGCCAGTGTACCAGGAGAAAAGAGAAAGGTAAAAGGTCAACTTGTACTTATAAAGGATGAAACCGGAACCATATTACTCACTGGAGAACATGCAACAAGATGCCATATGTTCTGTGAAGAAGCTCAAAGGAACCCTCACAAGGAGACAAGTCGACATAAAAGGTGAAAAAATCAACTTTTCTAAGATGGAACTGCTGGTACATGGGATTGGCCACTCGTGCGTGCAAGCCCCTGTGAATGGTAACACCTAAATGAAAGGACAGAACTCCTTAGTGTCATAAATGTTTACGTCAATAATGTGAGACATGCAAATTAAGAGCTCATTGATGGGGTGCCTGGGTGGCTCAGGCTGACTCTTGTTCTCAGGGCCATGAGTTCAAGCCCCATATTTGACATAGAGCCTACCTAAAAAGATGATAGATGATAGATAGATAGATAGATAGATAGAATAAAAAAATAAAATAAAAGCACATTGAAATACCCTTATTCACCCACTAGAGAGATGAGAATTTAAAAACAAACAGTACCAAGCAAGTGCTGACAAGAATGTGGGAGCAACTAGAACCCTCATATGTTTGTGGCAGGAATGCAAAGTGACACAGTCACTTCAGAAAATAGTTGAGCAGTTAAACATACACCATCATAAGCACCAACAATCCTACTCTTAGATGGCTATTTAAGAGAAATGAAAAGGTATGTCCACACAAAGACCTAAATGTAAAATCTTAGAGTAGCCAAAAACTCCAAACAACTCAATGCCTATCAACTGGTGTAAGAATAAATAAATTTTAGCAGAGGCACACAATGAGGAGTCAACCACTGACACACAACAATATGAATGAATCTTAAAAACATTGTGCACATGAAAGAAGCCAATTGTCAGAGAATATACCCCCATATTACCTGCTGCTCAGATTTGAGCAGAAGCTGTTATGAGAAATTGTACTTATACTTGAAAACCATGCATTCAGTCTACCATTTCACGGTGCCTGGGACGAGCAAACAATTTTGCCCAAGAGCAAATTTTAGAAAAGAAGAACAGAAATATTTGCAGGTTATACTTCATTTTATAAATTATAGTTTTCTGTCGGGAGTGTGGTAGCTGCCACTGGGCTTACACCTCTGTTTAACATTTCTTTAATGAAGGGTGTCAGATGATTTGCGAAAGTTTCTGAAATGATGGCGGGCTATACAGCAGAGTATCTGGTTTTAACTTTTGTCTTTGAATAGATATTGTTGTTAAGTAAAGTATTCATAAAGCTCCTCCCTGTCCCAGATAACCTAGCCTTTATCTCTGTGTCACAACCAAGGCTCCTCCCACAAGCCCTGTCCTCTCTCGGCCCTGTCTAGCTTGTGTCTCAGTGAGCCATGTGGTTAACCAGACTGTCTACACCCTCCTGACTAGAGGATGGCTCCCCGTAGTGATGCTTACCACAAGAATGTGATAACCCTTTCTCTCAGATCCAGAGAGAAAGGGTAAGAAACACATGCATGTGCTTTCTTCATTGCAACAAAGTCGAAATTCTCATCTTGAATAATAACAGGAGTGAATCTAGCACAGCCAGAAGGAGAACTATTCCAATGTCAATCTCTCTGGAGACCTTTCCCCTTCCTTTTAAGGTCCTTTGCCTACCCTCAGCATTAGCTTCGAGTTCGGAACTAAAGAAAAATGAAACAGAAAAAAACTTTTCTGTACTTTTAGAAAAAGTTAAATCCTTCATGGTCATAGCTCAAACTGAAATATTCCTGAGTTGTTACTGTAGTTATAATTTTTCTAAATTTCTTCAAACACTGGCAGATCAACATGTTGAACAAAGAGGCCCTAAACAAAAAAGGAAGAAAGACAGAGAAGGGAAGGAAGGAAAGGAAGAGAAGGAAAGGAAGGAATTCATAAAAGTATTTATGAATACTTTACTCAACAACAATATCTATTCAAAGGAGGGAGAGAAGGAATACCAGCAGAAAACAGAATGTGGCCTTGAGAAGAGATAGGTGGGAAGCTTTAGGCACTTGACCTGGTTGTGCACACCATACGTGTTGGCTACGGAAGACAGCCTCATCAGGCATGAGGAGATGGACTGGGGGTAGGATATGCCAGAATGGGACCCTCACCTCCACCCCTCCTCCAATGGTGTGTGTTCCGTTCCAGGCATAGCACATTTCAACAGGCCTAGCTTGCAGCAGGACAACTGGGTCCCAGGGAGACCGAGTAGCTCCCCACATCCCTGGGTGTGAAGTAACTCACCCATCCCAGGAGGACATCCCATTGCAAATTCCCAGAGATACTGTTTTCCCAGGCATGACAGGGCTCGGTGTTCTCAGCAACACAGCACCTGAGTCCACGGTGAGACTCGGGAAATGGATGTTTTCCATGACTTCCGTGCCTTTATGGTTTTGGGTGCCTCAGAGGATCTGAAGTCTGGCATATGAGCAACAGGTCCTAATGGATGATCATTCAAATGTATTAAAGGCTGGGACAGCACTTTAATCCACCAGGCCAAGGGGGTTTTATCTGTTTATAATTTAATCCACTGCCTCAATATCCCATTTGTCATTTCTACAGCTCCACTGCTTGTGGGTTATAGGGGAGAGTGACCCTCTGCTCTTTTGCCCCATCTTGTATAGCATGACCTTTGGAATGTGACCTCCTATCATTGTCTATTCAACAAGGGTATATGTACAGGGTACTGAGCTTCTCTAATCCCCTCACAGCGGCAGCCCGGTCTGCACAGTGACTAGAGACAGTTCAGGTTAAATCAGATGCAGTGGTCCACACAAACCAAAGCTTATTTAAAATCCTTACTCACAGGGAGGGTGACCAATATGATCAATTCCTTACCAGTTGGGAACTCTGGTGGAGGACCACAGCCCATTTTAACAGTTGCCTTAGACGTTCTTTGAAACACACAGAACATGTTGTTACTGCCTTTACCAAGCCACTATATCTCAAGGCCCATCTGGCTTCCTTGGCAAAACACCATCCCGCCCAGGCACTGTGGTGGCCACTCTTTCTGTGCATTCAGTCCGCTGTGTCTACTGAAGGGTCAGTTGCTAGGTCTGGTATCCAAGCAAGGGCATCAGCTTCCTGATTGAATAAATGACCTCTACACCCCAAAAATCCCTACAAAGACGTGTATCTCCTTTATGTTCTTAGGGGTTGGATAAGCTCGCATCTTCTCAAGTACAACTTCTGGGACAACATGTATCTTACCTGACTCCCAAAACTTTATGGCAGTGCCCGGACGTTTTATTTTCTGTGGCTTCATGGCACATCTTCTCCCTCACAGATGTTCCAGCAAAGCCTGCAGGGTATTGTCCTGCAACAAAGGTGAATATTCACATGTGAACCTTACAGCATCGACGTAATGGGTCCCTTTGAAGGAAGAAGGGAGGGAGATCAGGGACACATTGGAAGCTCCCATCATGTGACCTACTGTGAGGCCAGGCAGGTAGCCGTGGGGGACACCTGAAAGGCTCATTAGTGTCCCTCCCACATGAAGGCAAATTGATCATAATTATCAGAAATCTGTACTTGTCAGAGTCTTTTCCATGAATCTCCTTGAAGATGAAGCACTTCTGTAGAAATACTTTTTGCCAAAGCACCAAAGGAAAGCAATAACTATCTGCAGATA
Organism: Procyon lotor; assembly: GCA_028646535.1. Classification (NCBI taxonomy): domain Eukaryota; kingdom Metazoa; phylum Chordata; class Mammalia; order Carnivora; family Procyonidae; genus Procyon; species Procyon lotor. Next base: position 86,183,348 of record CM053608.1, on the reverse strand, counting down.
ACAAAGGACTTAAAAACACCCATGGTTAAGGATCTGATGAGAGTTCCTTGTACTGCAGTTTACAAGGAAATTTGGTTATTTCTTTGACATACATTTTCAAATGATGACTAACACCATGATACCAGGGCATATCAGATTTAAGAATTTCATACAAAAATACTCTAAAGAAAGTCTACATTGCTTCTTACTTGACAATGCTTCCTATGAAACTTAACATATACAAAAAGTCACATAGTTGTAAAAAAAAAAATTAGCTCCTTTAATAGAGAATATTCAGTTTCTTAAGCAATCAAAGACCAGATAAAGACAAAACACAGAGTCTCTGTTTCCTAGGTAGATTCCATTAAAGGTAAAGAAAAACCTTTTTTCACAATTTCTTATCAAGAGCAGACCAATATTCTAAGAAAACTTTGTCCTTTTAACAAAGAAAAAAACAAATTCTAATTTTGCCCGAGTGTGCATTTGATATTAAAACTCTCTTTTTTTTTCCTTACACAAACCTACTCCAATTTTAGCTTCACTGCACATAAAATTCCTTTCTCAATATTCTTTTCCACACACAAATATACATATAAAGAATATATGAATATATATATATTCTTTTTCCACAAACCATCTATAAGTTTCTATATCCATTCAGTTTTTGTCCTATATATTTTTTCCATCCTGGAAAAATCATTTTACTTTAGGAAAAAATTACCTTCTTTTTTCCCTTACAAAAAGAAAGAAAGAGAGAAAGAAGGAAGGGAGGTAGGAAGGAAAGAAGGATGGAGAAGAAAGGGGAAGGGAGGGGAAGGGAAGGAGGGAGAGAAGGGAAGGAAGGAAAAAAAGAATGTATACCCTTCATAACTTTCCTTATCTAAAAAAGCCCACATCTATTTTCCTTACCTACTTATCATATATAGCCATTTTCTTTTACCCTTATTATTTCTAGTAGTTTGTTAGAATAACAAACAAACAAACAAAAACCACCTTAGATATCTTACAAATCAGTTTTGGCAATACCTGTGGAGGTAAGAAAATATCACCAGATGTGACTTACTGATTTTGATGCCCCAGTAGCTGGCACAATGCTGGACCCTTAAGAGGAGAGTTTGGGGAGGATTTCACAAAAATTTAACCCACCTTATCAGCCTAATGTGTCAACCTGGAGGTGTGTATTTAAAAAAGGGGGGGGGGCCTCAAAAGTGATGTTTCAAAGAGAGGATTTAAGCAGAACACAAAGATCTATTTTGGAGGCAAAATCTTCTCAGTGCCCCCACAAACCACAACACCTAGAAAATAGTCTGTTTTGCTAAGCCTGAGACCCAGCCGTAGCTCACAATCCCACGTGAGGATGGAAACAAAGAATGAGAGGTTCTGGAAGTAGAGGAGACAGGTTTTCCTAAAAAAAAAAAATCACATCCACAAAGACAAATAGTGACCAATCAATCTTTTTTGCCCTATTTCCTTTAATATAACAAATTCGAAGAGTTTGAGAAGCCAAAGAATTTCATATAATCTTTATATCAAACATGATTGCCATGTAGTGTTTACTTTGTTATGTTTAACCCTGCTCCACCACAGTAGAAGGAAGGTCATTTTGGAGGATGAAAATGTAGGTCAGACATCTGGGCTTAAGTTCGTGGAAGGAGCACTCCACCGACCCTGACTTCCTTCCCCTGAGCTTACTGTAAGAAGTTGCTCGTTTCGGTTAGATGGTGAGAAGCCAACTCTGGGTCCCAGAATGCTCTTCGTGCATCTCCCACACGGGGTATGCAGCAGTCAACCCGAAACAGCATCCTTCTGCCTCCTTTCCGACCCACCACAGGGATGAGTCAGAAGCATTTCCCAGCCTGCACCTCTTGCCTTCACCAAAGACGCTGTTCAACTGGGTTGGCCACGAGATAAAGCAAATTGTCCAGAAGAGACTAAAAGGGGGCCCGAACACAATGAAGCTCAATTACTGCTCTGTGGCACGGACGGTGGCCCAGAGATCACTAATGGGTAAATCATGCCTAATAATTCCTAACATATGCCCTTCCGCCCAGGAATACAATGGTTAGCCTCATCAAACAACCAAGCTCATGAAGAGTTTCCCATGCAAGAACGATTTTCAAACAAGAAATAAACAATCAGATATGCACTCTATTAATTTACTACCAGTGCCATAACACATTACCGCTAACTGGGTGGCTTAAAACAGAACATATTTATTTCCTTACAGTTCACTGGGCCAAGTCAAGTTGTCAGCAGGGCTGTGCTCCTTCCAGAAGCTCCAGGGAAACTGCTATTTCCAGCTTCCAGAGCTACATTTCTTGATCAGTGGCCCCTTCCTCCATCCAGCACATTATCCTTTTCTATTGTCAAATCACCCTGCGCTACGCCCCCCCATAAAGACATTTCTGAGTACATTTAGGGTCTACCATAAAAATCTAGGATAATCTCCCCATCCCAACAGCCTTTATTTAACCACATCTGTACAGACCTTTTTACCATGTAAGATAACAATCACAGGTTCCAGGGATTCAGACATGGATATCTTTGGGGGTATCAAGCCAGCTACCCCAAGCAAGACTTTGAAAGAAAACAATCAGAGACAGTCAACTGCACTCTAACACAATGGAACATAATAGTCTCTTGATTATTTAGAAAACAACACGAAAGAAAGAAAGAAAGAAAGAAAGAAAGAAAGAAAGAAAGAAAGAAAGAAAGAAAGAAAGAAAGAAAGAAAGAAAGAAAGAGAAAGAAAGAAAGAAAGAAAGAAAGAAAGAAAGAAAGAAAGAAAGAAAGAAAGAAAGAAAGAAAGACACCTAAGATTGTTCTCGTTATGAATATCAATTTACCAGATTCTAAGGTCACAAAAGTGCTTATTAGTACAGAATCCTGGCAAATAAATGAAATCAGAGGTTTCATTTCATTTCATTTCAGCTCTCTTTGATTTCAGAATCAATGATGAGGTATGTTTTCTTCCAATAAGAGTTCCCTAAAATTTGTGAAAACTTAGTGCAAATAGTAGAATTAGGAAATCTGCATTTCCAGGTGGCAAGCAATTTTTTTTTTTGCCTTGCACAAGATGTGTCTTGAAACTCCCTATTTTTTTCTAAGAAATGCACACAATTAAGCCTTTTAATTATGCAAATATAAAGTGGAACAACTTGGGGAAGCTGTGGTTCCTGGGGATTAAATTGCCCTTTGTAAAAGGTGATTTTGAAGGTCATTTATATTGTTGGCAGAGTTGTATCTTTACAGACTATGTCCTTTGTAGAAAAAGTGCCTTTTGAACTACGGATATCCTGTACTGTTGTATACTGTTGCTTATTATTATATGAGTGAGTTATTTTATTTTATTTATTATATTTGTATTACATTTGTGAGTTTTTAATTAGTAGTTGTTGAAATAGTCAAAAATGCAGCAAAGATATCAAGGCATAATTTTCAACTCGGGCTAGAGGACAGAACAATAAATAGAACTGGACTATAGGTATAGCCAGCCCATGCAGACTCACAATTTCGGGGCTATATAAACTTTTAAGAAGTGTAACAATGCTGGGCTATTGGAGCCTGAAATAATTGTCCTTATGGCTGATTCAATTACCCTGGCCCTGTTATAAATCCCCCCAGATTTTCTGGTGTAAAACCACCATTTTATTTTGATCACAAAACTTTGGGAAGGGCTGCGCGGCGCAGTTCTCCCGAGATCTTGCGAGCAGGCTGGCTTCGTGCACGCACAACCTTGACGTTGCCTAGGGACGCTGCTCTTAAATGGGCCCCACCCTTGGTTTAATGCGAGCTTAACAGACTTGGAATTGTGTGCTTTAATTTTTCACGG
>CM053608.1:86151210-86179437 GCA_028646535.1 Procyon lotor | reverse complement strand
AAGATGAAGACCATTACAATTTGAGGTACTTCTGGAAGCTGGAGAAGTCAAGGATCTATTGCCTATATTTCCAGGGAGCTTCCCATAAAATTCTATAATTGTATGAGTATGCAAATACTGTAATTCCCCTGGTCTCTCTGACCACCGGCGGAGAAGGATCCTCAGAGAAGATTCCAGGGTTGAGACATTTCAGTCCAGGCAAGTGATTCCCGGCAGACATGTCATGTAGAGGCAATGTAGTTTAGGGTCAACAGGCAGGAATCTAACACCAGATGACTGTTGTAATCCCAAGGAAGGTATTCACTCAGTCTGTGCCTCAGTTTTCTCCTCTGTACAATGACAATAATTAATAGTTTCTAAATCATGCATTATTATAACTGAATGAGTAAATATATATAAGTCAGAAGAGAGTATTTATTGTCATAATTCAACAGGTCTTAGCTTTCATTATAAGGGGTTCTGCTACTAATGAGAATAATTGGGAAGCCCCTGGTATCACCTTCTATACAGTAGAAGTAATTCAACCATTTCTTCACCCAGTAAACTTGCTCTCGTGTGACAACTTCAATTCATCTAAATTCTCCAGCCCAGATTACAGTAGTAGGTTTCGAAAGCTAAGCAGCATAGATCCAAAGGATGTGTTTTCTTTTACACTTCATTCTATTTTTTACATGTTTTCAAATACAGGAACCAGAAGTCTGGCATCCCCTATGCAGATCCAGTCCAAAGCAAGTGGCAGAAGCAGACTTGTTTTCTTAATGGACCTCACTTGGGGTTTACGGTGAGCACCAATGGCACTTAGGCATTTGACAAGTGATCTGTGGGAAATCTGCATCTTTTTTCTCCGAGATGTGGAAAAGCCCAGGAGTGTGGAATTGACAGATGCCTGGGACCACAGGACACTTGGAATTGTGCAGCGAGGTGTTCTGTCCAAGGAAGCCAGGCACACTCAGTTCCCACTCCATCGTCCAGTACATGCAGCCCACCCAGAGCGGTGCCTCCCAGGTCGGGTCTCGGTCAAAGTCACAAGAATGTGGTTGTGGGAAATGGTTACATGGCTTCTGGTGTTGTCACCACTATAAACAAGGTCTGGTCCCTGCCTTCAGGCCATGCAAAGGGCTGTGGTGTATCACCTACAGACAGCATGTAAGGAAACCACAGAGGTAAGCCAGTGGAGTAGGAAGTCTGTACATTTCATGACCGCCACAACCCAGAACAAGTCATAAATCCATCTTTGTCAAATGCCTTGATTTACTTAGTTTTGAAAACAAGAATGAAAATGTGGGAGTACATGGCCAGAGGCCCTACGTAAGGTGGTGTATGAAACCAATAAGTAAGACTAGTAACAGTTACTTGAAACTCAGAACTGCTCTGCTGATTTATATTTATTATTTTTTTAATCCACACCACACTGTAGGAGGCAAGTATGACTGTCATCCTCATTTTACAGTTGAGGAAACCAAGGCTCGAAGAGATTAAGTAGCTGGCCCAGGTAACCTGTAGATAATGAAAATGCATGTGCATAGAATTTTAACACAGAAGGCAACTCTATATCTATAAAGACCTATACTCTTCTGCCCACATTTTATAGTTCATAATAAAAAAGGGCACTAAAATAGCAACAAGCATTATCTAATTTTTGTAAGTGGAAATAAAGGTTTTAAACAAGAATACTCTAGGGGTATGTGGGTAGCTCACTCGGTTAAACGTCTACCTTTGGCTGAGGTCATGACCCCAGAGTCCTGGGATCGAGCCCCGCATCGGGCTCCCTGCTCAGCAGGGAGTCTGCTTCTCCCTCTCCCTCTGCCTCCCTTTCTGCCTGCCTGTGTGTTTGTGTTCTCTCTCTCTCTCTCTCTCTCTCTCTCTCTCTCTCTGCATCAAATAAATACATAGGTACATAAATAATTTTTTAAAAGAATAACTAAATAAATTCTCATTTACCAACCTGATGGTATATAGCCACTAAAAATTACTGTGAAAACTACATAGAAACATAGAAAATGTGTAATAAGTAATTTGAAGTAAAAAAATTACCAAATACAGATTGCAAATATGTTACGGTTACAGCTGTATAAAGCAGGTGAGACAAATGAGCAGAAGTAAAAGAAAAATTAATATGTAATTGGGATACTGGATGACTTTTCTCTTTTTTAATAACATACTGGAAAATACACATACCATGCCAGGTCCTAGTCTTAGCACCCTATCTATATTATCTTTTTTATTTTAAAGATTTTTATTTATTTATTTGAAAGAGAGAGAGATCACAAGTAGGCAGAGAGGCCGGCAGAGAGTGGGGGGGAAGCAGACTCCCTGCTGAGCAGAGAGCCCGACACAGGGCTCGATCCCAGGACCCTGAGATCACGACCTGAGCTGAAGGCACTGAGCCACCCAGGTGCCCCACTATCTGTATTATCTTATTCTAGCCTCTCAACAACCTGTGAAGTAGGTACTGCTCTCATCCCCATTTTACAGTAGAGAAAAGGGAGGCACAGAGAGGTTAGGTGACTTGCCCAAGATCACTAGTAACAGCGCAGCTAGTAAGTGTCGGAACTGGCATTTTCACCTGGCATCCTGCTCCAATGCTCAGTTATTACTCTGTGATCTCTGATACTGCTATGATGTTTGTACATTTTTAAGAGAAGAGATGGCCATTTTGCAAGCAAGAATGTCTTCATGCTCCAATTGGAGTTATCCTTTTTTAAAATTTAATCTTAGTTTCAATGTACGTTCTTTTCACTGCTCTGCACAATTCTCAAAATCACCACCCACTAAGTGCTGTTACTGAGAAAGAAGTACATCATAGTTTTCAAAATAAAATTTTTAGGGTCAGGAGGAGGAGAGGAATAGAGAGAATCTTTTTTTTTTGCATATTTTATTTTTTTTATTAACATATGATGTATTATTTGTTTCAGGGATACAGGTCTATGGTTCATCAATCTTACACAATTCACAGCATCTCCACAGCACATACCCTCTCCCATGTCCATCACCCAACCACCCCATCCCTCTCACCCCCCTCCCCTCCAGCAACCCTCAGTTTGTTCCCTGAGATTAAGAGTCTTTTATGGTTTGTCTCCCTCTCTGGTTCCATCTTGTTTCTTTTTTCCCTCCCTTATCCTATGATCCTCTGTCTTGTTTCTCAAATTCCTCATATCAGTGGAGATGGATATAATTGTCTTTATAGAGATCTTTATAGAGATCTCTTTACAGAGATCATATAATTGTCTTTCTCTGATTGACTTATTTTGCTTAGTATAATACCTTCTAGTTCCATTCACATTATTGCAAATAGCAAGATTTCGGGGTTTTGATGACTGCATAGTATTCCGTTGTGTGTGTGTTTGTGTGTATATGCATTTGTATATACACCTTTAACTATTCATCTGTTGATGGATGTCTAGGCTCTTTCCATAGTTTAGCTAGTGTGGACATTGCTGCTATAAACATTGGGGTGTAGGTGCCCCTTCAGATCACTACATTTGTATCTTTGGGGTAAATACCCAATAGTACAATTGCTGGGTCATAGGGTAGCTCTATTTTCAACTTTTTAGGGGACCTCTATAATGGTTTCCAGAGTGGTTGCCCTAGCTTGCATTCCCATCAACAGTGTAGGAGGGATCCCCCCTTCTCCGCATCCTCACCAACACTTGTCATTTCTTGACTTTTTCATTTTAGCCATTCTGACTGGTGTGGTATCTCATTGTGGTTTTGATTTGTATTTCCCTGATGCCAAGTGATGTTGAGCACTTTTTCATGTATCTGTTGGCCATTTGGATGTCATCTTTGCAGAAATGTTTGTTCATGTCTTCTGCCCATTTCTTGATTGGCTGAGGATGAAGAGGTTGCTGCCTGTGTTCTCCTCAAGGATTTTGATGGATTCTTGTCTCACATCGAGGTCTTTCATCCATTTTGAGTCTATTTTTGTATGTGGTGTAAGGAAATGGTCCAGTTTCATTCGTCTGTATGTGCCTGTCCAATTTTCTCAATACCATTTGTTGAAGAGACTATCTTTTCTTCATTGGACATTCTTTCCTGCTTTGTCAAAGATTAGTTGGCCACAGAGTTGAGGGTCTATTTCTGGGTTCTCTATTCTATTCCATTGATCTATGTGTCTGTTTTTGTGCCAGTACCACACTGTCTTGATGATTACAGCTTTGTAATAGAGCTTGAAGTCTGGAATTGTGATGCCACTAGCTTTGCTTTTCTTTTTCAACATTCCTCTGGCTATTTGGGGTCTTTCCTGGTTCCATAAAAATTTTAGGATTATTTGTTCCATATCTTTGAGAAAAGTTGATAGTATTTTGATAGGGATTGCTTTAAATGTGTAGAGTGCTCTAGGTAGCATAGACATTTTCACAATTATTGTTCTTCCTATCCATGAGCATAGAACGTTTTTCCATTTCTTTGCATCCTTCTCAATTTCTTTCATGAGTATTCTATAGTTTTCTGAGTAAGATTCTTTGTCTCTTTGGTTAGATTTATTCCTAGGTATCTTATGGTTTGGGGTGCAATTATAAATGGGATCGGCTCTTTAATTTCTCTTTCTTCTGTCTTGTTGTTGGTGTATAGAAATGCAACTGATTTCTGTGCATTGATTTTACATCCTGACACTTTACTAAATTCCTGTATGAGTTCTAGCAGTTTTGGAGTGAATTCCTTTGGGTTTTCCACATAAAGTTTCATATCATGTGGAAAGAGTGAGCATTTGACTTCTTCTTTGCCTATTTGGATTAATTTTGTTTCTTTTTTTGTCTGATTGCTGAAGCTAGGTCTTCTAGTACTATGTTGAATAGCAGTGCTGACAGTGGGCATCCCTGCCATATTCCTAATCTTAGGGGAAAAGCTCAGTTTTCCCTCCACTGAGAATGATATTCACTATGGGGTTTTCATAGATGGTTTTTATGATATTGAGGTATGTACCCTCTATCCCTACACTGTGAAGTTTTGATCAAGGAGGATGCTGTACTTTGTCAAATGCTTTTGCTGCATCTATTGAGAGTATCACATGGTTCTTGTTCTTTCTTTTATTAATGTATTGTATCATATTGATTGATTTGCAGATGTTGAACCAACCTTGCAACCCAGGAATAAATCCCACTTGGTCATGGTGAGTAATCCTTTCAATGTACTGTTGGATCCTATTGGCTAGTATTTTGGTGAGAATTTTTCATCCACGTTCATCAGGGATATTGGTCTGTAACTCTCCTTTTTGATGGTGTCTTTGTCTGGCTTTAGGCTGGCCTCATAAAATGAGTTTGGAAGTTTCCCTCCCATTTCTATTTTTTGGAACAGTTTCAGCAGACTAGGTATTAATTCTTCCTTAAATGTTTGGTAGAATTCCCCCTGAGAAGGCTTCTGGCCCTGGGCTCTTGTTTGTTGGGAGATTTTTGATGACCGCTTCAATTTCCTTATTGGTTATGGGTCTGTTCAGGTTTTCTATTTCTTCCTGGTTCAGTTTTGGTAGTTTATAAATCTCTAGGAATGCATCCATTTCTTCTAAATTGTCTAATTTGCTGGCATATAGTTGCTTATAATATGTTCTTATAATTGTTTGTATTTCCTTGGTGTTGGTTGTGATCTCTCCTCTTTCTTTCATGATTTTATTAATTTGGGTCCTTTCTCTTTTCTTTTTGATAAGTCTGGCCAGAGGTTTATCAATCTTAAATTCTTTTGAAGAAACAGCTCCTACTTTTGTTGATTGGTTCTGCTATTCTTTTGGTTTTTATCTCATTGATTTCTGCTCTGATCTTTATTATTTCTCTTCTCCTGCTGGGTTTAGGCTTTATTTGTTGTTCTTTCTTTCTCCAGCACCTTTAGGTATAGGGTTAGGTTGTGAATTTGAGACATTTCTTATTTCTTGAGAAAGGTTTCTACTGCTATATACTTTTCTCTTAGGACCACCTTTGCTGCATTCCAAAGATTTTGAACAGTTGTGTTTTCATTTTCATTTGTTTCAAAATTTTGAATTTTGAATTAAAAAATTTGAATTTTTTAAAATTCTTCTTTAACTTCCTGGTTTACTCATTCATTCTTTAGTAGGATGCTCTTTAGCCTCCATGTATTTGAGTTCTTTCCAACTGTCTTCTTGTGGTTGAGTTCCAGTTTCAAAGCATTGTGGTCTGAATATATGCAGGGAATGATCCTAATCTTTTGGTAGTGGTTGAGACCTGATTTGTGACCCAGGATGTAATCTATTCTGGAAAATGTTCCATATGCACTAGAAGAATGTGTATTCTGTTGCTTTGGGATGGAATGTTCTGAATATAACTGTGATGTCCACCTGGTTCAGTGTGTCATTTAAAGCCTGTATTTCCTTCCTGATCTTTTGCTTAGATGATCTGTCCATTTCAGTGAGGAAGGTGTTAAAGTCCCCTACTGTTATTGTATTATTGTCAATGTGTTTCTCTGATTTTGTTATTAACTGGTTTATATAATTGGCTTCTCCCATGTTAGGGGCGTAGATATTTAAAATTTTTAGATCTTCTTATTGGACAGACCTTTTAAGTATGATACAGTGTCCTTCCTCATCTCTTATTATAGTCTTTGGCTTAAAATCTAATTTATCTAATATAAGGATTGCCATCCAAGCTCTCTTTTGATGTCCATTAGCATGGTAAATTGTTTTCCACCCCCTCACTTTAAATCTGGAGGTGTCTTTGGGTCTAAAATAAGTTTCTTGCAGACAGCATATCAGTGGGTCTTGGTTATTTTTTTATCCATTCTGATACCCTGTGTCTTTTGATTGGGGCATTTAGCCCATATACATTCAGGGTAACTCTTGAAAGATATGAATTTAGTGTCATTCTATTGCCTGTAAGGTGACTATTACTGTATATTGTCTCTGTTCCTTTCTTGTCTATGTTACTTTTAGGCTCTCTCTTTGCTTAGAGGAAATATTTCAATATTTCCTATAGGGCTGGTGTAGTGTTTGGAAATTCTTTTTTGTTTGTCCTGGAAGGTTTTTATCTTTCCTATTTTCAGTGACAGCCTCGCTGGATATAGTATTCTTGACTGCATATTTTTCTCATTTAATGCTCTGAATATATCATGGCAGTCATTTCTGGCCTGCCAGGTCTCTGTGGATAGGTCTACTACCAATCTAATATTTCTACCATTGTATGTTATAGACATCTTGTCCCAAGCTGCTTTCAGGATTTTCTCTTTGTCACTAAGACATGGAAGTTTTACTATTAAATGATGGGGTGTGGACATATTTTTATTGATTTTGAGGGAGATTCTCTGTGCCTTCTGGATTTTGATGCCTGTTTACTTCCCCAAATTAGGGAAGTTCTCTGCTATAATTTGCTCCAATATACCTTCTGCCCCACTATCTTTTTCTTCTTCTGGGATCCCAATTATTCTAACATTGTTTTGCCTTATGGTATCACTTATCTCTCAAATTCTCCCTTCATTGACCCAGTAGTTATTTATCTCTCTTTTTCTCGGCTTCTTTATTTTCGATCATTTGGTCTTCTATATAACTAATTCTCTCTTCTTCCTCATTTATATCCTAGCAGTTAGAGCCTCCATTTTTTTATTGCAGTTCATTAATAGCCTTTTTTATTTTGATTTGGTTAGATTTTAGTTCTCCAGAAAGGATTCTCTAGTATCTTCTATGCTTTTTTTTAAGCCCAGCTAGTATCTTTATAATTGTCATTCGGAACTCTAGTTCTTACTAGAGTTCTTACTAGGACAACTTACCAGTGGTTACTAGGACATCTTACTAGGGTTCATATTGATTAGGTCCCTAGCAGTCAGTACTGCCTCTTACTTTTTTTTTTTTTTTTTAGGTGAGTTTTTCTGCTTTGTCATTTTGTCCAGAGAAGAATAGATGAATGAGAGAACAAAATGCTAAGATGGTAACAACAACCCCAGAAAAATATACACTAACTGAATCAGAAGAGACCCAAAACCAGGAGAAGAAAGAGGAAAAAAAACATGACTAGCCTGGTGAATAGAACAAAGTCACACACTTGATTTTGGGTGTATTTTGGTCTGTTAGAAGAAACTGCCTCTCAAAATTTTAAAGAAAGAAAAACTTGTATTTATACAAAAATAAACACAATGAAGGGATGGAATATGACAATAAAGATGAAAATTTAAAAAGGTTTTAAAAAAGGAATTGATAAGAAGTTGGTTGGAAAAAGAAAGAAAAAATTTAAAAAAAAGAAGAGAGAGAGAGAGAATGTGATCAGGCTGGAGGCTTGACCAAAGCCATATACTACATTTAGGGTATATTTTGGTCTATTAGAAGAAACTGTATCCCAAATTTTGAAGAAAAACTTATATGTATACAAAAAATAAGGTTAAGGGGCACCCGGGTGACTCAGTGGGTTAAAGCCTCTGCCTTCAGCTCAAGTCATGATCTCTGGGTCCTGGGATCAAGCCCCGCATTGGGCTCTCTGCTCAGCAGGGAGTCTGCTTCCTCCTCTCTCTCTGCCTGCCTCTCTGCCTACTTGTGATCTATCAGATTAAAAAAATAATAATAAAAATAAAAAATAAGGTTAAATACAATGAAGGGATAGAATATGACTATAAAAATGAAAATTTAAAAAGATTTTTTTAAAATGTATTGATAAGATGTTGGTTAAAATAGAAAAGAGGAAAAATAAAAAAAATAGAAAAAAAATTTTAAAAATACAACTTTGAAGGACTAAAGAATAATGAGGAAAAAAGTCATAAATTCTACATGCTATATTCCCCTAGCACTGGTATTTTGCAGTTCTCATTGATCAGTAAACTTGGTCTTGGCTGGATGTTCTTGCTGATCTTCTGGGGGAGGGGCCTGTGGAGTGATTCTCAAATGTCTGTGCCCTAGGAGGAATTGCACCGCCCTTGCCAGAGGCCGGGCTAAGTGATTTGCTAGCCTTAGCTCTTAGTGGCTTTTGTTCCCTGTACGCTTTCCGTACAGCCCTGGAGGAGGAGAACGAAAATGGCGGCCCCCCAGTCTCCGGCCTGTAGGAGCCAAGAGCTCGGGCCCCACTCCTCAGCGTGCCCTCGGAGAAAAGCAGCCAACCCCTCCCGTCTCCCTGGTTTCTGGCAGCAACCCGAGCTCACCCGGCTATCTCTGGTGCATGGCCCTATTTGGAATCTCCAAACACAGCAGATTCCTGCAGCACGCTTCTGCACCGCTCCTCCCGAAGGACGAAGGTGAGTCTCTCTGGATCTGCCACTTGCGGAGTCCCTATCTGAAGAGCAGTGGCAGGACTGTGCCTTGGCTCGGCTCCATCTCTGCTGTTTGCTTCCCCGCTCTGATACCCGCTCTGCCACACTCAGACACCCCTCGTCTTTTTGTGTCCCTGCAGGTCCTGAGACCACACTGTCCCCGCGAGGGCTCCACCCCCTGCTTAGCCTCTGGAGTGATGTCCCTCAGTGGAGCAGACTCTAAAAGTTCCCATTTTGTGCTCCACTGCTCTGCGGCTTGCCGGGAGCCGGCCCCTCCCCCCACCGTCTCTTTTCCCATATATCGCCTCGGATTCACTTCCCCATGTCCTACCTTCCAGAAAGTGGTCGCTTTTCTGTCCATAGAATTGCTATTTTTCTTCTCTTCAGTCTCCTGTTGAGTTTGTAGGTTTTCAGAATGGTTTGATAACTATCTAGCTGAATTTCTGGGACCGGACAAAACTTAGTCTCATGTTCCTCCGCCATCTTGCTCCTCCCCTCTGGAGAGAGAGAATCCTTTTTTTTTTTTTTTTTTAAAGATTTTTATTTATTTGACAGAGAGAAACACAGTGAGAGAGGGAACACAAGCAGGGGGAATGGTAGCGGGAGAAGCAGGCTTCCCGCCGAGCAGAGAGCCCGATGCGGGACTCGATCCCAGGACGCTGGGATCATGACCTGGGCCAAAGGCAGATGCTTAACGACTGAGCCACCCAGGTGCCCCAGAGAGAGAGAATCTTAAGTAGGCTCCCTGACCAGCATGGAGCCCCACACAGGCCTTGAACTCAGAACCGTGAGATCATGAGTCAGAAATCAAGGGCCCAACGTTTCACCCACTGAGCCACCCAGGTGCCCCAGTATATCACAGTTTTTAAAACACATGCTTCACATAATCCCTATTATAAAATCACAAGACCAAGGTCATGCATCTGGTACTAGTAAATAGATATATATTTCTGGAAAGGCAGTGAGCAGTGGATCTCCAATGTTCTTTGTAAATCAAGAGGTAATCCTGAGAACTTCCAATGACTTATGTAAGAAATGTAATCATTCTTAATTTTTCACTCCCTGAGGGAAGTCCAGCTGAACATATACAACTCCTGGGACTTATTGGAACTAAAAAAAATGCTTTTCTTCCAATTTATATCAGAGGAGTTGACTACGATGAACATTTGGGGCCAAAGGAAATTTTTTTCATGTCTTAAAACTATAGCTTCCTCTATTCCTGTCAAATTAATTTAAAGTGTGTTAAAGTGTATTAAACAAAAGATCTATTTAATAAAATAAACAATGAATAGATCTTTTGTTTAACGCACCTTAAATTACATACATAAGTATATAGAGATTAAATGGAGAACATAAACTTAATAACCATGAGGAATAATATAGCTGTGGTATTTAGGCAGAAAAGTTGGTTGTGAGTTTCCCAGGGCCAACCAGATGGGAAACATAAGTTCTGTACTTCTTGGGATAAGGACTAGCAGGTACTAAGTACCTATCATTTTCTGGTTACTGTATTAAGTCTTCTATGTACTTTTTAAATTTCATTTACTTTACACTCTACTCTTTAAAATAGATATTATTCCCCATGTGAAGAACAGGAGTGTCGGAAGAACTAAATTGCCTACAGTTATATGACCAGAAAATGGTAGAACCAGGATTCAAAGCCAAAAGCTATGTAAGTATTAAATGCATTTTTTTCTACCAGCTCTTCTATTAGAAAAGAAAAAAAGAAAACTAATTTTGTAACCATTTTCCTCAGTGTAAATTATGAGTGAAATTTCTCCCATGGAGCATTAAAACCATAGGTGATTTTTATCTAGATGTGGGATTAGGGGAAGGAGGGAGGGAAGGAAAGACAGAGAGAGAGAATATGTATTTCCCCTCAGCCAACCTGTCATATATAAGAACTGGATATCAAAAGAAAAGACTGTATTCTTTCAAGTTCCATGTGGAAAGAGAATTTGGGCTCTTTACACATTCTGATGGAACTGCAGCACTCGAACATCTAGACTGCTCAACATAGACTGTTTCCCTTGCATTCAAAATAAAGGACCTCTGAGTCCCAAGAAGCTAGGCTCAGTGCTGAAGAACACAGGCTGCTCATTCCACCTCAGTAGTGTCTCCAGTGGCAGCCAAAGACAGACTCCCCCCAAGGGAGCCATTTACCTATGGGTGCAGTGTGCCACCTTGTGAGCTGGAGACGATGTGCAATTTCATGAATGACAGCCATGCCTCAGAGCAAGCTGTAACTCAGGCCCCAGACCCTAGGGGGCACCATGTGCAACGTAGATGAAGGTGTGGGATCTGCAGGTACTTCTGTACCAGTTCCCAGGCTGTACAGAGAAATGACTGATGTGTTTCTACTGGAAACATTATTGAGTGCTGCAAACCCAACATAAAGAGTCATGAACTTGGAGTCATCGAGCCCCTTTCAGCCACTAACTACTTCAGGTGACCTTGAGCAAGTCACCTAATTCTTTTGGGCCTCATCTGCAAATGCGAGAGGTCTACCAACTGATCAGCAGGGGCCCATCCAGCCCTAACGATGTGAACCTACCACAGGAGAGAAACTGTCACCTCTCTGGTCTTCTAACTGGCTTCAGCTTTCTGATCCCTTTTGTTCATGACTGCCAAAATGATAAGATACAGTGATGCTCTTATCACATCTGCAATACAGCACCGGCAAACATTCATAAGTGAGCCATTTGCCTACTGTTCTTTGCCTACCGCCACGATCATTCATTCAACCATTCTTTCAAGAAATATTTATTGTGTGTTCCCCACCATGTCCACACCATCGCGGGCACACGGAACTACTCACTGTTCCCCTAACATGCCAGGTTTCTTTGTTCCTCTGTGTTTGCTTACTCTGTTCCCTGGGTTATGGATGCCCTTCTCTCATTTTCCACGAGACCAACTCATATTCATCTCAGCACAAATATTTTCCTTTCTGAAATTTCCTAGATAGCATCATTCTCTGTGACTTCTTAACATTTTGTACCTTGGTCATAGCATTTAGCACATTTTTTTGAGATGACGTGTACATGTGTAACAAGGTAATGTCTTGATACACTCGGAGGTGTAATTTTTCCCTCTACAATTTCCTTCCTCTTTATACTTCTCCTACCACTGACACAGAGGCTTTTTTTGTGTAGTATCCTCAGGATAGGGCAATCACTGCGGACCTCAACAGAGAAAGGATTCATTGCACAAATCTGAGCACCAAAATGGACTTGTGAGATTCATACCAAACTTATGAAGTGGAAGCTACAACAGAAAATGTTCTCTAGATTTCAAGAGCCCGAACATTTAAGTATCAATATTTATACCATAAGCAAAAGATTCTGCAGCCAAGAGATGAAGAGCCACCCTGCCCAGCCATTCCATTCCCACTCTCACTTAGGCTAGAAAAAAGTTGCCCACACTAGAGTTAAAAATGGGTGTCAGTCTTCAGCCCCCTGCCTATCCTCAAGCCAAGTTTCAGGGGGGAGTGGGAACTTTGGTCCCACTTCCTCCCTCGGACCTGGAAAGCAGCGGCAATGCAGAAGTATTCTGAGCCCGTGGCAGCATTAAGGAGAAAATTTGCTGTGCCATATAGAAGCAGTGGAGGGATGAGAGAACCTCTGAGTTTCCCCCAGAGTGGCATGAAGACCAGAATCTGGAAGCTCCTCTGCCCCCGAGACGCGTAAGATATTGATGAAAGAAAACCAGTAGCCCTAAAAGTCCCAGAAGTCAGAATGAGGCCGATGCAAAGGGATTGCTTGGCCCCAATGACTAGGAGCTCTGTGGAGGGTCAGTCCCAACACTGTGGTCCTTCCGTGTGCATTTCTTACTTGTCTCTGTAACTCTGGTGACAAGCACAGTGGCCAATAAATAAAACTTTGTAATATAATGTAGTCAGGAACATGGAGCAGTAAAGAGTTACCAGAGAAACTGAGTTCTGTTCACACCATTTCCCTTAATTCTCCATGTAACCCCCAAGTACCATTAATAATAAAATAACTCTCTATCTCAGAGAAACAGAGAGTAGAACAGTAGTTGCCAGAAGCTAGGGGGTAGGCGTGAAGAAATGGGGAGATATTGGTCAAAGAGCACAAAGTTATTTATGAGATGAATAAGTCCTGGGGATTTAATGTATAGCAAGGTGACTATAGTTATCAATACTGTATTGTATACTTGAAATTTGCTGAGAGTAGATCTTAAATGTTCTCACTACACACACACACACACACACACACACACACACACACACAGGTAACAATGTGAGGTGATGGAAGTGTTAACTACCTTATTGTGCTAATCATTTCACTATATAGAGAGAGGGAGTCATCATGCTGTACACTATAAACTTACATAATATTTGACAATATATCTCAATAAAACTGCAGAAACAAGTCCCCAAGATCACACGCATACACACACACACAGTAATGATAATAATAATAATAAAATAACTCTAACAGTAGTCCTCTAATGAGGAACTGATGAGAAAATATGAAAAACAAATGACAAATATTTAGAATTTCAAAATCTTGAGGGCCCCAAACTCTGTGAGTACAAGCCAAGACTGGAAACAAACACCTGAAGTATTTTTCAATCATTAATACTTTATTATATTAATACTTGATATATTAATTTTTCTCCTAAAATTTTACATAACATTATAAATAGATGGATAGTTTCCTTACAAATAGGAGCATCAAGCCCACCTCTCTATGTAGCAAATCTTAATAAACATATGTACTAGATCCTCACCCCATCCTTCCCACCCCAACCCCCTCCCTACACAGCCCCTCCCACACACTCATATTGTGGTTACATTTTCTGCATTTTCATCCCCACGGGACAGAATTTACCAACAGAATTCCCCGAGGAACGACACCGAATCACAGGGAGGGCAGGGCTAGGACGGGGTAGTCACCGCACACAAACAAGGGGGCCATGGGCGCCTTCCTTCTCCTGCATCCATTTTCAAGGGGTTGGGACCATGGAACAGCTCGGAAGCGCCCCAGAAAGTTGACACTATATCTAACACAGAGCTTTGAGAATTCGGGGCAGGTCTTATCAAGAGGCCAATGAAGTGGAGAGAATTGGGACCACAGAGGACTTGCTGCAGAGCGCTGGGTAGGGAGCATTTTAGGGCGTCTTCAGCCAAGCCGCCCATTCAGGTGCGCACGTAGCGCACGATGGGGGTGACGCAGGTGCAGCCCACCGTCACCAGCACTTTCTCCAGCCGGAAGGAGCGAGAGCAGCCCTGGGGCTCCCTCCGCAGGACCAGGAACTCCTGCTGGATAGGAACCGAATTCATGGAGCTGTCCTCCTGCCCCTCAGCATTGATGCAGCCTGAGTACCTGCACTGGGCCTCCGCAATCTCCGAGGGGAACCGGTGGGGGTCCCGAGTGATGCTGCAGGGGGAGCGGACAAAAGCAGATGGTGAGACGAGGGAGAGTGAGATGGACAAACGGGAGCGCCCCACGGCACTGGGCACTTACCTGCAGGGAGGCATTTCAGAGCAAGCAACCTTGGGCTGCAGCCAGATGGCCTGGATCCATCCATCCATCCATCCATCCATCCATCCATCCATCCATCCACAGCCCGCCAGCAGGTGCTTAATTGCCTAAGCCTGTTTCCCCCACTTTATTTTTTTTTTAAGATCTTATTTATTTATTTGACAGAGAGAGATGACAAGTAGGCAGAGAGGAAGGCAGGCGTGTGGGAGCGGGGGCGAATGGGACTTGAAGCAGGCTCCCCCGCTGAGCAGAGAGCCCAACGCGGGGCTCCATCCCAGGTCCCTGAGATCATGACCTGAGCTGAAGGCAGAGGCTTTAACCCACTGAGCCACCCAGGCGCCCCAAGTTTCCTCCACTTTAAAATGGGGATTCTCACAGGTCTCTCTCATCGGACTTTTGAGGATATTTAGTGATACAAATGCACATGAAATGCTCTGTGCTGGCTTTCAGTAAATGTCAGATCTTTTACAACATTACACTGTTGTTGTTACTATTATACTTATTATTCATCCTTTACCTATATATATGGAATATCACTAGTAAATATAAATATAATATATAAGTAAATATAAATATAAACATAAAATCTACAGAGCCTGCTGCTTGGGAAGAAAACCAAAGCCCCAGAGGGGCAAAGACCCAGCACATTCTCGCAGTTTCTCCCTTCACAGTCCCCTCTGCCAGGAGGCACAAAGGCAGTAAAGCCACACCAGCCAACTTGCCACCGTACACACTCCCTTCCTGTAGGGGGCCATGCAGGCCGCTCCAGAAGCACTTCTAATTGTCCCTGGAATCTGTTTTTTCATACATCTAGTTGGAGCATATAAACGAGATATGACACATCAGACAGTATCAGGGGCTGGTACCCTGAACATCATATCCCCATCTTGCATTCCCTTTCCCAAACTGGTCTTTCTTGTCCATTCTACCCTCCTCCCCATTCCTTGAAGACTGATGTCTAATCTGAGTGGATCACTCCACATTGACTTTTCTGGTTCCCACTTATCCCCATGCAGAGATCATTAGGTGGGCTGCTTTAAAGAGCCCTCTCTTCCAACCCAGAAAGTTTATCAATTACAACCTAGGGCTTCATGAAGGAGGAAAAGGCAGAGAGTCAATGAGAAGTTGGAAGGAAAACACCAGCCCTCTGACCACATAGGAGGACCTAGCCCAAAACAGAAGGAAAAAATGTGAGCTCCTGGGCAAAGTGGGATTTCTGTTTTTAAGAGTAAATAATAGGGCTTTTTTTTTCTATATTTTCTAAATTTTCTACATTAGAATAAATTAACATATTTCTCAAAAAAATGTGAAGATCAGTCTCATTTATACTTACTTGTAGTCCCAGGGGGAGCTGGAGCGGTTCTGGAAATCATTTGAGACGGAAATACCCTGGTTTTGCCTGAGGATGCGAATGTCAACCCTCACACTGTTATCCTCCAAAGGAGGGCACAGGGCGGCATCCCCTGCTTTGGGGTTTTTCCGAGCTGCCACCTCCCTCAGGAAGGTGAGCCCCAACACCACCAGGAGCAGGGACTTGACCTGGAAAATAGAGAGGGTTGAATTGATTAGGGACTCTGGTGTCATTTGCTGGCAAGAGGCACCCCATGCTCTAGCTGAACTTGGGATCCGCAGTGTTTTATGGGCCCATGGCTTGTTTTTGAACCTCCGGTCCTCACCTGAAAATGGGAACAGTCACACATGAGGATATCAGGGTGCCAAACTGAGTAGTGAACTCCTCAGCCTGGTGATTGAGCCTCCCACAGTCTGAGAGCTCCTCAGCAGTGGGACAGATGGTATCAGGATCTGGGACTGGGTTTAAATCTTGACTTGGCCTCATCACTGAACCTCTGGTTTCTCTTCTTTTCAACTGGATTATAATACTTGCTTTATAACAGTCACAAGATTAAGTGTAATTTTCTATATAAACCACCTATAAATTTATCTAATGAAGGATTAATAAATGATAGTTCTTGTTTTTATTTCCAACCTCATATTTCATGGATTCTCCACAAAATCCTTCCTCCCAGCCATCCCTCCACCAAGAATACGCTGCCCCACCTCTTCCTACCCAAATCCTACCCTTACATCAAGGCCTCACACAGAGGTGGTCTTCTCCTAGAATTGTCTCTCTAAAATCATTCAATTAAAAATATGTTCATTTTAAATCTAAGTACTTGCCATCTAGCATTGAATGCCACAGCATTCACGTGCCATGTCTTTATTGTCTGGAAATGTACTATTTATGTTCAGGTCAGACAGGCACCTATTGGACCGTACCACAGAACACGTGTTCCGCAAATACTTTCTGGATGAATGGAAGAGCAGGCAAGTGAATGAATGAACAAAACAATACAGTTAAATTCAAAACATTAAGAAAAACACTGCACAAAACCAATTACACCAAAGTTCCAGTTATCCATGCTCACTGAAGGAAGCAGGGCCATTAATGATACACAACAACCAAGAATATGGAAACTCATTGTCTTTAGCTTTAGAACATGTTTTCTTTAGACTTGCATTGAAATATTGGTCTATCGGTGTTATGGGAATGCACAAAGAAAGAAAGTGCTCTGTGAAGGCCTAGCTAAAAGAAGAGCTAAAAATCTCTCCCAGCTTCCCTTTGTTGCAACCAGATTCCGCTCACCCCACCAACACCACCGACACTTACGGAGGATGGACAAAGACCATCACCAACTCTCAACATAATTCAGAACAAGAGCTGAAGCTGAGTTGCTTTCACTCTCTGGGTTCAGTGTTGTTCAGGCTCACACCTTCCATGGGCTAAAGTGGGGGGAGGTGTGTAATTAGACTTGTCTGTTTAAAGGACCTCCTTTTTATATTTTGCAGATGTTGGAGGCAAGAGAGGACAAGAGTATGCAGAAAGGTCACAGTGTCAATTTCCTGTACGAAGGTAGCTGATACTAAAAAGAAGTTGAAAGCGAGATTGACTCTGATAAGCCTGAAGTAGGCTGATTTGCCTTCAGATAATCAGCACTTCTCTACTTTCATCTACTACAATCATTCATTCATTCAACTCGTTCCTGATTCTATATGTGATGACTCAGGACACAAGCTCTAAAGTCAGATGTCCTGAGTCCGTAACTCAGTCAGGACTCTGACTAGCTGAGATTCAGTTTCTTCCACCAGAAAATGTAAAGATTAAGTGATATGATCCACATAAGGCAGGAAAAGCACTGCCATCATGTGGAAAGGATTCAACACAGGGGGCTAGTGGGTCGACCTTGTCTGATGATGCACAGTGGGCAGGAAAGATGTGGAATTTGCCTTCGTGCATCTTCTGTTGAGACCAAGTGTGATGAAATAAGTTCAAAAAAGTTAAAAGATGCCTACTTAGACCAGAAGGTTCTTAGCTTCCCAAGCCTTCCAATCAATTTCTTTGGTTTCTGAAGGAAATTCCTCCTGTGTGCTTCCTCTTTCCTCTTCGGTATCAAACTCACTGAGTCACTTCTAGCTTTCATTATCAAAGCTTTAAAGTCACTGTATCTTTGAGTGGTATGATTCAGCAATCATTTCCATACTTCTAACAAATCATTATACTCGCTTATATTCTTGAAGTGTGTTAGAACACACCTTCACATCTCTTTGAATACTGGGTTCTCACAATCCCTTATGAGGTAGGTAGAGCTAGCATTAATTATCCCAATGAGACCGATGAAAGAGTCATGCCTGGAAAGCAACAAACAGCTTGGTTGGGTTTACCAGCCTGTTGGTGCCAGTCTGGGGACTCAAACTCGATATCAGTACTGTTGCTATTGAAGTCCATTATTATTATCAATATAGAACCACTCGTGGTGTTTAATCCTAGCTTTGTCCCACAGGAGGAGCCACACATTGTAAGCAATGGGGCAGCTGTGTTAGAATTGCCCGAATGTTGAAGATCACAGAGCTCCTTATCAGAAAATCAGATGATGCCTGCAAATCACTCTAGTTTGCTCTCCACAAAGCTTTTAATCTGAAACTGTAGATTTAGCGGTTATGCACCAGAGGCTTTGATATTGCTCTTGCTGATTCTTAAGAATGACATACACAGCACTTCTCTGACAGGTTCAGAGCATCTTACAGATTTGAATTCTTACAGGCTGCCTATGAGGCAGATAAATAGATATCACTTCTACTCGTACAACAGGAAACAGAGGCAAGAGAACACACCAGTGAAGGTGGCACTATGAGGACATTGACAGCCCAACTCTACCGCAAGCTCACCTGAGACCATCTGAGTATTTTGTCTCCAGAACTTCTCTGTGTTGTGTGCTCACCCCTGGGTAGGAATGTGCTCCAGAGCCTGGCCAGTTCCTAGGCCTGCAGGAATTTGCCTCAACTACTTATTCAATATGTCCTCCTTGCCTGTACCTCTCCCCTTCTAATCCTATTCTAACGCCCCTCGCACCACCATGTTTCTTGCTGATGGCCCAACAAAGTACCTCAAACAAACCAAAACAGTAATGGCTTTGGAGCACAAAGCTATCTGACAGATTTGTTTAGACACAATGGCTTCAAATTCAGAAATCTTGCCTCTGAACCATTCAAGGAAAGTGTACTGTACTTGGTTGGTAAACTAGTTTGGTAAACCTAGATTCATATCCCAGTTCTTATGTGTACAGTACCCAGTGATGTTAAAACACTTGGCTTAATTGAGCTGTTTTTCATCTGTATGATGGAGAAAGTCTCAGTCTACTTCCCTGGGTTGACAAGAGTTTCAGAGGTAAAAATAATATTATTAATATTAATATTTAACACATTGAATGTTTTTTCTATCCTTATTGGTTAATATATTTAAATGACCAGTTTAATTAAAAACTAAGCCATTTCAGAGTACAGACCAGATTTAGTCATTCTCAATGATATCAATTAACCCCCCAAGAAAACCTCTGAGGGAAATGCCATTATTATTCCCCTATATGGTTAAGGGAATAATTGTGTACAGAGCAGCTAGGTAATTTACCCCAAATCCCACATTTAGTAAGTGGTAGAGCCAGGTCTGTCAGATTCCAAAGCCTGTGCTCCCTAACTATTGTACTTTGCTGCATTTCTGGTATTCTCTATTACAAACATAAATATAACATAGTGTTATCATCACCATATGCCATGACCTTTTATGAAATCCAAGCTCTTTTAAGTTATGACTTGTAAATGGAGAAAAAAAAGAGGGCTTATTTAAGCCAAAAATATGGCATCTAATTTCCCAAGTCCTGTTTTCAAGCTCCTCTACATTATATTCTTCCCAGGCTTTTATATGACTAATGCCAGGCAAGATTCTAGACCCAGGAGAAGTAGATTTCCATCATACCAATGTCTTTCTCTCCTCCATGAGGAATGAGACAATGCATAAATCATCAGCTATCTGAGACATAGCAAACTTCCCTCCTCTGGGAGCTATCCAAAGTTTAATATTGAGACTGAGTGGTTTCACTTCTTTCATCCTGGGCATTCTTTGTTGACTTGTAGTCTTAAAGGAATCATTAAAACCTTTGGGGCCCCACTTTCCTTAGCAAAAAAACCTGTATACTATCCTAAAAGCCTGGAAGTCCCTATGATAGGAGTTTTAGACCAATCTAACTCTATAATGGTGGCCACAGGGAGATGATGTCCAGCTGTCTCTGACACCAGAGGTGAGCAAGCTATCAACCACCTATGCAAAGGCCACCATACGAGGATCTATGTCTTGCACCCCATCATAACTTCTGGTTATTTGTTCTTTTTCTCCACCAGACAGAGATCAAAATTAAAGTCAGTTCTGTCTTTAAGAAATATTCCCAATAAAGACGCCAATGAGCCCTAATTCCTGAGGAGTCTGCTCTCCTGAAATTCTAGGGATGACAGCTGTAAAAAAGGAATTATTATTACTCACCATGGCCATGTTGCGCAGCAAGGTCATTGTCATTTTGCTCTGGTTGCCTGCTTTGTGTAGTAAATTCTTCCTGTGTATGTGTCACCCTGTATATGCCTGTGCTGTGTCAATGACAGTACCTGTTGGTTTTATAGCAATCACTGTCCTTATTTCGATTGACCTCCTTACTGTCTTAGTTGTGGTTACCCCCAAGTTACTGACGAATGTAGTTTTTTTTTTCTATTCCACTTCCTGAAGGGGAATCAGACAGGGACCCTAAAAGGGGATGACGGAAAAAGGATCAAATCTTTCTTTTCTTCCACCCCCTGCCTTGTCCTCGAATTACAGCAAAATTCTTAACTAATTTACTACAGAGATGAACCAAATTACCAATTGCTGCCATGATCTTTTATGTTCTTCCCCAAATGGCTAATGACTCTTGTCACGTACCATATGTTCTACTTTCCAGTCATGCAATATGAACCATGATCTAAGCTGGAGATATGTCATCCTTAGAGAGTTCTTGGTATTAAATGACAGGACTATCCTTAGCTCCATTTTACGAATGGGAAAACAAAACCAAAGAAATAATGGCATCGGTAAGAGATTCAGAATTATATCCACAGGTAGTTTTATAGATTCCCTGAAAAAATTCTACTTTAACCCCATGCTTAAAGTCCTACTGATGCTCAATAAAAAATCATTTTCATAAAACATATAATTGACCATTATTTTGGCCATGCTGATTGAGGATTTTTTTTTTTAACAAAAATGAATTAGCAAGTAAAGCCTTTGAATGCGCTAACATTATTTTAAATGACCTACAGAGAGTTAATTTTTCTCTCTTCCATTTAAATCAACAAACTTTTATTAAACATATACTATATGTCTGGTAATGTATTCTAGGAATACACAGATATTTCTGAAATAACAGTAACTTGCTTTTTTTTTTTTTTATTGATCCCAGTAAGATCAGGGGAAAATTACACATCCTTTTAAAAAGGCAGGGCACGCTCTAGCAGGTAAGTTATTTTCTTCTATCACAAAATGTTTGAAAAACTTTCCTCCATTTTCTTTAAAGGAAGGAAATGAAAAGGAAGCAGCTCTTGGGTTCATTGGAAGTCCCTCCAAGACTGATCGAAATTCTTTTGTGCTTGTGAGCCTTTCATCCACATTTCTCCTCCCCATGCCTGTGAATTCTTCTCTACACCTCTCCTCCAGATCAATGAGAAGTTTAGCTCCTATAAGAAGGCTTCCTTGGATCATCCCCTTGGGCATCTTTCCCTTCCTCATCACCTCTGTGCTCATATCTAATCTGTTTCATACTTGTATGTTTTATGAGGGTTTTCTGAGGACGTGGGGTAACTTCAGTTTCTCCTCCCCAGTGATCTCTACCAGCCTCTTTCTCTAAATATATATCCCCAAATCTACGACCTAAATTAAAACTATTTCCTATACAAATACAGATTCAAGACAAGCCCCCTAGCTGACACCTTCCAGCCAGACTGAAGCTCCTAAGCCTACTGTATGAAGAATTTTCAAGGCCGAGCCAGATATGTCCCCCCATAGACTCAGGGAAGCTAGCACATAAATCAAGAGCCATGTTTTCAAAATTGCTAATTATCAATCTTGCTACCAAAGCAATATATGCAAAGACCTTTAAAAGAATATTAAATTGAGTGGGTTGAGTCACTGTCTTTCTTCAGTGGTCTCTTCTCCATTCAGAGCCAAATCTTAATGCATAGGAGACTGCACTAGCTCTCTTGAAAGAAGGAACAAGTCACTTTGAATGAAGAGTACCTAACACAGGGTGCCTGGGTGGCTCAGTTGGTTAAGCATCTGACTCTTGATTTCAGCTCAGGTTATGATCTCAGGGTCATGAGATTAAGCCTCACGATGGGCTCTCCACTCAGCATGGAGTCTGCTTGAGATTCTCTCTCCCTCTCCCTCTGCCCCTTCTCCTACTCACACTCTTGATCTTGCTCTCTAAAATAAATAAATGCATACATACATAAATAAATATATATACAAATAAAATCTTTAAAGAGTGCCTAATTCAATACAAGAGGATTTGCTGCATTGCAGAGGAGAATTAAATGGCCCTTTATGTAAGAAGGAAACTGACTTTTTACATCTAGCAGTCACAAAGTTTTCCCTCATCAAGGTAAAAATAAGTAACTCATCAGGATGTCAAACTAGTAACCAGCTATTGCCAAGTTCAAACTGAATTAAACAATCCAGATCATTATTTCCCCTAACATCTATTAAGCACTCCTTACACTGTAAATTATGTGCCAATACCAGGGACACAATAATGAATATATGATTAACACACAGCTGGTTATGGTGGAAGCCCTTCATGACTACCCCTGTACCACTCATGACCCAAGCTGTTACCACCTTTTGGAGTTTCAGTAATACACATGGAGCTGTCATTCAATTCACTGACCGCCAGGATACCCTACACGCAAGTCCAAGAACCCACAGAAAGAGATGGCAGAAGATGTTGTAGTTCCAAGAATAAGTTATGCACAACCTCGTATGTGGTAAAATATTATAGCTGATCAAACATTCAAGTTAGCAAGATTTTTTTATGCCCAATGTGCTGGGAATCATGCTACAAGTATTTGGGGCTACTCTTACAGGAAATAGACTGTACAATTATAGTCTCTACCTTAATGAATTTAAAATCTAGTTAGGGAAAGAAAGCAGATATGCATATATTAATCGATAAGATAATAACGAGAGGGCTGGGGATATTGATAATTAAATGTACACATTTAGTTTACATTGGAGAGATTTTTATCCTCATAAAAAAGATACACCTGATCAAGATATGCAGTCATAATCTAGCAGTATATATGTGGATATAGAAATTGATGCCTAGGGGTACCTGAGCGGCTCAGTGGGTTAAGGCCTCTGCCTTCGGCTCAGGTCATGATCTCAGGGTCCTGGGATCAAGTCCTGCATCGGGCTCTCTGCTCAGCGGGGAGCCTGCTTCCCCCTCTCTCTCTGCCTGCCTCTCTGCCTCCTCGTGATTTCTGTCAAATAAATAAATAAATAGATAGATAGATTGATTGATTAATTAATTAATTAATTAAAAGAAAAGAAAAAAAAGAAATTGATTCCTGGAAGTGAGGAGCACCACAGCAAAAGGCAAAAAACTGGCATGGTCCGTAATGGCCAGGCAGCAGGCTGTGATGACCAGGCAATCGTAGGCTTAAATTAACAATGACCCAAGTTGTGCAATGGCAAAATGGTTAGTTAAATTATTACCTGCAATAACCTGGAGGTACAATAAAAGGTGTAGAGGAAGAGACTGGAAAACAGAAGTTTAGTTGTGTATGTTAGATGCTATTGTCTGCATTTGACAAGTAATACAAGAAAGAGTTGCCAAGTTTACAAACAGGAAGGAAGAGAATGGAGTCCAGAAATCCAGAGCCTTAAAAAAACAAACAAAACAAAACCCAACTATTTCTATCCTCCAAAAACAACAGATAGATTGAAAGAGCCTTTTTAGGGAGAAATGCCCAGTAAAACTTTCAACCAAATAAACTTCCTACGGGCAAGAATCAAAATGAAGCATCTAGTAAATGCTTTTAATTGGGTAAAGAACTCAGAATGAAGAGTGTAAGGGTATAGTTCTAGTAATCTACCACTAAATCAAGAGAGGGAGAGAGACTTACAGGAATGAAAAAGCAAAGAAAGAGAGAGTTCTAGGAATTTTACCATGAAAAGAACCAACTTAGATAAAAGTTTACTAACTTTTTGAGAATTCTCAAAGTTAGTCACAAACCAACTCTCAGTCCTATTACCAACTAGGAGCAGGAAGTAAGGCCCCAAGGAAGGTATATTCACTAACACTATTTCAGATGTGGCCAGAGATTACTGGGCAGGAGAAAACTCCTGGGAGGTGGAGCCAAGAACCATGGGAGTACTTGGGAAGTGGGCCCCTCTCAAAAAACAGTATCAGGGTCTAATCAAAGAACATCCCACATGCGCTGGCTAGGGGACCCCCACAATGTCAACCAACCAGGGTTTCAAGGTTGCTATAGACCAAAACTATCATGTACCTCTCATTCCTTCTTTTTCCAAATAGAAATGTTTTATCCCAGTCTAAACTGACCGATAGAAACATTAAGTAATTTTACAGGCATTTCTGTTTATTTTTTTTTTAATCAGAGCTCTGACTCCTTATCAAAATAGCCAGCTAAATGATATTACCATATACTAGGTCTACAGAATATTTATAAGGAATTAAATGCAAAAAATAAACTGAGATTATCATTCACTATCTTATTCACTAAACACAAGCTGTTAGTATATAATTTACTTTAGCCTCAGTCTTACCTCCAAATGATATAAAGACACTGCTTTCTAATTTCTCTGAAGCACTAATTTATGTTAGCCAGACCCTTCTGAATACAGGTTAAGAACACTGGATCAGAATGGCCTCAAAGTATTACGGCTTTTAATGCCCATCTTCAAGTTTCTCAAAGCTCTTCTCCTCCTCAATTATAAAAATTCTTCCTCTGCCTAGGCTATTCAAACTAATCACATACATGGCTTATTTGCCTTTTTGGCCCCTAGATCATTTAGAAAGTCCTCATCCTGGAGTGCCTGGGTGGCTCAGAGAGTTGGGCCTCTGCCTTCGGCTCAGGTCATGATCTCAGGGTCCTGGGATCGAGCCCCACATGGTGCTCTCTGCTCGGCGCAGAGCCTGCTTCCCCCTCTCTCTCTGCCTACTTGTGATCTCTCTCTCTGTCAAGTAAATAAAATCTTAAAAAATTTTTTAAAAATGTCCTTGTTCTTATGTTAATAAAAAAGTAAACTAATAAAAAAATTTTAAAAAAAGTCCTCATCCCATCATTCCCTTTCATAACCTCACCTCTGTGTCCCCTGCTGAAGTAAAACCATGTAGTAAAGTGACTGCTTTTGTTGCAGATGTAAAGCTACAGACCCCACAAACTCTACATAATCCTTTTTACCTCCTCTTACTGCAAAAGGTTATTTCCAGTTTCAGGATTCTTTGTGCCTATTAATTTGATTTTACCTATTTTGTTTGAGGCTAAATTTGAAGTCATTATGTGCTTTCCAGAATCTCCAGAAAAATCACACTCCATAGCAACTAACCCCTTCTTTTTTTGGGGGGGGGTTGTTTGTTTAATCTGATTTATTTATTTGACAGAGAGAGATCACAAGGAGGCAGAGAGGCAGGCAGAGAGAGAGGGGGAAGCAGGCTCCCCACTGAGCAGAGAGCCCAATGCCGGGCTCGATCCCAGGACCCTGAGACCATGACCTGAGCCAAAGGCAGAGGCTTTAACCCACTGAGCCACCCAGGTACCTCCTAACCCCACTTTTTTAAGTTGAACATATTTTCACTGTGAAAATATTTTTAAGAATAAAACTTTACTTTTGATTTAACTACTAGAAAGAGCTTCTTATAATGATCGTTTGTCAATGAAAATATTGTGTCAGGATTCTCACACGCTGATGTTTGTGGGCATAAGAATTATGTGGGGGGGCGCCTGGGTGGCTCAGTCGTTAAGCATCTGCCTTCGGCCCAGGTCAGATCCCAGGGTCCTGGGATCGAGCCCCGCATCGGGCTCCCTGCTCTGCAGGAAGCCTGCTTCTCCCACTCCCATTCCCTCTGCTTGTGTGCCCTCTCTCGCTGCATTTCTCTCTGTCAAATAAATAAAATCTTAAAAAAAAAAAAAAAAAAGAATTATGTGGGACTTAGTTCAACAGGGATAAAAAAAAACAAAAACAAAAAAAAACAAAAAAGCCCTCCTATCCCTTCTCTCTGTAAGTGTTTCAATATGTGTGTGTGTGTGTGTGTGTGTGTTCTGTCTAAAAAAGAGTATAATTCCTGATCATCTGATGAAAAAATGAATCTGTGTGAAGAGCTGTAGTGAAGAGAGATGAAGGAAGAGGGCTGGAGACAAAAGTTGACAAAGAAGAAAAGTAAAGGGATAAGGAAAGACTTAGCAAAGGAGTTTCCCCAAGGTGCTGTGTGAGAATCCTGGATGAAACAGGGTTGAGGTCACTGCAGAAAGTTCCAAATTCTGAATCTATTCTCTGGACTGTGGAAACTTTTTGCACCAGAGTTTTATCTCCTTGTTAACAAAAACACCATTTATTAAATGCCCACTCTGTGCGTGTCATCATGCGGGGCACCTAAACTAACATGGGTAAGAAGAAAAACAGAAGTACTGTCCAAAACAAGAAGGACATCACCAGGACAATTTTATGAATTTGGACCAGATGGCGCCTCTGTTTGGAGAGAACTTATTGTGGGCCTTTGGGGAGGTGCAGTGACAGAGGCTTTCTCTATCCAGGGTAAATACAGAGAGGAAAATGCTCTTCTTCCAGGGTAGAAACTAAAAGGGAGGGTGCTACACATACAAATAACAGCAATCTGAGTTATCCCTGGAGGGAAGAGAAATGAGGGATGCCAGTGAGAAAGTGTGGTGGCTGACAGAGCATGGGAACTTTAAAGAATCCTGAGCCTAGTCTTCAGGGTATTTCTGTGCTGACACTGTGCTTGAATTCTCTTCCATTAATTCCAGGTCTAAAATTGCTTACACACAAAGGAGTCCCACGACGTGGACATAGCCACAATGTAAGAGAGGACAAAGCCGTCTCAGAAACAGAGGCAACAGGAGTGGAGCAAACATCTGCAGTGAGAAAGTAAGAACCGCCCCCACGCCCTCCCCATCCAGGGGGGCCTTGCTGCTCAGTTTGGTCCTGAGGACTTGTTAAAAAGGTAGAATCTCAGGGCACCTGGGTGGCTCAGTTCGCTGTGCTTCTGACTCTTGGTTTTGGCTTGGGATCGAGCCCTGCATCAGGCTCTGCACACAGCAGAGTGTCCACTTGAAATTCTCTCTCTCCCTCTCCCTCACCCCTCATCTCTGCATGCTCTCTCTCTCCCAAATAATAAATAAGTAAATCTTAAAAAAAAAAAAAAAAGGTAGAATCTCAATTGACAGATATTAACTAGACTTGTTGTGGTAATCATTTTGCAATATATACAAATATCAAATCGTACACTTGAAATGCATATAATGTCATATATCAATTATATCTCAAAATAAAAAGAAAAACAAAGGAAGAAACAGTGTACGCTGAAAGAAATTAAAGTAGAAAATATATGACAAAGTAGTTTAACCTCAAGAGTAATCAAAGTAATGCAAATTAAACTAAGATAGTATAGTTAGCCTATCAAACTGGCATATATTTTGAAACATGCAATATAAATAGAAGAATAGGGAAAAGGGGCATTTTCAGGTATTACAGTTAGGGCTGGTTTTGGTATAGTTTTGGGTAGGTCATTTAATAATATGGAGCAAAAACCTAAAAAAAAGGTCCACTCCTGGGAACTGTTCTAAAGAAATAGAGATGCAGTTAAATATCCACATACAAGAATATTTAGTGGGGGAAACTGAAAATGCCCTAGATTTCCAACAGTAGAGTAATGGTTAAGCAAATGTCAGCATGCAGAATGATAGAATTTTTATAGCCATTAGAAATTGTTTTCCAGCTGCCATCTTGCGTCCCCGCGTGTGTGCACCTAATCTCAGCTGGTCCGCCCGTGACCCTCTGAGCGCCAACCCTAGTCCCCCGCGCGGTCCCATTTCCGCTCCAACAAGATGAAAGAAACTATCATGAACCAGGAGAAACTCGCCAAACTGCAAGCACAAGTGC
>CM053608.1:86134668-86150710 GCA_028646535.1 Procyon lotor | reverse complement strand
ATTTGTAAATACCTTTTGAGGGTACTATGCAGCTATATCTAAAAGTCACTGTAAGTAAACTACCAAAAATGAAATACTTGTATAAATTTAACATTGTGTCATTTTCAAAGGATGTGTATCAGTCTTGTTAAAGTATACTGCTACAGTAACAAAGACTTCACAGTCTCAATGATGTACAAAATTAAAAAAAAGAAATACAAAAAAAAAAAAAAAGAAATTGTTTTCCAAGAAAATTGAATAACTTTCAAAATACCTGCTGTTGCAATATTTGTTGAAAATACCAAGACACGTGGGTATTGAGGAGGGCATGTATTGCATGGAGCACTGGGTGTGGAGCATGAACAATTAATCTTGTAACACTGAAAAAAAATAAAAGTATTTGGGGGAAAAAAAATAAAGATACAGAAAGAAAGAAAGAAAGAAAATAAATAAATAAATGAAATAAAAGGTAGGGGGGAAAAAAAGAAAATACCAAGACACAGTTCATATAACATAGGACCTCATTCTGTTTGTATAGATACATACATACTATGTATACGCATCCGTGTGTGTGTGTACGTGTAAATGTACACTCACAGAAAAGTGTCTGGAAATATATGCAAAAAAAGTAACATCTCTGGCCCCCACCCCAAACCTACTGAACTTGACTCTGCATTTTCATGAGAATGCCATCACATGAAAGGCTAGGATGATGCACCGCGTTACGGAACATTTGAAAAGTACGAGACTTCCCGTAAAATCACAGTGGGGCTCACTCAATGCATTACATTCTCTGAAACAGAAATGGAGTCGCGTGCCCTGGAAAAGTGATTGGGGCAAGAAAACCTGAGCCTTCAATCTCAAATTTGTCCACCCTCATATCTAAGAACCGTAAGGTTCCCGGGTGAGGGCAGGATGAAGGGAATGATAGGACAGTGAGGTTGTTCGTGTCATATCAGCAAAAGCTGCTTTGGGGTGGCCTAACCAAGCTACCCACAGGCTAGCTGCAAGCAACTCAGGTTTCGTGCAGACTTTCACTTACTCAGCAGCCAAACTGATTTCCTGCATCGAGGTGGATGGAATTAGTCAACATAAGACCCGAACGCCGATGCCTGGGGAAAGCCCGAGTGTCTGTCAAACGCTGTCGAATTTTCCTGGCTCCCTCCCACTAATTTCTCCTCAGCTTGTTTCTACGAGAGTCAAACAGGAACCAGGGATCAGCAACACGTGCTCCTGGACTTCCCCGCTGCTGTCATAATGACAACCAGCAAAGTTCAGGGGCGGTGACTTGGGATGGCAGGTCTAGCCCCAGAAAGATGACCTTGCACTCCCTTCTTGCCTCGAGGTTAAACTGCCAATTCCTTAGACACTGACCCAAGTCTAATGGGTGGCTCCAGCCCCATTCATTAAAGGAAGTCTCCTTCCTAAACTTGCCACGTGAGGGAAACTCATTGTTCAGCTTCTGCTCCACAAAATGTTTTGTTATTTCCGAGCCCTTGCTCTCTCTGGGCCAGTTCCTTTTCCCTGGACTGACCCTCTTGGTTCTTTCTGCTCATTTAGGTTTGGCCCCAAATTCTTAGCCTCTTCCTCAAAATCCGTCTCCTCTGATTGGTAACCCACTTGTATCTTTCCCTTTTCTGATCTCTCAACCTACTCTCATGGCATTTCACTCAGCCTTTACGTAGAGACAACTTTTCTATTGTCCACTTGAACAGCAATTTGTACATGCTTTGGCGTTTTGGGTTTTTTTTTTTAAGATTTTCTTTATTTATTTGACAGAGGGAGAGAGATCACAAGTAGGCAGAGAGGCAGGCAGAGAGAGAGGGGGAAGCAGGCTCCCGGCTGAGCAGAGAGCCCGATGCCGGGCTCGATCCCAGGACCCCGAGCTCATGACCTGAGCCGAAGGCAGAGTCTTCAACCCACTGAGCCACCCAGGCGCCCCCATGCTTTGGCTTTTTTAAGTTTCCAAGTGTTTATTCTTAATGTGTTCTCTGGATCTTATTCTCTTTAAAGGAGACGACTGTGACTTCTGTTTTAATGTTGCTACCGCTCCCACACCCCTAGTAAAATATCCTATTCATACCTAGTACTCTGAATATTTCTTCATTTGATTTCATTTGATGTTGACACTAACTTATTGTTTCTTCCACCTAGTTTCTCGCTAATGAAGGGGATCGGAGTATGCCACCATAAAATATGCAGATAAAGCTCTCTGGCCCCCACCCCAGTCTTTTTGTCTGAAAGCAAGGTATAGGGGTGCCTGGGTGGCTCAGTGGGTTAAAGCCTCTGCTTCGGCTTGGGTCATGATCTCGGGGTCCTGGGATCCAGCCCCGCATCGGGCTCTCTGCTCGGCGGGGAGTCTGCTTCCCCTTCTCTTTGCCTGCCTCTCTGCCTACTTGTGATCTCTCTCCTCTCTGTCAAATAAATAAATAAAATCTTTAAAAAAAAAAAAAAGCAAGACATAAATTTCCTTTTGTAAAGGTGTCTCTCTCTCCCATTATTAGGAAGAGGAGGATAACTCTTAATCACGGGAGGAAACTCCTATCAATGCTGAAGTCCCAGCTGGAGTCTAACAATTCCTACTAAATATCCTTATCTTTTATTAGTTTCCCCCATATATCTACCTGCCCATAATTTACTTGCCCAAGAAGTCCAATCCTTTGTCTAGTTACTTCTCCATAGTTTATCACTCTTTGTTAAAACTGAATATGAGGGGCGCCTGGGTGGCTCAGTGGGTTAAAGCCTCTGCCTTCGGCTCAGGTCATGATCTCAGGGTCCTGGGATGGAGCCCCACATCGGGCCCCCTCTCAGCAGGAAGCCTACTTCCCCCTCTCTCTCTGCCTACTTATGATCTCTCTCCTCTCTGTAAAAAAACAAAACAAAACTGAATATGAGTCCCTACATCTAACCACTTCTTTGGTCCTTCATATCTCCTCTTCATATGAAGAGAAAGATTTTCCTCCCCTACATTACTTTCAATTCTTAATAGATCAGGTGGGCTGCCCAAAAAATTATTAAAGAGGGTTCTTTTGAACCAGAGAAAATTTACAGACGCATGATATTGTTTTCAAGTATTTGGAAGTTTTGTAAAATGGAGAGAGATTAGACTGTCACCAGAAGGTCACAGCAAGATGTTGGAGAATATCAGGTAGTGACATTCCAGAGGGCAATCGTATATCAGGGGGCTCTTTAGACTGGACCTCCTTCAAGGTCTCTTCAACTTTGGGATCCTATGAAAACCAAAACCAAAAAAAAAAAAAAAAAGTATTGATATTTTAATTAAACATACCCGCAATCTCAGTCTTGGGAGTATGGGTGTTTATGAGTGTACCTACGTGGGTGGATACAGTTATGTATCTTCTGCCCTTTTCTTCAGTTTTTTCCTCTTTCTATGGAAAACAATCACATGACTCCAAATGCTAAAAATTCTAAGTATGTTTCCCACAGAGATCCAGGTTAAGAAGAGAATAACTTGGGGGTGGGGGGAAGACCAGAGAAAGGGCACTGAAAGAACCACCCTTCTGAGAAATATGTTACTTTCACTCCTGCATGGAACTGACTCACAGTGATGACTCTCAGGGCTCCCCTCATTTGAGTAGCAACACTAGGGTGGCAGGATGAAATGGGTTTCCTGCAAGGGGCGGCTCATCGTAGCTGAGGTGAGGGACTGCAGGGGACACGAGGGAGAAGGGTGGAGGAGGAGGAAGAGAGAGAGGAAGGGACATGGGAAGGAAAAGCGGAGCCCATGGGAGCAGAGACCAGTTAGCAGGCTTGCTCCACCGCTCCCTCCGCTGCATTTGACCCGAGAGGAGATCAGAAGAAGGTGAATGGGGAAAGATAGCAAGGAGAAAACACAGATGCTGAGAAGGTTCTTGGACATGCAGACAGGTGTACTTATTTACGCTGGAGAGAAAGCTTCCCATAGATTCCACATTTATGCCCATGACCCAGGTTTTATGCTAAGCAAATAACCCAGAGAACACCACTGCTGACTTTCTTATTCTAGGACACCTCTCGTGACCTATAAATGCATGTGTCCAGAGCAACCCCCCTTCACCTGGGCCCCAACTCACAGTAGCCATTAAGGCAGGGAGGTACCTCTTTA
Organism: Procyon lotor; assembly: GCA_028646535.1. Lineage (NCBI taxonomy): Eukaryota > Metazoa > Chordata > Mammalia > Carnivora > Procyonidae > Procyon > Procyon lotor. Next base: position 86,146,626 of record CM053608.1, on the reverse strand, counting down.
CCTTTGCTATTGGCCTCCAACACAGATTTCAGGAGCTGCGGAGGTCTTTAGAGGAAACCCCCTCAGCTGATGATGGAGGTTGGCTGGCTTTCCCACAGACCACCACTTCATAGACGGAGGCCTCCTGACTCCTCCAGTATCCATCTTCAAATAAAGGGGCCCGTCTCTCCAAGGATTCCAGAGCCATTTTTCTCTTTAACAAAGTGCTGTCAGGGAAGGAAAGCAATTCTAATATTAATAGCCTTCTACAGTAAGGAAAGCCCTAGAGCTCACAAAGCATTTTCATATACTTGATTTTATTTGCCTCTCAAGACAATTGCACAAGGAGATGATACATCTCTCCGTTTCACAAGTTAAGAAACTGAGACTAAAAAACACATGGCGACTGTCCCAAGTGAAGCAGCTATCAAATAACAGAACTTGCAATTCAAAACAGGGCTTCTGACCCCAACCCCAGAGAGGTAATGCAGATGTGGGCTGGAGAAAAATTTACAACAAAGATGCCCAGGGCACGGTGAAAAGGAGAGCGGCTGTCAGAGGGTCAGACTTGCAGAGTGAGCAGCATCTTCTAAGTGATGTCTGGACTGGAGTCAGGACAGCTGAGTGACTCTCCCTGTTCCCTGAAGAAGAGAAATCAAACCAGCCTTGGACTCCTTTGAGTCTGAACCCCTTTTAGCCTTTGCACATTGTCTTACACACATTTATTTGGGTGTGAACAAGATAAATGGAAACAAGAGCAGGCCCGATGGTTTCAGTGACAGCTCTTAAGATGCCTTGCTCTGCTGACTTTTCATCTGCAGTTCTCAGTGATACATTGGTGGGACGTTGCCATCTCTGCACTGGATGTTTGGAATGACCGAATTCTTTTTTTTTTTTTAAGATTTTATTTATTTGACAGAGACCCAGTGAGAGAGGGAACACAAGCAGGGCGAGTGGGAGAGAAAGAAGCAGGCTTCCCACTGAGCAGGGAGCCCAATGCGGTGCTCAAACCCAGGACCCTGGGATCATGACCTGAGCCGAAGGCAGACGCTTGATGACTGAGCCACCCAGGCGCCCTGCAATGATAGAATTCTTAAAGCAATTCCATAGGTGAACTGCAAGTACTACGGAAGGTATTATATGGGAAATACAGAGTAGGAGATCTTAAAAATTAATTTCAAATCCTAAGCAGAGTAAATTGGGCAATTTAAGAACAGTGGGGGTGGGAGTGAGCAAGATATGCAGTGTCAGCAAGGATATCAGACAAAGGGCAGCCCTCATACGTCACGTGGGGATATAAATTAGTAATTTACGGAAACATATCTAAAACTTTAGTAATGTTCACAATTTTGATCCAACAATTACACTTCTAGGAAATCATCCTAAGGAAGTGTGTACATAAAAATTGGGCAACAGGGCTGTTCAACACAGTATTATTTATAATACTGATACATGCAATATTAATTATACTACATATTAATTAAATAAATATTAATTAAAATACATGAAAAATTAATAACAACAAATGCCCAACTATACAGGTATATATATAGAAAAAAAAACGCAAGGTGTATTTTCTATGGGTGACTTGATTGCAGGTGCTCCTATTTACTTCTTATGGTTATTAGGGTTTCTCTAATGAAAAGATTGTTTTTATAATAAAAAATTATACCTGTTTTAGTTTTAAAAAAATTGTAAACAGGTTCCAGAACGGTAGTTTCCTGGTAACTGCAGCGCCCACCCTAGCACAAACTTTGTGCGATGGTATGAAATAGCAAATACCGGTCACTGCCAAATAGGCTTCCAAGGGCCAATTGCTGAGAGCATCACTGACAGTGGAAGGTCCTCAATTTCATCTCTGCACCCTGGTGCCCGGGCTGTCACACCAGCTCCACTCACAGACGTAGCTGGGACCACCTCCAGCTCCCTAGAGCAGTCTTAGCCCTTTGAAGGCAGCAGCACGATATCACAGTTAGACTACAGTAGTTAAGAACCAAGATAGCCCTGAATTTGAATCTGGACTCGACCAGCTGCTACCTAGGAGGCCCTGGGCTAATTCTCTGACCTGTCTAAGCCTACTTCCTCTTCAGAGAAATTGGGAGACTAAAATGCATTTCAGAGGATGGTAGGGAAGACTTAATGAGATGATTTACATGGCACTTCATATATACAGCAAGCTCTTAACAAATGATCGCTATCAGTAGGGCCAGGCCTCCTCAGCTGCCCCAATCACTAAGTACGTGGATGGAATGGCTGTCTCTGGGAGCTAGTTTGCTGGGGAGCTTGGAACCTGTATACAGCATCCCTCTGTTAATTCTAATTTGTTAAGTGTTTTATTATCCATTCTAGTTAAATGTGACATGTACTTTGACTTCTGCAGGATTTTCAGAACTCTTGCAATTCAAAGTTTCAAAACATTCTTACTCCCTAAATCTCTACAATCATTTGTTGTTTTTTGTTGTTGTTGTTGTTGTTTTTAAGATTTTATTTATTTGACAGAGAGAAATGCAGCGAGAGAGGGCACACAAGCAGAGGGAATGGGAGTGGGAGAAGCAGGCTTCCTGCAGAGCAGAGAGCCCTATGTGGGGCTCCATCCCAGGACCCTGGAATCATGACCTGAGCCAAAGGCAGACGCTTAACGACTGAACAACCCAGGCGCCCCTACAATCATTTGTTAATCTCAGTCTCAAATGCCTCGTCTGTAACTTGCTGGTACCACTGGGTATATTGTAAGGTGTCACTTTCAAAACTGGCTTTAAAGTTCATCAAGAATAAATTATAATAGCTATAGTAAGGTGGTAAAATAATTTTTGCCCTCTATTTTGCCCATTATATTAGTCAAAATAACATTTTATTTTTTTTTAAAGATTTTATGTATTTATTTGCCAGAGAGAAAGCACAAGCAGGGAGAGTGACAGGCAGAAGGAGAAGCAGGGTCCCCAGGGTCCCCACCAACCAGGAAACCTGATGTGGGCCTTGACCCCAGGACCCTGGGATCATGACCTGAGTTGAAGGCAGACGCTTAACGACGGAGCCACCCAGGCATCCCAGTCACAGTAACATTTTAAAAAACAGAACTATGGGGGCGCCTGGGTGGCTTAGTCATTAAGTGTCTGCCTTTCCCAAGATCTGCTTGATCTTGGGATCGAGCCCCACATCGGGCTCCCTGCTCAGCCGGAAGCCTGCTTCCCCTTCTCCCACTCTCCCTGCTTGTGTTCCCTCTCTCGCTGTCTCTTATTCTGTCAAATAAATAAAATCTTAAAAAAAAAAAAAAATAGAACTATGCACATGGTTCAACTCCAACTTTAGGCTGTATTTTTGGAGACTTTATCCAACTTTCTTACAGCTCTCATTCAGGACTCCATCTACCTAATAGCAGCACACATATGTAAGATGGCATGAGCCGACCTTTCTGTCAAGGTTAAATGTTGGTACTTAAAAGGTAGGAAGGCTTAACTTGCCACCAAAAGTACCTGCTGTGAGAACGATTATCAGAATGGTAGATCTCAGCAGATGCTAATATCCTCCTACAGGCTATGGGAACATACTCAGGGTTTAATAGCAAAAATATTTCAGAAAAGAATTTAGAATCTTCATTCTCTCCCTTGAGAAAAGACTAAAGAGAATGAGCTAGGATTACATGCTGGTTAATATCAGACTAGATAGAAACCAGCACTCATCACTGAGGCATCAGATCTGACAAAGAAAGTGAACTAGGTTTATATAGTTCAACAAATTAAAATGAAGTTAAACAAAAATAAATTGTATTCTAAAATTTTTCTAGGAATTAAATGAAACCCCTTGAGATAAATGGAAACATCCTAGAGTTTTTTTTTTTTTTTTTAATTTTTATTAACATATAATGTATTATTTGCCCCAGGTATCCTAGAGTTCTAACCACAAAACAGAGAAGCCCCAAAATCACTACCCTCAAAAAGGATATCTAACAAGATGCTAGGAGACTCATTCTGACCTGCCTCCAAGTGGTGCCAAGGCCAATAACGTGTCTTGTGGGTAGAACTGACACTGGGTGCTAAGAGTCATATGCATTACCAGAAGGAACTTCAGGTCACCTATTTCAACCACCTCCCTTCCCAGATAAAGAAACCAAGCATTTCCCTCTAAGGAAGTGGCTTGCCCAGCCTGGCTCACTAACTCAGCCACATTATGTCAGAAAAGGAACTCAAAGGCAGCGCCCTTGCTTCCCAGTGCAGGGCTCATTTCCTCTGCCAACTCTGGGCTCTCTGAAGAGATTTCCTGTGCAACCCGTGCCAGCACTCCACCTCCCCTCTTCCCTGCTCTGAAGCTCAAGTGGTGATACCAGGCTCCTGGGAGAGCGGAATGACCATGGCAGGGGAGGCGGAGAGCTCCCACAGAGCTCTTGCCAGGACAGAGTAGTGAGGCAGCCGGCACACAGGTGACTCGCACCTGCCTTATTCCACTGACCAAACCCTTTGGGGAAATTAGACATCGGGAAGTCTGGAATCATTAGGATCACTGGGAATTGAAAACTCAAAATGTGAAAATGAGAAAGGCATAACCTATTTCGTTTCTGTGAGCCTTTCTCGTCACCTTCATCCTCTGTGTTTTCCTAACGACCACACTCACAGGGCTGTTGCAAGGACTGAGGTAACACTGCCCACACAGGGCAGATCCCGGTCCCTGGGAGAGGGCTGACGAACCTAGTGCCATGAGCTAGAGGTAAGGGTCATCCTTGTAAGAAGCGTTTGAGTTCCAGCCACACTGATCAGAGGACAGGAACCATCGAGAAGTGGAAAGGCAGGGAAAAGAACAAAACTCAGGAACTAAACGAGGGGGAAATTGTTTTAAATGGCTTTGGCCAAAGGATCATGTTTTTTGTGAACACATCAAAATGCAACATTTTGTTTTTGTGCAGCTTAGAATTTGCAGCAATAACAGAAGTATCATAGAGTATTTCCATGCTGGCAAGCATCTACCACCTGCTCTCAGTTATGTCTCCCAAGCTTCTCTCCAGGCAGTGAGTACCCCCATTTTACAGATCAAGTAACAAGCAGCTCAACACTGACCTGAAGTTATTTGGTAAGTGGCAGAGCAGAGACCCCATTCCAGCAACTCTTATCAAAAACTGTTTTTTTTTTAACAACTATCTTTTCATACTGACACTCCATTTATCCAGGAGAGTTAAGGAATAGGGTAGCATAAAATTTTCCAAGATAGGGCAAATTTCTCTAAGGTCCATAAACTATCTTAACTATTTCAATGGCAAAACTAAATGTAAACAGACTTCTCTTTTTGAGTGAAGTATGTAGATAATGAAGGGCGTATTTTTTTGTCCTGGTCAATCTGGACCATCACAGATCTCAGCGCTGTGTGGCAGTGACACCCTCAAGGGAGAGGGTCACCCCTACACGAGCGACCGGTCAATGCCTGCAGCAGCAGAAGAAGATAAGGACACTGAGTAGGAACATATCCTTTAAAAGCCTACCAACTTCTTTAATGTTACCCTAAGTTGAGAAACCACACACACACACTCACACTGAGTAGGAACATATCCTTTAAAAGCCTACCAACTTCCTTAATGTTACCCTAAGTTGAGAAACCATACACACACACTGAGTAGGAACATATCCTTTAAAAGCCCTCCAACTTCTTTAATATTACCCTAAGTTGAGAAACGACACACACACACACACAAACACACTGAGTAGGAACATATCCTTTAAAAGCCCTCCAACTTCTTTAATGTTACCCTAAGTTGAGAAACCACACACACACACACACACACACACACACAAACACACTGAGTAGGCACATATCCTTTAAAAGCCTACCAACTTCTTTAATGTTACCCTAAGTTGAGAAAACACACACACACACACACACACACACACACACACACACGTTTTTAAAATCCTGATGTAGAGACTCACTGAGTTCCTAACAGTCAATTTACAATAAGCATCTATCATGGCTGCAGAATACATGGTCTTCTCCTTTCAATTCTCTTGGTTAGCTTGCAGAGAGGTGAAATGTCAGCAAGGTAAACTTGGCTTCACAGCTATTACAGACTGCTAGATCTGCCTATTCTCCTTCTCTGCCTGTTTCTCAGGTGTGAAGGATAGAGAGCAAGAGTCCTACTGACAATATGTTGGACCTTTCTGCAAATGATCACTTAAGACCCCTCCCTTTCTTCATCAGTACCCCATGGTAGCCCACATCCCTTTTTGATAGTCTCATGGGCTCCTCAATTCCTATAGTCCTTATTGTGTATGCTCATTTTATTTTAAAATTTCTCATTGACACATTAGACATAAATCCCCACCCAGTATGCCTCAAGGGCATGTAATCCTCTATATCTGCACTCGATGCAGAGTAGAGCACAACACAGGACTCATGGCCAGTGCTCAATTCATGTCAGAGTCCACCCCTGATGCCACTGCCCTCTCCTGACTCCCTAGATTACTTCCAATAGGACTTGGATTTCACACCTGGGGGGAAAAAAAAAATCAAGAGATGAAACCAGAACTCCTCATCTTCTGACCCCTGGTTTCAGGGTAAGGTATTCCCATCATCAAAAAGGGAAAAGAAAGTACTTCCCCAATCTTAGAGCAGAAAACTGACACAACCTCCTTTGCAGAGAGGCTTCTAGTTCATGTGACACAGGCCCTCAGAAAGTACACTTTTCTTTTAAATTCAAGTAACCTTAAAAGTTCTTTGGAAGTTCTTTGGAAGCTACTGAGAGCATTACAGCAGGAGAGATGAAACCCGGGTCCCTCCACACACTTCTGCACGAAAAGACCAAGAGCTGAACATCCAGGTGCAAGTGGTTTCACAAGGATCCTGTAAGGGGATCTCTTTATGGGCCAGAACTCACAATATAGAGACGTCTGATCTATCAGGTGTTACTTCTCCATGAACAGGCTTTGATTCAGGCTCAAAAAAGGCAGGCAAAGGGTTACCTCTCTTGGATTTTCACTCAGTGGCCTCCTGCGGCCATTTAGCTATTCCAAACTGGCAAAGTTTGGCTTGCACAACTTAAACTGATAAATGCTGGTGTCACTGAGGAAGAAAACTGCCTCAAGCCTTAAGCCCCCAAAGCAGCACGGCAGCCTGCTGCCACCGTGTGGTGAGTTGGTGCAAACAAGCTCCTGTAGGGCAGAGCTTTCAAGGAAAACAAAATTGAATGTTTCTACAAAAGCACATTATTAAGGCCGTGTCTGTAATATAAAAATAAGTAAGTTTATTCAAAGTCTCAGATATTTAGGTCAGAGGTATGTACTAGTTTTAACTGGTGCTACAGAAAAGAAAGCTTTCTTGGCTTTCATGACTTGCTTCAGAGCTTCACTCCACCAACAGAGGACAACCCAAAAAGCCTATTCCAGACCTATGTGCTCAGGAGAGAAAAACAGCCAACAAACAAGGAAAGGATGAGCAGAAACCAGCTGGGCTCCTCCCATATTCTCTGAAGTTATATTACTGTGAACAATGGTTTGGTTTGTTCTGGGTGGGAAATTAGGAGAATGAATGAATATACAATAGTCTTAATCCTTGCTCACTTTCTTCTTTACCCCACGGCAGCTTTCATTACCCATTCTCAAAGCTTGGCTTGGTCGCATGTCTCCCATCTTCGTTTCAATTAACACTGTTATTCAGGAAATGAAGGCAAAGCCTGGTGGGAGCAGGGAGAGGAAATAGGAAGAAATGTTCTTGGCAGAGCCCCCAACGTTCAGAGGTGAGTTCTCCTCAGATGAGGAAGATGATGCCCTCGGAGACCATGACCTGGTTGTCATCTTGCATCTTGCTCAGCGCAGCCTGGATCTCTGCTGAAGAGAAGGGCTCTTCTCTGTGCTGGTTGATGGATTCTGTGAGGCGATTCATGCCCACCGACTGTGCGTGAGCTTCCCGGAACACATCCAAGAGGGCCATCTTGAATTCCTTCAACCTGCCCAAGTCAGGAAAAGATGAGTGAAGGAGAAGTAAACAAACCCAAAAGCTCTCAGGCAAGATCTATGTAAGTGTTAATACAGTGGAGGCATCCCCCAACATTCTATTATAGAGCTTTCTGCACAATGAGAAATAATATCATTTTAAAAACCAGAGGTCTATGAAGATGTGGAAAACTGATGTTTCCATAGAAATGTAAACTTGCGGGGGGAACTAGGTGGCTTAGTCGGTTAAGCATCTTACTCTTGGTTTCAGCTCAGGTCATGATCTCAGGGTTGTGAGACCGAGCCCCATGTCAGGGTCTGTGAGGAATCTGCTTGAGATTCTCTCTCCCTCTCCCTCTGCTCCCCAGCCCCCACCCTGAGCGCATTCGCCGGTGCTCGCTCTCTCACAAGTACATAAAATCTTAAAACATAAACTGGGACAGCATCTTTGAAAGGCAATCCAGCACACATACTGAAATTTTTAAGTATTTGTATACTTAAAAAAATTTAAGTATATAAATTTTTAAGTATATAAAGCAATTTTAAGTATATATATAATACATATATTAAGTATATATTTTAAGTATATATATATATATATATATATATATATATATAGATCCAAGGAGTCCATTTCTAGAAATTAACCTTACAGTTATACGTTTGCATGAGTACACAGTGATAAATATTAAGAATGTTTTACTGTAAACACCAATTTTACAGAACGTAAGTGCCCATCATTAGAAAATGCAAATAAAATTTTATACAACCATACCATGGAAACCCTGCAGTAATTCAAAATAAAATCTTTAAAAAAAGGGAGGGGGCGCCGGGGTGGCTCAGTTGGTTAAGCATCTGCCTTCAGCTCAGGTCATGACTCCAGGGTCCTGGGATCAAGCCCCACATCAGGCTCCCTGCTCAGCGGGGAGTCTGCTTCTCCCTTTTTCCTCTGCTTCTCCCCCCTGCTTGTACTCTCTGTCTCTCTCAAATAAATAAATATTTTTAAAAAATAAAATATATTTCAAAGGTTTCTCTGGGGGGGTGGAATTACAATTGATTTTAATGTTTTTTCCTAAATACTTTTTGATGTTTTCATATTTTCTTCAGTAAACATACTACGTTCTGTGCTTAAGGTATTAAAAGAAAAAAGTAAACCTTAGTCATGGATTTTTTTGGTGTCCAGTAAACATAAAAATGTATACATAAGGGGCGCCTGGGTGGCTCAGTCAGTTAAGCACCCAATTCTTGGCTTCGGCCCAGGTCATGATCTCAGGGTGGTGAGATCCAGCCCCAAACCACGCTCAGCATCGGGAGTCTGCTTGAAGATTCCCTCCCCGTCTCTCCTCTCACCCATGCTTGCATACGTGTGCGTGCGCTCTCTCTCAAATAATCTTTTTAAAAATTTTATAGGTAAAACTATTCCTGAATCTCATCCCAAAACAAAGGACAATTCAATGAAGAAAAGTGTGTGTGTGTACCCTACTGAGAAGAACCCAAGGTTATAGTGAGACAAAAATTTTGTCTTTGCCTTAAGACTCTCCTCCTTCCTGACCTCCCAAAACTATTCCTGAATCTCATCCCAAAACAAAAGACAATTCAATGAAGAAAAGTGTGTGTGTGTACCCTACTGAGAAGAACCCAAGGTTATAGTGAGACAAAAATTTTGTCTTTGCCTTAAGACTCTCCTCCTTCCTGACCTCCCAAGGACATTATATTTAAAATTCCCACAAAGAACTGTTTATAAAGCATATGGTAAAATGTAAACAACTGGGGATTCTGGGTAAAGGGTATAAAAATTCTTTATACTATTTTTGCAACTTTTTTTTTCAATTATTTTAAGTTGAAAATTATGATCAGAATATAAGCTATTCTAAAAATTACTGAGCCTCGGGGCGCCTGGGTGGCTCAGTCGTTAAGTGTCTGCCTTAGGCTCAGGTCATGATCCCAGAGTCCTGGGATCGAGCCCCGCATCGGGCTCCTTGCTATGCAGGAAGCCTGCTTCTCCCGCTACCATTCCCTCTGCTTGTGTTCCCTCTCTTGCTGTGTTTCTCACTGTCAAATAAATAAACTCTTTAAAAAAATAAAATAAAATAAAAAATAAAAATTACTGAGCCTACCATTTTGAGCTCCACGGATAACCAGCTTGTTTTCATACCCTCTTCCCAGAAAGAAGTCCTTGCCTCAGTGGCAAGTGGCATTCTCCTTTCTACTCACCTGGATTCAGTTAATTCCACCTTCTGGGACTCCTTGGTCTCCTGTGAGTCTGCTGTCTTTGGAGTGTGCACTTTAGAAGATAAACGGTTGCAGATAATGGGAAGACAACATGGTGAAGCCATTTCCACAGACACCAGAGAAGTAATCTTCTCCACTCCCCACACCTCACTGGGCCTACTGAACACTCACTTCCTAGGGTTTTTATGGAACCAGCCAGGGTAAAGAAATTGAGTCAGGCGGGAGACCCTCAACATACATTATCTGACATGCTTACGCCAGTCTTGGCAAAGAGCACAGTTCCTCGGGAAGAAAGCGAACAACTGAGCAAAGCCCAGTTTCCACAATTTTGACTGGGTTTCCCGAGGTTCTCTTTGGACAAACCTCTTGGACAAAGGGCCCTGAGCAGGGAACCAAATGGCAACCCACCAGAAAATGTGGTACACAGAGCGACTAAAGTCATCATGCAAAGGACCCACCTCTTTATCAATAGGAGACATTCACTCACCCTGAGGCATTTCCTCCTCTGTGTCACTGAAGTCATAGGGGTCATAGGAGCCCCCATCCTTGGCATCAGAGTGACGAGTCCTCCTCCTAAAATACCCACAGCAGTTAAGAGAAAGGCTTTGGGGAAACCCATTCTGTGCCTCTGACCAGAGAAAAAGAACTAGAACGATCTACAATCAAAGCAAAATGCTAGGCCCAGGCCTATACAAACTTACTTTTTCTTGAAAGAAAAAGTCTCTGGACCAGAACACAAACAGGCCCTGCTCCCAATGCTCTTTTTCTCTATCAACCACCTTAGAAATTTGATCACAGGCATGAAAGGGAAAAGTTACCATGAGGAAAGGATTCTGAAAGATACACTCAAAAACCTGTTTGAGATAGTGTGCTCCTGCTACTTAGCATCTCTTTAGCAGGAAAGAGGTCAAAGGTATCCTACCAGGGGCGCCTGGGTGGTGCAGTCAGTTAGGCTTCTGACTCTTAGTTTCCGCTCAGGTCACGGATCTCAAGGTTAGGGGATTAAGCCCAGCATTGGGCTCCATGCTTAGTGTGGAAGTCTACTAAATTTTCTCTCTCCCTCTCTCTCTGTTCCCACCCCTGCCACGCACGCGCACAGTCTTTCTCTAAAATAAATCTTAAAAAAAAAAAAAAAAAGCCATCACACAAAAGAACAAAGGGACCAGCTAAGCCCTCTACTTTGCCTAGGTTATCTTTGGCCTCCAACCCCACAGATCTAGGTACCCTTCTCCAAGAAAAACTTTATGTCAACCAGCGGTCCTAACCTATTCCTCTCCCCTCTCCCCAGCCCCAACTCATGTCTTTGTCTCCTTTCTCTTTGCTCTGCCTTACCTCTTGCTCTTCTGCTCTTGGTCCTCCTGGCTTTTCTCCTCCTCATCCTCTGTCTCTGATTCATCCTCATTTCGCTTCTTTCGTTTCTTCTCCTTCTCTAGAACCTAAGACCAAGCCAAGCGTGGGTGGGTAGGAAGGGTCACGAATGCCAGAAAACTGAATGAAGAATTCGAGTTAAGAGTCTCTTCTACACCATTGGCAGAAATAATTTCTGTGGGTCTAGTGACTGAGTCTCTTCTGTCCCTGAGTCCCAGAACCAGGAACAGAGGAATAGGCTGCTACCTATCTTTAAAAATGCTGAGAGGACGGCATCAGAGAAATACAGATCAAAACCACAGTGAGATACCACCTCACACCAGTCAGAATGGCTAAAATTAACAAGACAGGAAATGACAGATGTTGGCGAGGATGCAGAGAAAGGGGAACCCTCCTACACTGTTGGTGGGAATGCAAGCTGGTACAGCCACTCTGGAGAACAGTATGGAGGTTCCTCAAAAAGTTGAAA
>CM053608.1:86095816-86134168 GCA_028646535.1 Procyon lotor | reverse complement strand
AAAACAAAAAAAAATGCTGAGAGGAGGGGTGCCTGGGTGGCTCAGTCGGTTAAGTGTCCAACTATTAGTGTCAGCTCAGGTCATGATCTCAGGGTCATTAGACTGAGCCCCACACTGGGCTCCTCGTTCAGCAGGGAGTCTGCTTCAGATTCTTTCTCTCTGTCCCTCTGCCTCCTGCTCTGTGCTCCCTCTAAAATAAACAAACAAGTCTGTAAAAAAAATGCTCATGTTCAATGTATGTTCAATTCCTTTGGCCATAGTAGATACTTAATGAGTATTTAAGGAACAAAGAAATGAACGAAAAGAAGTCCAGCCCATAACAGTTAAATGGAAAACAATTCATTTCTTTATAGATCAGGTGGTTAATTTAAATTTAAGACAACTCCCACCCTAACAAAAAGAGTAAGCCAGGAAAAGCCTATCAGACCCACAACTGAACCCCAGATGGCTACGGTTCACTGAACTGGAGAGGGGGTGGGCAACAAGGAAAAGACAGTGAAGACTTCCAGGCTTGGTGTCTAAAATGACGGGAATACATGGCCACCTGGTGTCTCAGTTGATAAGTGTATGCCCTTGGCTTAGGTCATGATCCCAGGGTCCTGGGATCGAGCCCTGCTTTGGGCTCCCTGCTTCCTCTCCCTCTCCCTATATTCCCTCTCTCCCTGTTTCTCTCTCTCTGCCAAATAAATAAATGAAATCTTTTAAATAAATGAATGAATGAATGACGAAATATAATGTTACAAGCAGAAACAGAGAAACAGAATAACAGGACCAAGTTTGAAAATTCAACTTTTGATGTGAGTTTTTGAGATGCCAAATGGAAAGAGACTGAAGAGACTGGCAAGGAAAAAGGTATAGAGGGAAGAGGAAAATCACCAATGGTAATCCTTTGGAAACATCTACTATTTAAGAAACAAAGTATGAGTAGGCAGGGAAGCAGTCGGTTGATGGTACAGCACATCCATGAAACCAGAATCTCTGGAGCCTCTACTGGCATTAGTATTTTAAATCTTCTCAGCTGGATGCTGCTTTCCAGATGACCCAAACACAGGTGCCACAATGGAGGGCTGTGCAGACCAAGCGCCAGCATTTACTCAGAAGGAGCTCTCAGGCCCAAGCATGGAAGCCCTCACCTTCTTGAAGTAAGCATACTGGACCAACTCCACAGCTTCCTCTGCATCCTGCAGGTCCACGGTCTTGCTCATGCGGGCCTTGGCGTGGGCTGTGGCCAGTCGAATCAGAGTTTCCAGTGTCCGGGCTGTAACTGGTGATGTCTGCGGTAGAGAACAAGGGAGGATTACTTGTCAGAATTCCTTAGGCATGCCCATCACTCCCACTGTGCAGAGAAGGATGAAGATACGGCCAGAATGACTCTAGGAAGCATAACCAAAACATTTAGAGCTCTCTATTCTGTATAAACACCACATAAAATTCACAAAGATAAAAGCAGCCAATGGGGCACCTGGGTGGCTCAGTTGGTTAAGCGGCTGCCTTTGGCTCAGGTCATGATCCCAAGGTCCTGGGATCGAGCCCCACATCGGACTTACTGCTCAGCAGGGAGCCTGCTTCTCCCTCTCCCTCTGCCTGCCACTCTCCATGCTTCTGCACGCTCTCTGACAAATGAATAAAATCTTTAAAATTAATAAATAAATAGATAAAAATAAAAGCAGCCAAAGAAATATGAGTGTTGAGGGAGAAAGGGTTGGTGAACAAGGAAGAAGAAAATGAGGCAGCTTAGTTGGGAAGAAAAAAAGACCAGAAAGACTACAATAGTGAAAGAGGAAAATAATCCTTTCCTGCTGGCCTGCAATGCCCTAGGAACTTTGCTTTTATATCAACTGCATCATTTAACACTCTCAATAACTTCTCCACATTTCACAGATGAGGAAAATGGGACTTAGTGCTTCAAGTACCTTGGGCAAGGTCACACCAAGGGAGGGGTGTGAAAGAGGTCATCTGAGGACAAATTTTTCAAGTTGGGTAAATTCAAGTCCAGAAGAGGAACAGAATTCCGGCATGTTCTCAAGTGGTTCTCATGGGGGTGGGTGCATACCAAACTGGTGTGCTTCTTTCTTTTTTAAATGCTACTGGCTGACTGGCATCTCTGACCTAATGAGTCAGAATGTCTATGTTTAGGCCTGGACATGTACACTTTTTAACTTTCAGGTGATTTATGATGTGCCCATCTAGTTAAGCATCCCGGACATTATCCAACCTTCTCAGTTTATGGATAAAAAAATTGTGAACTAGAGGTGAAGAGTTTTGTGCAAGGCCTGAAAATTAGCTGAAGACCTGGGATCAGAACAGAGGGCTAGTTCTTTCTGTTACACCATCACATCTCCCATTGTATGATCCTTGATCTGGTCACTTCTACTTTCGAGTTTCCCAAATTATCATGGGATGGTATAAATAAAACTCCACCCCACATTTAAAAACAAATATATTCACTTTTAAATAAAGTCACCAAATCTTTTAATGGTTTAAGAGCTATCAGAGTATGGAGGTTATAAACTCCTTATAAGCTCCAATTCTTGGATAACCTCAAAAAGCGAGGGAAACCTCAGCCTGCATTAGCAGAACTACAGAATCCAAATTGAGAGATTTATCAGACCTACTAGGTCCAGAATTAAAACAGTGTTTTGTTCAATGAGAAGGCTTCTGACACACTGGAACATGTTCACATGGTGAGAGAAACAATTGAAAAGAAAGGGGGCTGTTTAATCTGAAGAAAACAAGTCCTACACAATCCCCAGAAGACAAAATTAAGACCCATGAGTCTAAGCCATGGGGAAGCAAATTTAAGCCCAATAAATACAAGAAGGTTCTAACATTTCAATGCAGTGATGTGTCAGGCATGTTGCCACTGGAGGTGTCAAGAAAGTCTTAGCAGAAATCCCAAAAGATGGAATGCCTGTGTGAGAGTGAGGCTGGAATAGGTGACCCGGCATCAGGCCTAAATCAGAGAGTCTATGTCTACAGTGCATAGTAACGGTCTTGGATTTGGGTCTTTCTGCTATGAAATCCTGTATGAACTCTACTGCCCCACAGAGTTTAGATAAATTCACAGGCAGATCTCTAGAAATGGCTTTGGACAACTACTATGCTTATCCAACTAATCATTTGTCAAAGTCCAGCTCAAATATCACTCTCTCTTCCCTCAAATTCATACCCATTCTATAAAGTCTAAAGAAAAACTAGCAGCTTCTTCATCTCTACTCCAATCATCTTTCACATTCATTCCCTCTTAGGTACCACACCGTGATAGTTATTTATAAATAAGCATATATGATCTTTCCACCCACCTTCCTACCTCCTAAGTTGCAGATCTGAGCTCTCTGAGGATAGCTCTTCCTATTTTAACCCTGCATGTACGAACAGACACCAGTTCAGTTCCCAAAAGTGGCTCCTTCTGTTTGCTAAATGAGTCATAGCTTTTGGAGGCCAACGTCATCTGAACTAAAGAGATACAGGTATCTCTGGTGTTCTCGCTTCATTTTCCTTTGTAAAAGGAAATGATTAGAATTGTAGAACAGGAAGCCCTTTGTACCAGAAAGAAAAAGGTAAGGAATCATTAAGTTAAAATGCTTTCAGAGCTCCCAGGTAACAGGGACTCGCCAGCCTTCCCAGGCCCATCTTGCCCATGGGGACTCACCCGGGCAGTGTCCGAGCTCATGCTATCTTGGCTGCGCAGGCGTGAGTACTCTTCTGCAATGTAGGAGGCTGACTCTTGAGTTAGGACGGGCTTGATGATTTTGGCCACGTGGATGTACTTCCTCATGAATGCTGCACTCACCATCTTCTCCCTGGAGGCACACACAGGGAATTCTTCCCTTGGCAAGGGGGTGGAGGCCTGGCCTCTCCTCAGAGAAGTCAAGGTCAAGTAGCAGAAATACAATCTAGAATCCATTGTCATAAATCCCATTTATATAGAATGTGTATGAGACCCTTTCATCTATGATTATTGAATTCATAGCTATTACTTCCATATATGTGAGGTAAACAGTCCAGGCAGAAGTTTAGGTATTATTTGCCCTATTCAATACATAAAAACTACAGCTCAAAGAAGACTTAAATCCAGTTGTCTGACTCTAAATCCTGTTCTGAAATGATGGGTTTGAATCTATATGTGTCCTACTGCACCACAGTCCTTAAGAGAGGTACAAGATCTCACATTTCACGCTTTGAACACTTGAACCCTAGTCTCCTTTATCCAATCCACCTGCACAGCATCTGGGGCTTGCAATCTACTGTCCCTTCAACAATAGCTTGTCACAAGCCGCTACAGGACTTGTGCAGTACTTAATGTACGGGATAACATGATATACCCACCCTTAGTTGAGAATGTGGTCAAAGTCTTCTACTTTAGGAAGGTTAGAACCTAAGCCTAATCACCATGAACACAAGGCAACTGGCCAGGAAAAGGGGTATGTTAAGTGTGGGATCCAGAAAAGAAAACAGGCCCACATGGCTATGAATCTAAGCATGATCTTGCCTGGGCAGCACATAAAAACATGCTAATATGACAGAAATCTCAGGTTCCTTCAAGGGAGAAGTATGAAGAATGCTCACTTTTTCTTCTTGGTCCCATGCAGAAGATTGTCATGCTTCTCATAAATCTGGGTGTCCTGCTGGTCTTCCTGGTTAAAATTCGGATCATCTGTGGCCAGGATATCCACGGTACTACCCAAAGGCATAGCTGGAAAACCCACGTTGGGAGAAAGCAGAGTAAGAAATTGCTTCTTCTGAAGAGAGTAAAAAACTAACAAAGACAAGACACACAGACACATGGAGCCCACAAATAAGAAAAGTGGAACCACATGGCTCACAGAAGATGCTCAAAGGTGTTCCTAGACCCAGAAATGGACAAAAGACACACCTTAGGATAACTCCCAGTGAGCAAGAAGGGAGTGGTCTGGCAGGCAAGGGCAGCTTCAACATCAACCCAGAAACGGAAACACCCCTCACGACCTGAGCCAGGTCTGAGATAACCGCGTCACTTTAGGTCGCCCTCCGTTAGTCAGTTAGACCCTTCCCATGGCCTCACCATCACCATCCTGTTCCCCGGGTGCCCTGTAACGGTGCATCCTAAGCACGTGGTCCGAGATCTCCCGATCCTGCTCGGGGTCCATCTGATCCAGCATGATGAAGAGTAAGTCAAATCGGGATAGCAGTGAGTCCTGAAGCCCAATGTTCTCCATGGGGGTCTTATACTGATCATACTGTGCAACGGAAGGAAAAAGGAAAGTGGAGGTGACATCAATGGGAAGAGAAGAACAAGTAGTCTACTTAAAACTACTGAAATACTTGATTCAGTTCCTCTACCTGCAACCCGTCTTTCACTGAAGCTCAGGAGACCTGAGCGAACTCAGAGGCCCAGCTCCCAGCTGAGGTGCCTCTAACAGGCTCATCATAGGTCTCAAAACCAGCCTCCTCCTTCCTAAGTTTTATTCTGCTCCTGCCATTCCCAGGGTAGGACCAACCCTGAAAGATGATTCCTTCTCCCTACCTATTATAAAGTTGACAAGCTGGCTAAGCCAAAAGCACTTGAAAATTCTGGAGTCCCTTACTCAGAAGAGAACAAATAAAACCACAACAAAAATGGCCAATAATCTATAAATCAAGTTTCAAGGCTCAAGGGAGATCTTCCCCGGACTCAAGAACCTCTATACTTTTTTATCTTTTAATTCTGGGCCTACAAAGCTAACTACCTGCAAACACTTCATAGTTAGAAGGTCTAACACACCTTGTGGGTAACGTTAATAATGATTCTGAACACGTTCCCATTTCAAGACCTGCCATTTTCTCCCTATATTTCCCAATATAATTATTCAAAGTGACATAAGACACGTTACCATTAATCTAAAAACCAAAGTTTTCAGCCAATGCTATGCATTATCACCAACCTATGGAGCCTTTCTAAACTAAAGCTACAAAGAGCCCCAGCCAAAAGATTTGAATTCAGAAACGCTGGACTGGTGACCAGGCACCTGCATGTTTAAAAAACTCCAAAACAGGTAACCCCATATATTATGGAACTATAAATTGCCAGAGCACAATATGGGCTCTGGGTTCAAATTCTGCCTGCTGTTTTCTAACATGTCACTCTTGAGTAAGTTACTTAACTTTTTCTGCCTCCATTTTCTCACCTGTAAGATAAGGATAATAACTACCTACCTACAAGGTTATTGTAAGGATACAAGCAGTTGATAAGGGCTCCTGGGTGGATCAGCGGGTTAAAGCCTCTGCCTTCGGCTCAGGCCATGATCCCAGGGTCCTGGGATCGAGTCCCGCATTGGGCTCTCTACTAGGTGGGGAGCCTGCTTCCCCCTTTCTCTCTACATGCCTCTCTGCCTACTTGTGATCTCTCTTGTTCTGTGTCAAATAAATAAATAAAATCTTTAAAAAAAAAAAAAGCAGTTGATAAAAACAAACTATTTGTCTTAGTTGATAGTATTATTATGGTATAATCTTTAAAGTGGGCAATTTGGCAATCTCTACCAAAATGAAAGTGCATATAACTCTTTAACCCAGTGATTCTGTTACTAGGTATTTATCATATAAATATGTATGACAAAATACACATGAAGGAATATTCACTGCAACTTCGTTTCACAATAGCAAGGGGGGAAAAGGAAAATGCCAAATGACCATCAAAAGGAGACTAAACAAATTACTATAACTCCATACAATAGAACATAAGACAGCCGCCCCCAAAAAAGAAAGAAAAAATAGAGGTAAAATTCGGCAAACCCCAAGCAGGATAAATATAATCATCATAGTAAATAAATATCAGGCAAGGGCACCTTGTAAATAAATAAATATCATCTTTATCACAGTAAAAAACAAAGATAAACAGACTTAATTCGGTAACAAGGAGCCAGTATAGTTGTTGTATACACTTAAGTTTCTGTTTCCCCAAACACTCAAGAGTTGTTAGTGGTTCTCTCTTGGAGAAGGGATAGGAGAGAAAAGGGAAGGCTTTTAATGTCCACACTGCACTCTCGGTTCTGTTTATACATCCTACCTCTGCATGTGGTACTTTCATTGTAATGGCAATACAGTTTACTGGGTTGTGAGACAGCAGATCACTTTTGTTTCCTTCTTTGTATCTGTAAAGTTATTTTAAAAAATAACTAGCCAGGGGACTCTGATGTGGATGAAAAGGCGAGGAAGCACTGCTCTAAGTCAAAGACAAGAGCAAAACGATGGATGAGCTTAACTTTAGTCTTTGGCCCTTTATTCCTCTGGGACACCAAGAATCAACTTCATGGGCCAGCTATTCAGCAAAACCAAACAAAGGTGAGGACAACAATAAAGTGCTCAATTCCACTCACCCTGCCATAGACGGGGTTGGCAGCTGCCAAAACACTGCAGCGGGCATTCAGCCGAGCATGGATGCCAGCCTTGGCGATGGTGACTCGACCTTGCTCCATCACTTCATGGATAGCTGTGCGGTCCATGTCAGACATCTTGTCAAATTCATCGATACAAACCACACCTCGGTCAGCAAGGACCATGGCCCCTGCTTCCAGGCGGCGCTCCCCTGAGAAATGAGAAGGTCAAGGTATGGGTTACCATCCAGGCTGTAGAGGACAAGTGGAGAGATTTCAATCCCCTTCCTAAGCACTCAATGTCTCCCATGAGAAAATAGCGAGGAAAGGTCAGTTCCTAGAGACTTAAGAGAAAAACCCTGGTGGGTCAACCTTTTTAGCTCCAATCTGAATGATCCCTAAGCAGCCAGCCTTCAACAAACTTCCTTCATGGATTCTCTCTTTATCTTCATCCTCGACTAACTCCCCAACTAGATCTCTGCTCTCTTTTCACTAGTCTTCAAATCCCTTCCTTTAATTTATAAAACAGCACTATCTTCATTTTTATTTATTTCCCTTCCAATATGCAAAGGCTTCTTCAAAAACTGTGTTCTAGGAGACATTCTTATCCATAGAGGCCCACCCAAAGACTTAAATAATTCACCCCCCCCCATTGCCAGAGGATACTCCCATCCTCTACAGTCTGGCTCAAACTAACCTTTCTAGTGTATCTTCCCAATACAAGCTTCCCAAGAGCAAACTCCAAGAAATTACGCTTGATCTCCCTGTGGGACCTTTGCCAAAGACCCTTATACCCTTACCCGTTTCCTGGTCTGTGGTGACAGCAGCCGTCAGACCCACTCCAGAAGAGCCCCGACCAGTGGTGGGGATAGCCCGTGGAGCAGTGCACAGCACATAACGTAGAAGCTGAGACTTGGCAACCGATGGGTCCCCTATAATTGGGTGGGGCAGTGGTGACTTGCTAGGAAACTCGTCCTCCACCCCCCCACCCCACTGCAGCAAGTTCTACTTTTCTAGCACAGCTCTTGGCATAACAGAAATTTACAATAATGGGTTGTAAATAATACTCCTTTACCATTCGTGGAAGAATATATTTCAGACATAAATCAGGAAACACAAAAATGAGAATAATGAGTAAGAAAAGATTCATTTTAGCCTTCTGCCCTTTGATGGAAATGAAATACACCAGGCAGAGAATACACAATCTTTTAGATTATAGATTCCCACAAGCAAAGCACACTCCACAAGGGAAGACCAAAAGAGTCTGATGCAAATCCCCAATACCATACCGATCAGGAGAATATTGATGTCCCCACGGATGTGGCTGCCATTTTCAAGGTCTCGTTCCACCCCTCCCAAGAGCAAGCAGAGAATTGCCTTCTTAACATAGTCATGCCCGTGGATGCTAGGGGCCAATGACCTGGCCAGCTGGTCAAAGATATCCTACAGGAGGAATAACGAAAGGCATAAAAAGCCTGGTGAGATTCAATATGGTTTTGCTGAGCTCTGCTTCATACTTCAGCCTATAAAAATGCTTGAAGAACTCCACAAATGTAGACACCGTTTCTAACTGTAAAAGCTTTTCTTAAGACAAATCACACTGATCAGACCATTGTCAAGACAGATAAAGAGAAAGCCTGTGTTCCAAAACCTGCTTAGAGGTTTAATCTTTAAGAAAAAAGTATTTCCAGGTTCAAAACACTTTAGGTTTAATAAGAATGTGTATTGTGATTCCAGTAACCTTTTGTTTTGGTTTGGTTTGGGTGTTTTTTTCAGTAACCTTTATCACACAGGCATATAAAGATGACCCTTGAACAATGCAGAAGTTAGGGGTGCCAACACCCCATGCAGTTGAAAATTCATGTATAACTTTTGATCCCCTAAAAACTTTACTAATACCCCACCGTTGACCTCACCTTACCAATAACATAAAAGCATTTGTGTTTTAAAAACATAACACGTTTGTGTATGATAGGTACTATATGCTGCATTCTTACAATAAGTAAGCTAGAAAAAGGAAAATGTCATTAAGAAAATCGTAAGAGAAATACATTTAGAGTTCTGTACTGGATTTATCAGAAAAAACACACAAGCAAGCAAACCCACACAGTTCAAATTCAGTGCTGTTCAAAGGTCAACTGTATTTTCTTTGATTCTACCTATGGACATTTTGTCTTTAAAAAGAAAAACAAACTAGGGGCGCCTGGGTGGCTCAGTCGTTGAGCGTCTGCCTTCGGCCCAGGTCAGATCCCAGGGACCTGGGATCGAGCCCCGCATCGGGCTCTCTGCTCTGCAGGAAGCCTGCTTCTCCCGCTACCATTCCCTCTGCTTGTGTTCCCTCTCTCGCTGTGTTTCTCTCTGTCAAATAAGTAAAATCTCAAAAAAAAAAAAAAAAGAGAGAGAAAAGAAAAACAAACTAGAACTCAAACAAAAATAACCTATTTTAAACTTAAGTACCAATACATCACTACTGTCATCCATATGGACTTACTGGTACCTTGATATTCTCATTCTAGTACTTGTATTAGGTTCACTTAGCAGCCCAGCAGGTAACAAAACAGAAATACTGAACAGCAAAAACACGCTTTACTTGCTGACTGGATCAAAACTAAAAGTTAACACCACATTTAGAAAAAACTTTGACCTTCCTCCTAATCCCGTGCAAAGATGAAGGGGGTCCCATGCCAAACACAACCCTCACAAATCCATCCCCACCCACAAATCCCTAAAAGATGCTCAGACCTTGGAACGAGTTTTACTGAACTTCTTGATCTTGGCTATATCCTCAGCAGAGAATGAAGGCTGAACGTCCTTGCTCATTTGCTTCACGTTACAGGCAATCAGAATAGTCCTGGGACAAAGAGGGAAGAATTAAGAAGCCTACGGTTTTTAATTCCTAACATCAGAGTCGACAGCAAATCCGAAAATAATAAAGAAAAAAAGATAAGTTGTTCTGAATTCAACAGCTGATTCTCCTAGTCTGTGACACAAATATGCTGATGACTCTTCACCTCAGGATTTTAACCTCGGCTGCCCCACAGATCTTCCTTCAGACAGAAGCGTGGATGAGGAGATGAGAAGGATGTGAGAAAGTCACGTAAGCCACGAGGCCATAACCATGTTACCAGTAACTCCCACTTTTAGCATAAAATAGTATTACCAGTTTTATCTGATGGAAAAGAGCTGTCCCATCTCCCAGGCAGCTAGACCGCTCCACCTGTCTGATGTATGCTCCAGAATATGACGAAGTAGAGCACGAAAGCTGCCAAGAGCAAGCCAAATACTTCACAGCTGCCTCTTTACCTGAAGGTCCCTGAGGTGTAGCCTCCCTTCTTTCCAGGAAGGCAACGGTAGGTCCCCACCACCTGGACTCGGTCACCAGGCTTCACTTTATCTACCAAGTCATCGTCCAGAATGACATCCACCGAGCGGGGAAGCTGGCCAGCTGGGGCCTTCTCCGGCATCTCCTGGATGGTGATGGTCTGGTGGTCCTTGTAGACAGAAAGGCCATATTCGGTCTCGAGGGGATTGTTTTCCTCATCCTGAAAAAGACATACGGAAAAGCACTGTTATCTTGTCCTGGTCTTGGAAATGCCACACTCATTTTTTCTGTAGGAAACAAATATAATTTGGAAATGACCTCATGAGATTTTAGTATCTAGGAACAAAAAAAAGCCAAATGTCTACTCCAGTTTTTTCCATTCCCATCTGTTCTAGTAACAGATCATCAAATGGAAGGGACAACTATAGTCTGAGGGAGCCATGGTTAATAATCTAAATTAAGATTATTATTTCCCCCATACTATGACACAGTATTTCCACTCCTAGGTAATACCCAACAGAAACATTCACCCAAAGCCACATGCTACGATGTTCACAGCAGCATTATTCCCAATAGGCAAAAATTAGAAAATATCCAAATGCCATCAACAGAAGGGTGAAATAAATGTATATCCACCCAAGTGAACACTACACAGCAATGAAAATGTATAAAATACACCCATACACAACATGGATGAATCTCAAAAACATCTCTTAAACAAAGGAAGCTCAATACAGGAGTATTTAGATAAAATACAAAAATAGGCAAAAGTACTCCATGTTGCTAGATATCAGGATAGGGTTAGCCTTGGGGAGTGTGGGCCCTCAAACACTTCTGAGTGTTAGGAAGGTTCTATTTCCTGGTTTGGACGCTGATATTACAGGTATTTTCAGCTTGTGAAATTTCAATGTGCTGCATACTTCTATAAACTTTCCTGTATGTATACTAAACTTTAGTAAAGTTTAAACTTTTTTAAGTTTAAGTTTAAACTTTTTTAAGTTTAACATTTTAAACTTTTACTCCCTTGCCATTTGAATTTTCTAAAAACACAACAGCAGCCATTTATTGAGTGCTTACTATGTACAAGGCATTGTGCTATCATCTTATGAGATGATCTCATGTAATCATCCTAACAACACAGGAAAGCAAGTATTTTTTACATGTAACAAATAAGGAAACGGAGGCTGGAGAGGTTAAATAAGTTCCCCTAGTCACACAGGAAATTGCAGAGGCAAGACTTGAGGCAAGCATAACCCCAAAGCTATGTTTTTCAGTACCACACGAGATGACCTCCAGGACTCCAAAATTTCATATTTCAGGTCTCGAGCAAAGAAGTTTGGCCCCAGTAATCAGCAGAAGAATATTCCCTGAGTAGTTACTGAAGACATTCTAGAAGGAGGGACCTTACTGAAGAAGAGAGCAGGGTGGCTTAGAAAATGCAACCGGTCTGAAACTAAAAGAACGTGGGTTCTAGTCCTTAGGGTCATCACTAACTGGGACCATAGGCAAGTCACTTAACCTCTCTGAATCTCAGCATTTCACCTAGAGACAGACTCAATGATTCTTAAGTATGCTTCAGTTATAATTCTAAGGTACTCATTCCTGTTTTATGTTAAGATTCCTGCGCCAATTGAGTTGAAAATAAGAACTGGGACTTATTGGGGCGCCTGGGTGGCTCAGTGGGATAAAGCCTCTGCCTCCGGCCTAGGTCATGATCTCAGGGTCCTGGGATCGAGCCCCACATCGGGCTGTCTGCTCGGCAGGGAGCCTGCTTCCCCTCTTCTCTGCCTGTCTCTCTGCCTGCTTGTGATCTCTCTCTCTCTGTCAGATAAATAAAATCTTAAAAAAAAAAAACAAAAAACTGGGACTTATTCATATCTGTATCCTCCACAGTGCTTAACGATTCTTTGGATATAGTGGCTCTCAATTAAAATTTGATGGCAGGGAGAGGTATTCTTCAATAGAATGAATTCAGACATCAAGTAATCATCTTCTGTCTCATTAAGAGAGCCTCAAATTGTCCTCCATTCAGATGAGTCTGAACACTAAGTATAACGCCATTTCTAATGCCTTTCTTCTCCCAGCCCAAAGTAAAATATTTGCAAAGATTTCATGGTAACATTATAGCATAAATATTCTCCCATATTAAAGTAGATTATAAAGTTATATATAACTTTCTAAAAGATCTATGACTTTTTTCAATCCTTCCACAATTTGCCAAATTTTCTAAAGTATTTATTCTTTTTTAAAAAAATTAGAATTGAAGACTTTCATATCTAACTCTGGCTAGCAACCAATCTTTCTTTTAGATTAATCCCTACTTTTCATCTGATTACGTTAGAAGACTTCAGATATCACTCAACTATTTACATTTAAACAGACATCCTTAAAAAAAATAAAAATAAAAAAAAATAAAACAGACATCCTTGATTCCCACGACCCAAGAAGCCCAATTAATTCATCCCTCTCACCTTGGTGGGATAGACAGAGCTGGAAGGAAAAGCCACCAGGGTGGTGAGATCAGAATAACGTCGCTCTATAGTCTTCTTGGTAGCAGGGCAGTAGTGGACACTGCGGACGACTTTGGGACGAACTAGAGAGCCTAGCAATGGAAAACATGCATATAAAGTCATTCAACTAGACACTGACAGAGGTGGAATCTGACCCAGGCGAGTCTATCATGACTCTAAATACTGTGTTCTTCTGACTAGTTTAAGCTACTTCAAGAATACTTGTCATTTACTCATTTTTATATTTATATTCAGAACATCAATATACCTATAAAAAACTTCAAGTACAACTGATCCTGACCAAGAAATGATAGGAGTGCAGAGTTAAAATGAGGACATTACAAGAGCCAAGACGCTCCTACACTCAGTAGAACCCATCATTTCTGGACCCTTTAATCAAGGTGCACACCACAGCTCCTTCTAGCTTCACCCTGTAAATTCAGTGCTACGCTACCCAGCTCTATTCGGCCTCTCCTGCTTCCCCAGCTCCTCTTAAGATTATCCCCACTTCCATTCCCTTAGCCCTGGTTTGAAGCCACTCACACTTGGTGACAATGCCCTCCACGCAGACTACACAGCTGAGGAAGCACGAGGTAAGGGTCCGGGGAGAGACATGCTTGGAGCCAAAGCTGCCCTCCAATCCTATGTAGAACTCCTCATACTGCTTGGCATAGGTAGCATCAATGGAGGCCACGAAAGCCTTTAAAGCCTGCTGGAAGGCAACCAGCTCCTCAAAGGCATTGCTCAGGAGGCTGCACATGGGCAAGAGAGAGGATAATTAGTCAGGGAAAGAGAAAAACTCAAAAAAATTGACCCTCAAAAATAAAAGTGGTGTGAAAATCTAGCTTCTACTTTCTCCTGCCATCCTGGATGACTCAGTAAAATACATCAGAACTGATATCTAACTTCAATTCAACTTCTCAAAGATGTAGAAATGATACGCAATTAAACACGTAAAGAGGAGCTCTGGAGAGGAAAATGCCCACCACCTACTTTGGGAAGAAGAAAAAAAACATAGAAGCAGGTAAGGCAATGAGGGTCAAAAACATTTCATCCAGGTCCTCTCGTGGGCGAAGCCTGTTCCGATCCAGGGAAGAAAAAGGGGGACATTGTCACTCAGAGCCAGGATAGCCTGTTGGAAGAAACTCCTTATCACTTACCGGTTAGCCCTCTTCTCATTCTTCCTGCGCAGGTCATTCACATTGACAATCAACCGGTATTGGTTGTCACTGATCAGCTCCCGAACTTTGCTCTGATAAATTCCCTGGTCTTCCTGCAAAATAACCACCACATATCACAACAGCCACATTAAAAAATAAGACAGTATTTAAACAGAGGCAGTTCTCACAGCAAGATCAATCAATCAATCTCTGCAGCAGAACAGACCTCCCATTTCCCCACATTTTCACTCACTAGCCTGAGATTCCAAACACACCCTAAGAGGCTGTTGCAAGAGTTATAATGATCTCCTCAATGTCCATGTTATGATTTCTATTATCATCTGCAACTTTTCTGTATGCAGTCATTTCTCAACTTCTAATGGGGAATTAAAACAAGCTCATAAGTCTAAAAGGACAAGTAAAAGAATTATCAAAATGTAAGCTAGCAGATTAAAATGACTTCTCACTTAAGAATTACGTAGAGAATTAAAATATTTTATTTCCTGATCAGTTGTATGATAGGGAAAGAATTCTCTCATAGCCGGACCTAAAGGAATAGGAAGGAAGCCTTACTATTTGTTTACAGACCCAGCATTATCCACCCTTTAAGATGCTTTATCAATATTCTATGGCTTCCAATCCTGAATAGCATACAAATACCCCTTTGCCAGCATAGCAAACACTTCTCTTCTGCATCTCCTTTGGCAGTGAAATCGAATGCGGCCAAGGTAGAAGTCTTTTACGCCCAGTAGAAAATCAGTCTTTTAATATCTGCAGGTCTGTAAGCTAGCAGGTCACTACCGTTCTACAGCATTCCTCCCCCCACACCCCCTTCAAATTCAGAGAGCGGGGAGTGATTTCCGAAAGGTCAAAGGGAGTTTTGCCGTTTTGTGTGCACTTGAAAGAAATCCATCGCCTTTCGCGAGACCCCGCCATCATTTGCACTCAGGAGAGCTTCAGGATCGCTCTCTCAAGGATGCACCTACAGTAGACCAACCACTGACTCCAACGCGAGAAACGTTAGGAGATCGTGGATGGAAGACTCCTGAGGACGCTGGCCCGGCGGAGGGAGCTCCCGGGCCCTGCCCCGGCCCTGCGAGGAGCAACATCTGCCGTGACCTCCCTCGGCCCGTCAGCGTCCCCAGGGGCTCCAAGCGCCAGAGTCTCGCGCCCCCGCGCCTCCTTCACCTCGTCATCCAAGAAGTCCAGGTAATCTCTCTGCGCCTCTCGCAGCTCTACATCGTCCAGTACCACTGTCCCCGCCATGCTCGCCGCCAGGGAACAGCTTCCTCCAATTCCGCGCGGAGGGTCGTCCGATGACCCCGCCCCGGCGCGAAAACTTCCGAACTTTTCCCGCCACGAAAGGCTACGTCAGGGAGGGGCGGGGTTTTCCGGGAGGATATACACCTTCTGATTAGCTGATTCCTCTTACGCGAGAGTAGCGAGTATCCAATCGAGAACTTCTTCCACTCAGGCTTTCCCGAGCGGCACCTCGAGGTGGCGGGAAATATGACATCCGGAGCGCTCTGTTTCTCCCCTCACTGACAGGAAAGCTGACCAATGGGGCCGAGAGGAGGCTCGCGGAGTCTGATCATTGGACAAGCGGGCCAGAGAATGAGGGCGCGCTGCATTCTGGGAGTGGTAGTCTTCCCTCCTTTACCGGATATTTTGTAGGGGGTTTTGTTTGTTTTTTTTCAAGCTGCGGTTCAGTGAACTACCTGAGAGGAGACCGTCTGGCGGTTGTTAATAAAAGTAGCCTAAACGTCAGAGAATGGGAGTTTTTACGCAGGGAGATAAAAACATAAAAGCAAACCGTTTTTTAAATGTACTCAAATCAGGTGTGGAGGGTATGTTTCTCAAGCAACTGCCCTCAAGTGGCATTCCGAGAAAGTGAATTTTGCCAATCTTTGGGACGGAAATAAAATAATAGCATCTTTGGAAAAGGTTCCTTAGTTGAGCGACCCATTTGTTCTCTGAATACCATTGCCTGAAGTTCCCCGTAAAAATAGGCGGCGGAGGAGGGCGAAGTGAAAGAAACATTTTCAGTATCGTATCCTGCCCCCTTGAGATGGCCTCATGCGTTATTCTACAAAATTCAACACATAATTACTACACCATCTTAATTGCATATGGGTAAGTTAAAGCCTTTCTCGCCTTAAAAGGAGGTCACAAGATCTTTTAAAATACCTTAGTTTATTGAAAGATAAACAGAAGAAACAAAAGACTAATTAAGATATAGCAAATCTGAAATTACTAAATAACTAAAAGATCAATTGCTTGTTTGCAACCTTTGCAAAAAGGTGGGGTTTTTTCGCTTGTTTTTAGTCTTTTGTGGTTTATATTTTTTAGTTTTATTCTTAGGTATAATTTATATACAGTAAAATGCACAAATCCTAAGTACAGCTCAATTTTTATTGTATGTATACCCATGTAGCCACCCAAAGCAGTCAAGAACAGTCCTATTGCCCCAGCATGTGTTTTTAATTTTACTGAACAGGATCAGACACTTGTTAATTCTATATCTGAAAGTTCAGCCTATTAATCATTAGTTTATGTTCAGAGGTCTCCAGGACTCACTGTGCCCTAATAAGTATTCTAAGTATAACCTGCCTAAACAAAATATATATGCCATCTATTTGTATGTGAGTATGTATTTTTAGTTATTATACAGTTTATAGTTTCTGTGTGTTTGGTGTCATCCTTGTGGGTAGATACATTGATCCTTAGTCAAGGAAAAAAAGGTGGTCATCAACTGCTTGCTTTTGTTTATATTAACAGGAATTTTTTTTAAAAAAATGGAAAGAAGTTCTAGATGAGGATCCTGTTTGCAATTATACAGTAAGAGATAATTAATTAATTTAATTATCCCTTATCCCTTTATCCCTTGACTATAACTATCATTTTATGAATATATCGAAGGCAGTCCTGCCATATCTCAGTTCTAGTAATAAGTTGAAATTCATGCTAAAAGAACCAGGAAGCTTAGTTCAAGTGAGCAAATTAAGCAAATAATTTCATCTGCAAAGGAAAAGTCCAAAGGAGCAGGAGTATGAAAATCAAATCCTTGACTCTAAGACACTTTTCTGTGGACTTCAGTTTCCTCGCATGAAAGATAAGGAAATTAGAAAATTCCTAATAATTTATCCCCTTCTAACATTCCATGAGCCCATGGCAAGTTTGGAAACTATGTAAAGACAATTCCATTTAAAATTAATCATGCTCTGGTTCTGATAAAGACTTAATTTGCCTTAATGTCATAATCTTCAGTCATGAAGGACATGTGGATATTTAATTGGGTGTTTCTCCCTTTTATTAGGACATGAGATCTTTGAGCACAGAAAGTGTTTCGTTTGTTATTCCCTACTCCTCCAAACCACTCAGAAAGAAAAATGAATCAGGTTGTTACTAAAAAAAAGAAAAGGAAAGAAATGTTAGGGGTATTTGTAAACATTTCATATAGAGTCTATATAGACTCTACCTGAGGTTAGCCAATGACCTTCCTCTACTTCTTGCTCAGAATGAAGAAGCACATGTAACCTGATGAAGTAGTGGATCAGTGGTTTCTATTGTTGCTCACATTCTTGCCTTCCCTCTGTATCCGTTTTCTCTGCACCTAAACCTTGATAGACCTAAGCCAGCCACCAAGGCTAAGGAAACACTAGGGGGCTCCCTGGAAAGCAAAAGCATGCAGGGATATGGTGGAAAACAAAGATTGCAAAATATATGTAGTTCTTCCATTTTCCATGTCCTTAGAGAGCAAAAAAGTACCCAAAGGCACTTTAGGTAATAAATAAATTATATTTAAGTAAATATAAATAACATTTATGTATATAAATAACTTATTCTCACTAAATGATGCATATCTTTCTTCAAACCAATGAACAATATTATGTGTTGCAAAACTTGAAACAATACTCTGTGGTTAAGAACGAGCTTTAGGCACTCAGGAAAATGCCATGTGCCATTACAGACCTTTGACACTCACGCAGAGGCCACAAAAGATTGGAGGTCAGAAACTCTACACCTCTAGGTTCCAGAGTAGCCTAAGGAATAACTTAGAGGATCAGGCTTGCTCTGGCCAAGCCGATCTGTTTTCTTATGTTCCCTTGACTAGTCGGAATCTTCTCCAGATGCTGTAGTCTGGGGTCTTGAGCACCAAGATCAGCAGGCTCCCTTCTCTTTCTGGCTGCTCTAATTATTAGTTGTGCAACTGTGGGCAACTTACTTTACTCTGTACCTCAGTTTCCTCATCTTGAAAATTAAGAGTGGTATGTAGTTTAAAGAATGGTTTGAGTATTCAGTGAGGTAATAACAGATAAAAAGTATTGAGAAAAGTGCCTGGCATGTAGTAAGCAATAAATAAATGTTAACCACTCGTGGTCGTGGTGAGATGGTGGTGGAGGTATTAGTGGTTGGAGAAGAGTCAACGGGAGAGGAAGCACCCTGGTGCATTCTGGAACAATTCAAACAATCACATTCAAGCCCCCTTCCCACTCCCACCAAAAGCTTACAATAGAACCAATCCTAATATTTCTTTCAGTGAGATCTTGTTTGCTGCAAATCCAATTGGCTAAAGGAGTAATACATTAAGAGAGTATTATCTGGCTCCAGTTCTGCCTGTGTTGAAAACCATCAGAGGCATTTGCTCCATGCTTAAGGACCCTAATGGAAGAAGACCAAATGGTCTCTTGATTTAGCCAGCATGTCTTGTACTGACAGGAGAGTGTCATAGCATCTGCCCCCATCCTTTGTATCCTGGAATCCTTCCAGTTAGATATGCTGTAAAGTTCAGGAAAATGCAGGAACCAGAGGGCATGAGTGATCCTGATTTGCCCATTAGATTTGACAACATAGCTGGCCTGCAGACAATTTGTGATTTATTGTCATTTGCCAAGGTTAATTTCAGCAATTGGATTTCTTAGTCCGGGAAAGGTCATCTCCGTTCATTTTTGGGTTTGGTTTTGTTTTGTTTTTCAGTTTTACTAAAGTATTATTGACAAATAAAAGGTCATTCCCATTCTTAACTGCACAAATTTCACTAAAGTTCTGTTTGAAGAGTTCTGCTTCAGTGCTTAAAGATTTGCAGGAGAAAATCACCAAAAAGTTACTGAGTAAATAACTCACTTACACATGAGATTCTCTAATAATAAGCATTCTGTAAATTTGTCTTGACTTGAGGGCACTTAAAAAAACACAGTCTCTTATGCTTTTAATTCTGTCAGTGTAATGAAATGATGAAGAAATTTAGCCATGTCAACCAACCAGTCAAATATTAGTGGAACATCTGTATACCTAATTCTGTCCTTGACCAGAGACTTTAGCTTAGTGCTGCCCAATAGAAATACAATTCAAGACTAATATATAATGTAGTTTTCTAGTACCTACATTTTAAAAAGCAAAAACAAAACAAAAAAATAAACAGCAAAAACAGTTTTTACTTTTGAGAGGTGAAAATTAATTTGGCAATACATTTTATTTAACCCAATTTATCTAAAATATCAGTTCAATATGTAATTGATATAAAAAATATTTATGAGATATTTTACTTCTCTATACAGAGTCTTAAAAAATCCAGTGTGATTTTTATACTTAACCATATTCTAGTTCAGACTAGCCACATTTCAAATAATCAATTACCACAAGTGGGTAGTGTCTACCATATTACACAGCACAACTTTAGAAGACAAAAATCTTTCTTTTGAAATAGGTTATGATTTAACTTGAAAAAATAGCAACCATTTATTGAATGTGTACTATTTGCCAGACACTGTGCTAAGCACTTTACCATGTAATCTCAATTAATCTTCAAAATGCTTTGTGATGTGGTATTTTTAATCCTCATTTTGCAGGTGAGAACACTACAACTTTAAAGATCCCCAAATCCTATACCAGTAAGGGACAGAGACAGGATATGAATCCAGGTCTGTATGGCTATTATTGAATACTCATTTAAGAATGATTGAATATGTTAAGATCCAAATGCAGTATCTGACCCATCAGACTCAATAGCATTTACTTAAATATTAAGCAAACAGGTATTTTATATTTTAAAATACTTTACTTGAATTAAAAAAGACAGCATATTGTATTTTTACCCTAGTGCATTATAGTTTTTCTTATTCAATTTACTGTTTAAAGTATAAAGAGACTTTTCTCTGGACATGATGAATAATTTCGGCTAGTTTACAGATGGGCTAGTGTCTGTTCGTGTCCTATAACATGTGTTTATTCATTCATTTAATCAATTATGTGTGAGTTTTGTATGGTACAGTAAATTAGATATTATTCGTCATCAGTTTTTTCTATCTTATCCTTCAAATAAACTGTATATCATAATTTTGAAGTTTCAGAATTTAAGTGCCTGTTTTATTCAGCCAACAGATCTTTGAGACAGTAATATTTATTCGTATTACAAATAATACTACCAGTATTTATTATATTATATGCAAGGTATTTAAGAGGATACCAAGATGAATAAGATGAAAAGTTTACAATCTAGTGCAGAAAATAAGGCACAAACATAAATTGTCATAAGAAAAGGCAACATATGTTCTAGGCAGGGTACAAAGTGACATAGGAGTTTAAAAATGGCAGATAGTAAAAAAAAAAAAAAAAAAAAAAAATGGCAGATAGTGGGGCACCTGGGCGGCTCAGTTGTTAAGTCTGCCTTCAGCTCAAGTCATGATCCCAGAGTCCTGGGATCAAGCCCTGCATGGGGCTCCTTGCCCCACAGGAAGCCTGCTTCTCCCTCTCCCATTCCCTCTGCTTGTGTTCCCTCTCTTGCTGTGTCTTTCTCTGTCAAATAAATAAATAAATAAAATCTTTTTTTAAAAAAACGGCAGATAGAAATTTGCACAGGAGTGATGATAGAAAGCTGAAGAAAGGGGGTAGGTATTTGATTTGAGGATCAACAGGTGGGGAATATTTCCTGCAGGGAGATGAGACAGCAATGACATTCTCAGCAAAATATAAAGGCAAGTGAGTACACGGGAGGACCAGAAGCAGGGGAGCACTGGGCCTGACTATAGAGGACACTGACCAGCAAAGTAAGGCTGTGCTTGACTTAGTAGGCAGAAAGGAGCCATTGATAGCTTTGGAGCAAAGGAGACACACTATGAAGTGCTTTAGGAAGATTAATCTGGCTAGAGAATATATAGAATGGATTGTTTTTGTCAGATTAAAGAAATGAGGCCCGGAAAGGGTGTCCAAAGAAGGAAAAAAGAAAAGGATGAAAGTGAAACATCTCAGAGGAAAAATGGACAGATCTAAAAGCTTTTTAGATGGGAGTAGGAATGAAGGAGAGAGACATTTTGAATATTTTGTATTTTAAGTAAAAATTTTGAATAAATGCACGTGCCGCACACACAGTGCCTCAAGGGCTTACAAAAAGTGTCTAGTTGCTAATGTTCTTCATTTGGATCTCTGTTTAGAATGAAAATTGTTTTGCAGTTACAACGCAGAGGAAGAGAAATTTAAGAGGCAACCACACCAGTAGTCAGAAGAGGAATACAACTTTGACCTTTCGTTCCAAAACTTTGTCTAGGAGAACATGGAAAAGGAAGGAAAATTGTATTTTGTTGAATTTTAAAACAAAGTATACATAAACTATAGCTCGATAAAGTGTACATAAATTATGCCTCACAATCAACTTTATTCTAAAACCTAAGCAAAGGAAACAAATCATAAAAGTGGCATGACTACATCTGGCAAGGTGGGGGAGGATGTTGGGGAAAGCCAGTGCCCTTTGAAGTAAGCTAAATATCAGTTTTAATTGGCTCCATGCCATTTGCTGAAGAATCTACAGGCCCTGTCCGCAGCGTTCACAATCAGTTTGATAGACCAGAAGCCAGGGTTTGGGAAGACTGAGTCTCCTTGCATCCTCTATTCACTGAATATTTGACATCATAGGAGCAGAATTTGAAAGATGCTTGTGAGGCACTTTGGGATACAAGCTGCAGAGATGATTGTATTGATCACTCACTTTCCCTTTATAGAAATGTGTTAAGAGCCTGTCTTACATTCTTCACCCCCAGCTTATAACCCACAGTTGACTTCCAGCACCTTCTTATATTCTTCTTGCTCAACTGTAGTAATCTTTAGATAAAAAGAAATACAGGCCTTCATTATCCTTCTTCCAGCCCTCCAATATTCCAGAGAGTGTAGAGAAACCATTAACACTCTAATTTTATACTTTAAGCGCTACAACAATCAATCCAAAAATCTCTGAAAAGCTGAGAGGTTTAGAGTTTACCTCTGTTCTGTAGCCTTTCAACTGGATTCTTTGATGAGCCTCCAAAAAATATCTCTGATCTGAAACCAAACCCAGATGGATATTTTTCCTGGCTTGTTTTCATCTGGTTAGCCACCTGTTTCTCTCTGTGCTAATACAGGAAAGGGAGATGAGAAAATGGAAGATGTTGGCTCAGAGCCCCAGAGGTCTGGGGAAGGTGGCTTTTAAAATAATCATTCTTTATTCACTGCCAAGCTCCAATGCCACCTTCATTGATTGGAAATGCAAAGTATGCCGGCAATATTTATAAAAAATAAACAAATAAATGAATATCAGGGTGCATCCCAGAATTTCAGAGGTGGAAGTCACTGTAGAGGCCATTTAACTTAAAGCCACAGTTCATAATCTAGACAACTGAAGTCCAGAGAAATTCAATTAGATTTTTAAATCAATGTATTTAAAATAAATAGGTAAAGAAACACTCAGTACACAACAAGACCCCAAAAGAAAAGTAGGTTTGAGCAAATCAAACTCTTGGAATTGCAAAATATAATTATTGAAGGAATAAAGTAATGGACTGATTAAAAGCAGGATAGACACATTTGGAAAGAGAATTAGTAAACTAGAAGGTGGAGCTGAGAAAACTGCCATAATGCAGCGGAGTAGTGGAAATGAAAAATACAAAGAGGAGTGAAGGGAAATGAATGCTAGAATGAATAGTTTCAATATATGTAATGGGAAATCTAGATGGAGAAAAATTAAGGAAATAAATAATAAGTAAACACTTTCCTGAATTGGTCAAAGACAAGACTCCTCAGGTTAAAGAATCACAATGAACCCAAAGCAGGAATATGAAATCACACCTTCACTTAGACACACTGTAATGAAACCCAGAAATATGGGAGAAATATTAAAAGCAATCCAAAAAAACCCCAACATTTTAGATTGGCCACAGATTTCTCAATTACAACAACAAAGGCTAAAAAAACAATGGAATAATGTTTTCGATTCCCAAAGAAAATAACTGACAGCCTAGAATCCTATAGCTTCCTAAACTGTTATTAAAGAGGCGAAATGAAGACTTCTATAATAACACTTGAGACTTTATATTGGTCTGTTAGGGCTGCCGTAACAAAATATCACAGATATTCTGTGATGGCTAAAACAGTAGAAACTTATTCCTCACAGTTCTGGAGGCTGGAAGTCCCAGATTGAGGCCTGGCAGGGTTCAGTTTCTGGTGAGAGCTCTCTTTCTGGTTTACAGATGTCCACCTTCTTGCTGAGTCCTTACATGACCTTGCCCATGAGCATATGCAGAGAGAGAGAGTGAGCGATTGAGAGGGAGAAAGAAGGAAGAGTCTCTCTTCCTCTTCTTTTCTAAACAAAAGATTCACAACAGACATGTTTTGGTTTCAAAAAGGAAAGAAAACTTTATTATAGAAACCTAGTAGAAACAGAAGAAGAAAGGAATCTACACAGAGATGCAGGTAATAGCAGGCAAGAAATGAGAAGAAGGCAAAATTACATCAAACTGGGTACTTAAAACAGCCAGTCTCATTAGCCTGGGAAGCCCCATGGAAACAGCCAGGCTGGAGTCCTGAGTGAGAGGCCTGGGGAGAGCATCCTCGCCTCAGGTGAGACTTCCAACTGATCATCCCCCCAAGGGCCGTATTTATGTGGCAAATAACAGGGTTTGAAATTAAATGTTGGTTTGCCTACATCTGGTTCGGAGCAAACTGCATTTCCATATTATCATGTTTCTGTATTTTCACGGAACCTGGGTGGCTCAGTCGGGTAAAGCATCTCACTTGGGTTCAGGTCCTGATCTCAGGGTCCTGGGATCAAGTCACAGGTTGAGGTCCCTGCTGGGCCTCCCTGGTCCCTCCCTGGGGAGTCTGCTTCTCCCTCCCTCCGCTCATGTTCTCTCTCTGGCTCTCTCAAATAAATAAATCTGGAAAAAAAAAAAAAGAGAAAGCAGAATGGAATGACATCTCATTGCTTTGGTGTTTTCTATTAGTGCTCCTTTTGTTGCACTGATTACAGTTACGGTTTACATAGCTATCTCCCCCACTGAACCATGTCTTATTCCCCTTCTTACCTGAGTGCTTAGCACACGTGTGACAGAGTAGGTCTTAATAAATGTCTGTGGAATTGACGGTGAATACACAACTTCAGATCGTAAGTGATTTCCTGGCTTCCTGTTTAGGCCTTCCAAGCCTTTCTCTTCTGCTTTACAGCCTTCTTGGGTCCTCTTTCAGGCTCTCAGAATTCGAAACCTTTAAGCCTCTGTTCAGCTCAAAGCTGGGACACTCAAAACAGCTTCTAGGTGGCCCACGGAGTACTTTGTCAGGAAGACAAGGGAGATAGACTGGGAGTAATGTCGAAATGGGAGTGTTCCGAGGGTGCCCCAGAGTGCCCAGAGTCCGGAACCTGACTTCTCTCCTTTGTGGAAACCCTGACAGGGAGCCACAGTCAAGAGGATAAAGGAGAGGGATGTGGCAGTTCCTGATACCTGGCATTCATGTCCTTCTTCCCCTGTGTCCCAGGCGGAAGTGTGGGTCCCCCAACCACCTTCTCCCTCCCAGCCCTGGCTTCCCAAAGCCAGCCCTCGTCTTCATAATAACAACCCTCTCTTTTCAAGACAAATCAGCTGTTCCTTACAGCTGTGGGTGGTACTATCTTAACAGAGACAGCAGTCTGGCCTGCAAGATATTTCTGTCATCTGGGCTGTGAGGACGGGTCTGTTCTGCTTGGTTGCCATCGAAGGGGTTTTCCTACAAAGATGTTTGTGCAAACAGTCCGTTGGAGGGTAACCGGCCCTGCCTTGGGCCTGCCTGCTTATTGGCCAGCCAGTGTCTTTCAGCAGTGAGTTGTTCAGGAGCCAGGCCGAAGCAGGGGCATATAAGCAAGAGGCTGAAATGCAGCCCAGATCATTGCACGCAGCGAGATAGACACTGGGCAGCGCACCCTTGCCTTATTTAGGCGAAGCCTGCTGTTTGCTTCAAGAGGGCCCAAGACAGCAGTTGCCTACTTCCCCTTCCCCTTCAACAGATTGGGGTGGCCTTGGCTGGCTAAGGAAGCGCCTCAGCTCACCTCCAGTCTTGTAGGGTCCTGGGTAGGTCTGGGGTCTCTGGTTCACCTAAGTGAAGGAATCCTCTCTGTAGGTTCTGCCATAGGCTCTAACCTGAGCAGAGTGGAGCAGAGTGCAAGGGCCTACAACGTTAGCAACCTCTCCTACCTTGAAACCTCCACACCGTCATCTGTTGTATCGGGCACATCCCCGATAATCTCCCTGGAGAGTATCCACTAAAGGACCACAAAAAGCAGCAGCCATAGCAAATTCTACAGCAGTGGGGGCTTCTCTGGGAGTTCTTTCCACGAAAACATTGTTCCTCACCCTATTGCCATTCCAGCCACTCTCTGCAATAGAGGCAGAAAACCGAGTACAGGGCCTTTCATGTTAGCTGGCCTCAGTGCGGTCCTCCTGGACTATCCCATCACCTGCTGGGGGTTGTAAAGAAAGGAAAAGGACTCATGCCAGCCTGCTGCTCCCATGACATGAGGCTGGGTGGAGAAGGAAGTCATAAATGATACTCTCTGGGATCCCCTCGAAGGAGTGCGTCAAAATGTGAGGAACATGGTGTTACTCCAGGTGGAGTTCGAGTTATTAAAGCTGTAAAGGAGGGCTGCAGACTGTCTTCAACCCTACTGTTTTACAGATGAGGACACCTAGCCAGAGGAAAGTCATTTGCAGGAGAGGCCACTGCCAGTCAATGTTAAGGCTGACACTAGAACTCAAGCCCAGTGATCCTCCACTGGCTTTTAACTGGCTCTTGGCCTTAAATGGAGTTGATAACTGGTCATCATGGCAATCTTTTACAGTCTTAAAGCTGGGGCCTGGAACGAATGGGGTGAGGAGAGCAGCCCTAATTTCTTTCTCCAACAGAACTCCAGAGGGGGCCCGAGTCTCCCGACAGAAAGCAGCCTCCCAGAAAGCCTCCGTCAGCAGCCCCAAATATCCTAGGGGTGTCTGCAGTAGCCCCTGGAGCACAGGTGGGCCAAGTACACAAGCTCCAGCACAGCCAGGACCCTCAGGCGCCATCAGACTGTTGGTGCCACAGTTGTAGCTGAACTGGCAGGTGCCTGGTCAGGAAGGTGGCCTACGAATCAGCTGCTCAGCTCAAACAGTGCAAAACCCACAGGGCAGCGCTGGTCCAGCTGGCCGGAGAGAGTCACACCAAGCACCAGGAGGGTGTCTATAAGAGAGGAGCCCTCGTAAGGTCATCTCTAGGCCACTTGGGCCAGGAGGGAGACCCACAGTCCACAGCTTCTGCCATACCCCAGGTACTCAGGACTTTGGGAAGCTTTCTCCATTGGGACTTGAGTTCTGCTTCTTTTTTCTCCTCCTTCTTCATTTAGAAGAAATTTAAAAATTAAATGGAGGAAGGGGGTAGATAGAAAGGTGAATAAGAAGCAAAGAAACTTGAGATTTTAATAAAAAGATCAAGATTTGAAAGCAGGCAGTGTTTTAGGTTTTTTCCTTGTGTTTCATTCTGTCTCAGCCCCAAGCAAAGGGTGGACAAGCCTCTGGATCAGGGCTTCTAATGATTACAGTCAGGCCTTAGCCGAGAGAGGCCATGGTGGTGAGACTTAGGTCTGTTTTCTTGTTAACCCCAAGTCCCTTTTGATATCATTCATACAGTCCAGAGACATTTGAAGGTCTACTTTATGCCCAGGCATTATCCTAAGTACCCAGTATGATATTCATTAGTGATAAAAATGCACATCACCATGGGAAAACAGTAAGGCAGTTTTAAAAACTTAAAATTGGAACTACCATATGATGTAGCAGTGGTACTTCTAGGTGTATATCCAAAAGAATTGAACACAGGATGTCAAAGAGATATTTGCATGCCCATGTTGGTTGCAGTATTAGTCACTATAGCCAAGGGGTTGGAGCAAAATAAATATCCATCAATGGAGGAACAAGTAAATATGTGGTCTGTACATGCAATGGAATACAATGTAGCCTTTAAAAGGAAGGAAATCCTGTCACATGCTTTAGCATGGGTGAAACTGGAGGACATTGTGCTAAGTGAAATAAGCCAATTACCAAACAACAAAGGCTCTATGATTTTGCTTATATGAGGTATCTAAAGTAGTCAGACTCATACATACGGAAAGCAGAATAGTGGTGACCAGGGGTTAAGGGGAGGGATAAGGGATTTCTTGTTTGATGGGTATAGAGTTTCAGTTCTGCCAGATGAAAAGGCTCTGGATATCTATTTCGCAACAATGTAGATATACTTAACACTGCTGAACTGTGCACTTACAATAGTGAAGATGGGAGGTTTTATGATTTTTTTTTTTTACCACAATAAAAAAGAATACACGTCATCCTTGCCCTCATGGACCTTATTAATTAAAGGGGAAGATAGTCATTAAGTAAAGCTACAAATGAATAATTATCACCAGAAAGAAAACAAATAGGAAGAGTAATCAGACGAGGCCAGAGATCCCCTTGATGTAATCCAGGAAGGCCTCTCTGATTCTGGCTCAAATTAGGTATCAGTAGACTCTTCAGAGAAAGCCATGCTCCCCATTCCCTTGTCCAAATGTAGGCTACCGCCAACCCAACTGCTGCCCCCTGCCCTGGGCACTGCCGGTGACATATGGTGCTTCCTACCAGCAAACAGGCCAACTTCTCTTCCTCCCTAAAGCACAGAGTGGGTTGAGGGGGACAATTGTCTGAGCCTATACTGGAGCATTCTTTTGTGTGTAATATTGTGATAAGTCTTGTGTGTATGTGATTTTTTAAAATTTCTGTAAGCAGGAATACTGCCTATTTTAGGCCTTCGTGTCTCAAAGCATCTTCAGTATCTCATTTACAGTTATTGAGCAGAGAGTAGGCACTCCACACACACCCGTAACTCCTAAATGCTCTTCTCCAGCCATCTCCAACTAATCCTTGGAGCTGGGTGTTTTAGTGGATATTTTCAAATTCCCTGAAAAGATATGTCCTTTTTCCTGGAGGTTAGAGGATTACCTTTGATGCTTTTTCACCACATGCTGGTAAAACTATTGGTGAAACTTCTCTCCTTCTCTATCTTAATGATCTCAACCTCTGCCCAATTTCTCAACACCCTCCTCTGCCCAGGGGCATGCCATCACCATGACCCAGGTCTCTGGGTAGGCACACCTGCCTTCCTTGGTTCCAGAAAGTTAAGAAAGGCAGGGGACAGGAGAAGCAGGCCCCATTCCCTCTTCCTTTCCTACCACCTAGTTGGAAAGTCTCCACCCAGGAACTGGGACCAACTCTGATCATCATAAACTTGTCTGGCCTCAGAGAATACTGCTGGGTCTACAATGATCAAGGACAATGGCATTTTCACACTAGAAGTGATGCAATGCTAGAGCTACAAGCGGACTTGCTGATTTTAGTGCAGCTCTCTTATGTTACAGAGAAAGAAGCTGAGAACTAAAGAGGTTCCAAGACCGTGGGATCCCAGAAGATGGACTTCCCAATTCAGAACTTTTCCAAGTTTAGGCTTCACCCAAAGCTTACCTCGATCTCAACAGACCCCAACCACTATCTTCCCAGTGGTAATCTCTTGGTAGGATGCAGGGGCAAGCGAAAGGTGGGCCTGAGGTGGGTTTTACGCTGATCATCCGATATTTGAGTGCCACCCCCTTTCTAGTGTTCACTGGTTTTCAGTTGCTTAGCATTCTTGGGGCCCTAATATCAGCCTTCCTCTCACTTTAAGCCTGAAACAGCTCAGGAATAAGTCATTCCTCTTCCTTCTCACCCCCCTAGTTAGCAAACTTCTGCCCTATCTCCTCGTGTCCCCCAACCAAAACAAAGGCTTCCTCTCTGCCTCATTGTCATCATTAATACTGAAAAGCATTTACAGATTACCTATCACCTCCCCAAAGGTGACCAGCAAGTCTTAAAAGAGATTTTTTAAAAGACCATTCCATACTTTGTTTTAAATTACACTCTTTAACTAGTAGAGCTTTCTCATATACTCATGGTCCAGCCTAAAATCCTCCCTACCCACCTCCCCACCCTCCACACAGACACCTGTGAGGTTTTTCACTTCCAGAAAATTATGTGAGGGAAGGAGAGAAAAATAGAGAATGGTGGGGGAGCGGCACAGCTAAACACAAGCAAAATCACACCTGGGGTTGGGATTGTCTGGCTGCATTTCTAAAGATGGAGAAGCCAAGGCTCCTCCTCCAGCTCTACAGAATTCCAGTCCACAGTTTGCCTCCCACTCTTGCCAGCTTCAGCCTCTGTGGGTGGGTGAGCCTCAGCTAGAAGAGGCCTCTGGGAAGGAAAGGAAGATACTTGCCTTTAGAAAACCGCCTGAAAGGTCAGGGCAGCTGCAGAAACTATTTCCAGAGTCCCTCCATTCAACCCAACCCAGAGAATGGACAGCACCATCATCCTCCAGTAAGCTACAGTGGCCAATCACAAGTAGAAGAAGGTGGAAGCTAAACAAAGTAGAACTTTCTAGGTATCTGATAAAGTGCCCTCCACCCCATCCCTACACAAATACATACACACACACACACACACAGCTGGACAGTTCAGCATTCAGCTTTCAGATATTCCCTACTGATTTCCTAGCCCATTCTCCTGCCCTCTTTCTTCCCCCTCTAATTCATCCCTCTGTGCTATTAAGAATTATCTTTTTTTAAGCTTACATATGGAATTTTTTTATTGAAATTCAATTAGCCAAGGTATAGTACTTCATTAGTTTTTGATATAATATTCAATGATGCATTAGTTGATTATAACTAAGGATTACTCTTTTCAAAAGGCTAAACTGAGGGAGGCCTGGGTGGCT
This sequence comes from Procyon lotor, assembly GCA_028646535.1. NCBI lineage: Eukaryota > Metazoa > Chordata > Mammalia > Carnivora > Procyonidae > Procyon > Procyon lotor. The sequence continues at coordinate 86,103,765 of CM053608.1, read as the reverse complement.
TAGTTGGTTAAGCAACTGACTCTTGATTTTGGCTCAGATCATGATCTCAAGGTCATGAGATCAGGATCCAGCTGGGAGCCTCACTCAGCAGAGTCTGCTTGAGATTTTTTCTCCCTCTCCCTCTGCCCCTTCTCCCACTATTTTTCTCTCTATATATAATAAACAAATAGGGATGCCTGGGTGGCTCAGTCGGTTAAGCGTCTGCTTTCGGCTCAGGTCATGATCCCAGGGTCCTGGGATAGAGTCCCACATTGGGCTCCTTGCTTATCGGGGAGCCTGCTTCTCCCTCTACCTGCTGCTCCCCCCCGCTTGTGCGTGCTCTTGCTCTCAGTATCTCTGACAAATAAATATAATCTTTAAAAAAATAAATAAGTAACATCTTATTTTTAAAAAAGAGGATAAACTGATCATGTCACCCCTTGCTTAATTCCATCAGTGATTCCTTTTGGCTCACCGGAAGTTCAGCCTCCTTAGCATGGCATGGAGCCCCCCTGACCCCCCCCCCCCCCCCCCCCCCCCCCCCCCCCCCCCCCCCCCCCCCCCCCCCCCCCCCCCCCCCCCGCCACCACACACTTCTCCTTACTCTGGCCTCTAGCTTGCAGAACTACCTACAACTCTCCTGGAGCACCGCACTGCTTTCACCCCTGTGCCTTCTGCAGGCCCCACTTCCTGGAGCTCCTTCTAGCCATGCTTGTCCCTTACCACTCAGCTCAAGGGCAAACTCTTATCTGTCTACTCAATTTGCTGCCCCTCTTCTGTAGCCATATGCCCAGGTCTTATCGCCTCATGACAGCTCTGTTACTGAGTATTACCTGTCCAGTTCTTGGCTTTTTATCCCACTGGAATTCTTGAAGACGAGGACTGGCTCTTTTTCCCTTTTATAGACCTAGTGTCCAGTACATAGTAGGCACATAAAACTTTTAGTGAATGGATGATCTCAACAGTACATGCACTGCCCAGCAGAGAATGGTTGGTAGATGACTTCATGCCTTGAAGGATCCCTGGGCAACTTCAGCACACTTCTGTCCTCTCCTAGTTGTAAGCACTTTCTCTGAGTTGGGGAACATGGAATCATCGACCATTAGACATAGAAGGGACTTGAGAGCTCAAGAGAAACAGGATGGAGATGTGACAACAGAAGCAGAGGTCGGAAAGGAGAGAAGATTCTCTCTACAGCTGGTTTTGAAGATGGAGAAAGGGGCCACAGGCCAACGAATACAGGTGGTTTCCAGAAGCTGCAAAAGGCAAGGAACAAACTCTCCCCCCAGAGCCTTCAGAAAGAGCATAGCCTACATATTAACTTTAGTGCACTGAGGCTGATTTTGGACTTCTGACCTCCAGAACTACAAGATAATAAATTTGTGTCGTTGTAAGCTACCAAAATTGTGGCACTCTGTTGCAGCAGCCATAGGAAATTAATACAGATTATTATTATTTGAACAGGATTGGTTTAGTATTATTTGAACAGCATAGGTGTGTGTGCGTACAACTGTAAATGTATATGAAAATGTATTATGCCTTAGGGATGACAAAAGCAGCACTTTTTTACTAATTAATATTTTTTATTAATCAATATTAAGGAAATATTAAGCAGGACCAGCAGGCGAGCAGGTCTGCTATTATAAACTGCTCGGGCTGTAAGTCAGCCACACACCTGATAACAAGCTTCTTTGACAATAGAGGCAATTTGTTCCTCTTCTCTGGCGATGACCAGCCTGCATTCCCTTTCCAGGCACTTTATAGAAAGGTACAGCACCTTTGGAGGCCTACAAACATTAATAGCAGTGCTTTATCCTCTGGGAGAGGGAAAGCTTAATTGGCAAAAAAGAAAGAGGGTCTGGAGGAGAAATTGAAGTGAAAAAGCAGGGCGGAGAGTCATCATCCTGAATTGCCGGGGTTTGGGCTACCATGTGCCAAGTGATGGCCTGATACACCTGGGACTCCAGCTGCCAGGGCCTCATTGTTTGCCTGGCAGGCTCCAGGCCACAGCAAGGGTGGAGGCTCTGGTCCCACTCCAGGCAGAAGACCTCGCCTCCGTGGATACACAGATTATGGAGCCAACAGCCGCCAGTGACCACAGCATAGATGTGCCGGACTTGACATAGTGCCTTATTCTGGAGACACTGTCGCCAGCCTCCCAGCTGCCTGAAGGCCTGCCCCTTGGTCCACAGAAAGCCAAGAGCCACTCAATGAAACACAGCTCCTAGGGAGTGATGATTTGGTGTTGTGAGGCTGTCAGCCACTGATGGATGGACAAGGTATGTTCCGTTCACCCGTAAGGACAAGTTTATGGCCTTAAGGCTTTCCCCATTTCTTTTTGGAAAGGGGCTAGGAGAGTGCCTGAGTCTCCCCTGGGGTAAAATGACTTGCCTGCAATACATGTGAATTACAGCTCAATCCTGGGCAGTCAACAAGAGCTTGGCTGAAATGAAGATCAAGACCAGCCACAGCTTGAAGAATTACTGAAAAGTACTGTACTGATGCCTGTTTGGATAGTTCTTTTCCCACCCTCTGGGGCAGGACACCTCGATATGTGTGCCTCCAATAGCCCAGCACACATCAGGAAGCCATATTTGGTCCAGAACCTCTCCATCACAACCTCCTCCAAGTCAGGCTGGTTTTCCTGGGGCTGCCGAAAGGTAGCACAGAGGGCATCTACAACCTTGTGGAAATCTGCCCACTTCAAAGAGCTTGGCCGCAAAGCCTGGGGACACCAGGGAGGCCAGCAGAAATATTCCAATGACTACTTTCTGCAGCGTGGAGGAAGGTAGCTTCCTGTGAGTGGCCTTCCTTTGAAGATTCAGGGCCAGCTTTTTGCTGATACAGTAAAATGTCTCCCGAGACATCCAGAAGGCTGGACTCCATCTGCGAAGGCTAAGTCTGTCTGTTTGGAGTTTCTGCCAAAGATAAGATTGTGCAGGGAGAGCCCCAGTCCTGTGTGCTCTTCTTCCAAGGGACTGGGATACGACAGGCATCCATGGCTTTCTGATTAGAGAGCGGATGACTGCGTGGGTTCTCCAGGTAGGGAGGGCAGCCTCATTCAGGTGGACCTGCATGGCTGGGGCCAGGGCAGCCTCCTCCTCAGCCTCTTCACTCTCAGTCACAAGCATGGCAACAGTGGCTCCCATCTGCAAGGTGGCTTGTATGACAAGCTGCGGCACTCCCCGAGCTGGATTTGTGGAGCATGATTTGGGGGTTGTGGGTGCCGTGGAGCTGGGTTAGGCAGAGTGATGTGTGGGAGTGTATGCCTTTCCTAATGACGGTCCATGAGATTCTTATCCCCCAAGTAGGTGGGGGCACCAGGAAGCTCAGGGTTGAGTTAGCTGATGAATATCAGGCCTGCCATTATGAACTGGATGTAACAAATGTAATTTCATCTGTGTAACCACGCATCAGCAACTTCTGTTCATTTCCTTGCAGACTGAGTCAGCGATACGAGAGCCAGGAGAAAAGAGCCCAGGAGCAAAGGAGACTAGATTCTTAGTGTGACAGTCAGTTTGTCTTTTCTTCACAGACAGACTTCTTCTTAGGGACTCCTCCCGGAGGACTTTTCCTTTCCCCCGGCCTTCTGAATCTCTTCACAAAGCAGACACACGGGTGGAATTCCACAGTTAGTCCCCTCCCACACACTAAAATCAAGGGTTAGCCTGAAAATACCGGGGACTTCACCGGACAGTTTTACTTGCTCTGATCATCTGGTGCTCCCACAAGGAAGCACCTGAAGAGCCCATTAGTGAATATTTTGGAGGGCAAGATGGTAAGATCCTTTTCAATCTCGGGCACCCGGCTTTTAGTGAATAATTTCACCCTGGATTTCAACTTCTCTCTTATGAAGGATCTGCTTCACAGAAGCACAAAAAAGAGCAATTATTCCTTAGAGTTTTCAGAATGAACAACCACAAGGCAGAATAGGCTTTAACGTTAGCACTTAGAGTTCTAGATCTGAGAGTTCCGCATGGCCAAGTCACTTATGATGACACCATGAGAGCTGAGAGGGCCGCTAAGGACTTCTTCACATACCACTGCAATGACTTTCCTGATGTTTTTTTCCTAATGAAAATCTACTTCTATAACATCATGTGTCCTTTGGGCTGATCTCTTTCTAAGAGCTGTTGTCTACTAGGCAGGAGTAGGAGTGTTCATATCCTAGCTCCATAGGCTATGTGAGCCTAGGAAAGTTACCTCCTCTCAGTGTCTCAAGTGTTCTCCTTGTAAAGCAAATAGGGTAGACTCACCTAACCCTAAGATCCCTTGCTGCTCCAACATCCTTTGGGCTAATTTAAGAGGCCAGATCCCATAAGATGTCGGTAAGATGGCTGAAACTGCATCTCGGAGCCTGTTTTTGAGAAAGTCTAATAAATACAATGTAGTAAACATGAATTCCGCAATGCATTCCACAAGTATTTATTGAGCCTTATTATTGTGCTAGGAATTCCAACAGGCACAGGGGATTACATTTCATCTTGGTTATTAGATGAGCAGCTTAGAGAAAGAAAATGCAGTGATTACTCATCCCTTTCTAGGTGGCTGTTTGTAAATGGAAAGTCTGTGCTTACTATTGGTGGCTAATGCTTGACTTGGGCAAGACTGAACATTCTGGCACCTGGGCCTTTTATGACTTAGATGAATCCTTCCATGTAGTAATTAAACCTATCTCCTATCTGGGTGGGAAGGAGTTTATTAGTTCCTGTCACAACCTCGGGGCTCACTGTAATCTCATTTTAATAGTATATTCCCTGTCCACCTGTCTGGAAAATTGCTCTCTTACTAAACTTTCTGGCATCTTCCACTTGAAATGACAGCTTAGCCAACCCCCATTGATCAAGAGGAAATGGAGTTTCTACTCTGCGTTCTCTGCCTATTTCCTTTGATGTAAGACATCTTCAGGCTCAGTCTTTAGTAATACCTCCTTCTAACATGTTAAAAACCGAGTGCCTAGTGAGTTTGCTTCCTCCTTAGTTATCGTTAACTCAGCTTTCCATCTTAGAGGTCAGGTCTTTTTACAAACCATTTAAAGTTCCCCTTAGCAGTCAATGACTGGTGCCCCTAGACCCTACGAGGAGAGACGGAGGCAACAGGAGTTTGCAGCTGATTTTCTCCACATCCCATTGCCTACTTTTGAGCAAGCCCTTCTGTCGCTAATAAGTTGCTATTAATTGGTTGGTGGGAAGTGGAAAGGAAGAAAAATGAGTGCTCACAACGCCCCCTCGCCCTCCACCGCAACATATCCCTTTAAAAAAAACAAAAGCAAAAAAAGGACAGTACATGGATGAGGGCAGTTTAAGAACTTTATTTTTCCCATTCCGGTTTGAAGCTTTTATCAGAGACACTACCCCCAGATCGCCTTTACTAACAGCTTTACTTTGTCTCCTCTCCCATGGTTTGCCCCCCCTCTCCACCTGCACCGCCCACGTTACTGTCTCCTGGCAGTCTCTAGAGGAAAGGGGTTTTGTTAAATTTGAAAACCTGGACCACGTCCTTGCAGCGCACATCCAATGAACCGAGGACTGACCTGACTCCCTGGTTGACCTCGGAGCAGGGCTCTGTTCACCCAACTTGAACTTGAGCTTCCAGGCGGAGGCAGGTGAGAACCCGCCAACCCCAGCCCTGGCCAAGGGTACCGGCAGCCATCCGGCCCCAGCCCTCGCTCATCGTGCAGCGGTGCTGGCGGGACAACCCGGCGGACCTACACGCAGCTGGGACCTGGCGCCCGCGGGAGGCGGAGCCGGGAGCCCAGAACCCGGAGCCAGGCGCGTCTCCCCGACACCGCCGCCGCTCAGGGCTCCAGCCTGCGCTCCCCTCTCCCCGCCATTCGCCCCTCCTCCCTCGCTCTTATCGGCCTCTTCCTCCTCCTCGCTTCCTCCAAGCCGCCTCTACTTGCTTTTACAAAGTGTATATAGCCAACTTACGGAAACGTTTCAAAAATAGCTGGAGGGACTCCTGTCTGCCACTTACAGAAAATCCTTGATTGTCGTCTTCTGCCGGTTTGGCCACACTTTAACTTCAGTGGGAAGACTGTTCTCTCACTCCCCAGGCCTCTGAAAGGATCTGTGGCAGGCGTCGGTCGAGGGGTCTGCCCTTACAGGGATGGGAAACTGACTTTGAAGTTAGAGTATTAAAGGCAAAAACCCTCCAGAAGAGTGGGGAAGGTGACCGCAGGGTGTTATTCTTATCAGATACCTCGACCTTCCTGCTGCAACACTTGGAGTGAGTGAATTTATCAGACTTCTTCCAAGCAGACTCAACTGGGAGCGGATGCTTGCAACAAAGAGTTGGTAAGCAGGGACTGGTCCTCAGCTTGGGTGACCACCTGAACTAAATTCTGCAGTTTGGGAACTTGGCTCTCAGAATGAAAAACATAGGCAAGAGTGGGAGAAGAGAGAAAACAATTTAAAAACCCTCAAAAACAAAAACAAAACAAAACGCTGAAGTTCTTTCTGGCTTCCCACTTCCTATCTGCAGTGAAGACTCCCGCCAGTGATCACAAAACAAGGTTCACAGAAGCTTGGTCCTTTGGTGCAAGACGCTGGCCACTAGAGGATTTTGATAGAGAAATAAATGCTTAAATTCAGCCTCTGGCTCTCTCAGCACGACCCTAGTGCCCTGTTCTACCACCAGCTGTGTGGTTTCCAGAGTCTCTTTCCTCCTCTGAAGTGGGGAGTGTAGATCTGACAGAGAGGCTGTTTGCACCTGGAACATTGAACACTCTCAGAAGCCACACGCTCATAGCCACTGGGCTGAGTCCTGCTTCTCAGACTGCTTTTGTTTTGTTTTTAAATTAGTTGCTAACATTAAAATACTGGGAGATTTTTTTTTAAAGATTTTTATTTATTTATTTGATAGAGAGGGAGAGATCACAGGCAGGCAGAGAAGCAGGCAGGGGGGCGGGGGGGGGCAGGCTCCCCGCTGAGCAGAGAGCCCAACGTGGGGCTCGATCAAAATACTGGGAGATTTCTTATAAAAATCTGGATATCCGTCTTTTGGAAAAAAAAAAAATTCGGACATGCCATCAACACTGGACCTATATTTTGCACATATCAACAGAAGACAGTTACTAGACACAGTCTTTACCGAGCCAGATTCACACATTGCTACCTACCAGGTGCCCTTGGGTATTTGAGTGTGGGCCTGTGCTCCACTCCAGGTCTAGTCCCGGGTTACACTCCTTCCCGGGAGTCCAGATGCATTTCTCCACCTAGTGTACGCTTGTACTTCATGGGGCCACTCCAGGGCCTTGGTCTGCCTCTCCCAAGCATGAGAAAATACTCTGGGAAGCCAGGTAGAAACCCTCAATTGATATGAAACCTATGGAAACTGACCAGAAAGGGAAGTGAGTTTGGCCTCCAAAATTAAACAAATTACTTCATCAACATAAATAAAAAGGAGCTGGTAAAAGACTATTGAAAGACTTAAGAAAGGATGTGGTCATGATTAACACTGAGATCCTGTGCTTCTTGCTTTCCCTCTACTCGAAATGTCAAACCTTGTAACAGTTTATTGAAAATAATAACAGCTGTATTTATTGCATGCTTACTGTACACAAGGCAACCTGATGAGGTTAGTACTGTTATTATCCCCATTTTGTGACTGGGGAAGCCGAGGCTTACAGAGGTCAAGTTATTTCCATGGGTCACAAAGTTAGTGAGCTAGTGGGATTTGAGCCCAGGGTTTGAAATAAGAGTGGGAATTGAGTCTGCCTTTTTGTAACTCTCCAGATAGATACAGAGGCTAACAAACTATTGAATGCCAGAAATAAGGAAGGAAGCAAGGAAGGAAAAGAAAGAACAGGGGCGCCAGGGTGGCTCAGTGGGTTAAAGCCTCTGCCTTCAGCTCAGGTCATGATCTCAGGGTCCTGGGATCGAGCCCCCCCCCCCCCCCCCCCCCCCCCCCCCCCCCCCCCCCCCCCCCCCCCCCCCCCCCCCCCCCCCCCCCCCCCCCCCCCCCCCCCC
>CM053608.1:86014093-86095716 GCA_028646535.1 Procyon lotor | reverse complement strand
GAGTAAGATTTATCTAGAATAATTTCTTCTCACTGAAAACTCACTGGCACCTAGTAATTATTTCCTTCCTTTTGTTATGTTCCCAATTTGCCCTTCAAGAACTTTGCCCAGGACTGGCATCTACGGTTTGCAAAATCAACTCTCTTCCCCTTTTTCACAAATTGGAACAGTGTGTACCCATCCACAGCCTTTGGCACCCCTTCCTGGCTGCACAGTCCCTGAACAAGAGCCAACAGTCTTCACATATATAAATTCTCTTGGTCCCCCCAAACAGAACTTGTTCAACCTTGGAGACAGAAGCTCTTTCAAAGCGAGGAGCTCTCTTACAATACCCACTCATTTTGTACTCGGGAGTCTTCCTACTGACATTTGCATGACAAAGGTCGGAGCAGGAAAGCTAGAGTTCTGAGATGGAAACCAGGAAGTCCTGGAGGCAAATCCAGATTCTGCTACCCTCAGGCAGTCTGATCTTGGGCCAATAAGTTATAAGTTATTGAACTTCTAGGGGCGCCTGGGTGGCTCAGTGGGTTAAAGCCTCTGCCTTCGGCTCAGGTCATGATCTCAGGGTCCTGGGATTGAGCCCCCGCATAGGGCTTTTTGCTCGGCGGGGAGCCTGCTTCCCTCTCTCTCTCTCTGCCTGCCTCTCTGCCTACTTGTGATCTCTCTCTCTCTCTGTGTCAAATAAAAAAAAAGTTATTAACTTCTAAGTTAATAAGTCTTTGGGCTTCAGTTTATACCTCTATAAAATAGAAATTATAATAATAGTACTATTATTGGATGGTCAGAGTGGAAAGAAGAGGGAGAGAGATCTTGGTAAGAGCGCTGAGACAACTGAGAGTCCCGACAACCCAGAGGAGGTGAATAGATCTGCTTCCTCGCAAATATGTGGACTGATGGGACTTCAAAGTTGGAAGGTACTAGAAAAGCTGCACAGTACTGCCTCCTACTCACTAGAACTGGTACCCGTGAACAGTGCCTTTCAACATTCAAGGGTTCCTGCTCCTGGGCCACACACCTGTGCCTTCCATGCTCCATCCAGAGCTTCCCAAGGCCTTTTCTCTGTGCCAGGCACTTTAAAATCTCCTAATTCCAACCACAACCCTATGTTGTATGCATTTTTATCTTCACTTTACAGCTGCGGGAACTGGGATGTTAAGTAATGGGTCCACGGCTACACAGTCAATAAATGGGATTCACCCAGGTCTGTCTGGATCTGAAACCCCTGCTCTTTTCTGCATGATTACACTGCCTTTTTCACAAAAAAAAAAAAAAGGACTGTGCTTAGTTTCCTCAAATCTCAGCTCATCCCCCTTGTTCCTCTTTTGGGTGGACTGCTATGGACTGAATTGTGTTGCTGGAAATTCACATGATGGAGCCCTACCCCCCAGTGTGGTCGTATTTGGGGATGTACTTAGAGTTAGATGGGGAAATGAGAGTGGAGCTCTCCTGATGGGATTCGTGCCCTAATAGAAGAGGTCCCAGAGGACTTACTCTCCACCTCCTCCCTGCCCCCCTGCCCACAAAAAGGAGGTCATGCGAGCACACCTCTCAGAGTCAAAGGAGAGGCCTCAGAATCACACCTACCCCCCGGGCACGCGCCTTCATCCTAAAATCCCAGGCTCCACAACCGTGAGAAATAAATGTCTGCTGTGTAAGCCACCCAGTCCATGGTGGTGGTATGTTTGGCAATCTGAACAAAGACACTGTCTCTGTATCTGTGCTTTCCCTTTCCCCGCTGGTCTTTTCCAAATCGGACTTCAATGAGCTTGCACTTCAACCTGCACAGTGTCTCCCGCTCGCAGCTTCCTGCTGCCCCCATAGTCCATTGTATCCTCAGTGTTGGGTTTTTGACGGCTCTCTCACCTTCTGGAGACATCTTTCTGTTCAGTGTCACAGGCCAGGTAATCAGACCTATGTGTTTTTTTTCCTGAATGGTTTGATGTTTGCTTTCATCAAATCTGACTATGTCTGTCCTTGGGTACTCCAAAATTTTAAAAAGACATGGTTACTTCTTACCAAGGCTCCTAGTGCTTTCGTTTGACCCACTAGTGTCTGCTTTGGGTCCAAGTTAGGCCCAGACTAGCAGTGCCCTCTTACTTCCTGTTTCCTAGGAGCTGTGCTATTAGCCGGGCAAATAAATCAGCGGGTTACCAGATACAGCGTGGGAGCTTTCCTGCTCAGCAGATCTCCTTTCCCTCATCTTTCCATCTCAAACCCTGTGCATTTGTTGTTTTTCTACCCAGTTCAGCCGTTGATTACAGGCTGTACCTCGCATAATCAAAATTAATATGTGTATCTTTAAATGCCTACAAATTTAACATCATGAAAAACAAGTAACTGCGACTCAACTCGACTCTTAGGTGGTAACCTGTAAACAATGTGTGATGTAAACTGTGGGTTCATTTGTATATGTTTGGAATAATGTGAGGCTAGTAGGACTTCTGCAAATGAGAGTGCCTGGAACCTACCCAAGTCTTAAAACAACTCTGCTTGATTATGCATTATTTCAAATTTATTCTAATTCCCTCTGTACACTCTCGGTATCTTAGTAAGAATGTAAATCAGGGAAGTAGTCAAATCCATCAACGTATTGGTGTATCTACTATGTATTAACTACTGTGTCTGGTACTCAGGAAAGCAGTGAAGGGTATTATATGAAAGACAAAATGATGTCACTGAGCTTAAGGAGTTCAAGGTCTAGATGGCAAGAAGGGGCTTCATCTTTCCCAACTTTTCCTTTGCCTTCCCTGGCTTCTTCTTCTTTACTTTCTTTCTTTTTTTTTTTTTTTTTCCTTTTTGCCTCCCCTGGCTTCTTTCACTTCCTCAAATTCATTGAGCTCCTTTCTTCCTACCTTAGGGCCTTTGCAGATAACTGCTCTTTAGAATATTCTTCCTGTCACCCTTCTTGCCGCCTAATCTATCCTTCAGGATCTGCTTAAATGTCACTTCCTTGGAGACCTTCCCTGACCACACACTTCCCCCACCCTCTATCCTCTCTAATTTAGGCCCCTCTGTTATTCATAATTTTCTAGGGGTTTTTTTTTGTTGTTGTTGTTTTTATTTTGCCTTTGCAGCGCTTATCACTTGAAATTATTTACATTTATTTATTTACTTACAGTCTAACATGCCTCATTCATTTATAAATTCTAGGAGGGTACAAACCAGGTGTGTGTGTGTGTGTGTGTGTGTGTGTGTGTGTGTGTGTGGTTTTTTTTTTAAGATTTTATTTATTCATTTGACAGAGAGAAAGAGATCACAAGTAGGCAGAGAGGCAGGCAGAGAGAGAGGGGGAAGCAGGCTCCCTGCTGAGCAGAGAGCCCAACGGGGGCTCGATCCCAGGACCCTGAGATCATGACCTGAGCCGAAGGCAGAGGCTTTAACTCACTGAGCCACCCAGGCGCCTACCAGGTGTGTTTTGTTCTCAGCTGTATATCCTGTGTCAATCACATTGTTTGGCAGACAACGGTGTTCATTAAGTATTTGCTTAAGAACTGAGAGAAAAGCACACACTCCTAAATTGGTAAATAGCAATGTGAAGATGCCTAGAATTAAAAGGAGATCATACTACTCTGTATGATACAGCAGTGGCGGATACATGTCACTATACATTGTACAACCCATGGAATGAATGTACAGCATCAAGAATGAACCCTAATGTAAATCATGGACTTTGGGTGATTATGATGTGTCAGCTTAGGTTCATCAGTTGTCACAAACGTACCGCTCTGGTGGGGATATTGATAATGAGGGCAGCTATGCATATGTGAGGGCAGAAGGTATATGGGAAATTCCTGTACCTTCTGCTCAGGTGTTCTGTGAACCGAAAACTGCCCTCAAAAAAAAAAAGAAAGAAAGAAAGAAATCTTCTCCAAAAAAGGGAAACCTGAAAAAAGATATGGACCTAGAAGGAAGCAGTTGAGTAGAGAGAGAAGGGATAGACAGGATCTGATTCCATGGAGCAGGGGACTGAGCACTGAGTTGGGAGAACAGTGTGAAGAGGAGACTGGTTGTCAAGACAGGTGTGCTGGTCTCAGAGCAGTTGAAACGCTAGTTTGACGGCCTGATTCCGGCTTGAAAATGGTGGAAGACCAAATTAGACAGTAGGTTCCGACCATACTGTGGAGGGCCTTGAAAGCTGTTCTAAGAATGATAGGGAGCCATTGACAGTAGTGGTAAGACATGATGGGAGAGGTGGAGGTGAACTGCGGGGCAGATGGTAAACTGGGCAAAGAACAGAGACAGGGTTCAGGAAGATGGACCAGCAGACCCTTGCCATTATCCATGGATGAAATCATAAAGGCTCTTCGAAAGCAGGGATCCTATTTTTCATTCTTTTATATCCATCGCTACACCCTATTAAATTCTAAATATTTAAGTTTGAACCATAGATGAGAAAACAGAGATAATCTGACATGAATGCACTAAATAACCTTTAACTGGAAGCAAAAACTTGTGAAAACACAATCATACATTTCCTTCGAAACTTCAGATTGAGCCATGAGTTTATTTTGTTCTACTTTTTAGCATTGAGTATCTGGAGTAATTAGAGCGTGAGTTTGCATTTCTTTTTCCTCTCTAAATTATTCAATCTCCTTGCATAGATGGAGAATGGGGGCACAGAGGGCGAGTACCAGGACCATATTTTGTGTTTCTTGCCCAGAGAGCACTGTTCCTTGCCTCACACTCCCTGATACAGCATCCTCTGCCTGCTGAACACTAATCCCTAGTGATAGCGGCTCTGACTGCCACTGGACCAGGCCTCTCCATATAGCACCTCCTCCTGTCTAGTTCCTTAAAAGTTCCTCTTTGAGCTAGAACTCCTATGAGGTAAGAAAAATCCTTACTTTGTGTGAAACATAAACACAAAACTGGTATGAACATGACCTTGAGTTAAAAGAGAATGTGTAATATAAATGTCTGTGCATTTTAAAAATAACAATATCTGTTATTTTTTGACATGGTGGAAACCCTTGTAGCAGACAGCCCATGTCCCTTCTCCCTTTCATCCATTTCATACACCCCTCAGTGATCAACTGGTCACAAGGCCCCTTGGAACAAAGACTCCCATTTCCTGCCATCTCTTCCAGCGGGGTGTTCATGTGTGTCTAAGTCCTTTATATGTGTATTGTAATATCTTTTAATGATGGTATCTTATATTTTATATAATTTTCAAAAATAATATCTTTTTCATTAACTAAAATTTCAATATCCATAGTGTTCAAGTAATTATATTATTTTTATTACCAAAAGATGTTACAGGTGTTTTAAAAAACAGTAACTTTCCAACTTACCCAGGGACCTTCTTTATTTTTATTTTTTAATATTTAGTTATTTACTTGAGAGAGGAGAGAGCACGAGCAGGAGGAGGGACAGAGGGAGAGGGAGAAGTAGACTTCCTGCTGAGCAAGAAGCCTGACATGGGGCTCAACGTGGGGCTCAATCCCAGGACCCTGAAATCATGACATGAGCCAAAGACAGATGCTTAACCGACTGAGCCACCCAGGCACCTGTTGATTTATTTTTAAAGTACTGGAAAGGTCATAGAATCTCCCAGGCTGTGAAAACTAGACTTGGAGACCACATTGCAGAACTGACCTCCCTGATAAAAGTTCAGATTCAGTTGCCTTCTAAGTGAAACCAGCTAGAGGAAATGAAATGTCCCTGCTGGGCAGGGACACAGTTGGTGACCTTGGCATGATTTTGAGAGATAAAGGCATACTTGGCTATAAAAATGGGATACTATGGCCTTAAGGTTCAAATTAAGTTTACATGATACAGATGATGACTGCTATTCCTAACTGAGCACAAGCATGAAAATATCCACCATCTCCTAAATCTTAAAAAATTGAATCCACAGGACCTTGTAAATAATGCATATATTCTATCTGCTATAGTACAAATACAGATTAGCATGCTCAATATTAAACAGTCACCTGATTTATTTGTGCCCATTTAAGGCTCAAAAGTTGCCACACACACACACACACACAAACTCTCACAGTTACTGAAGCTGCCATTAAGAACTTGAGAGGGGTTAAAATGGGTTATTGGCAACGGTTCAGGTATAATGTGAGGAGCCAGTCCTGGCAGTCTGATTAAGGAGTTTGCAATACAAAACAGCTCATGAATTCTTCCTCTGACTGGAGCAGAAAGTACCTTTGTCCCCTCTGCAAATGGTTGTTAGCAAGTCAGCAAGATGCCTTCATTTTGACTGGTTTCGGGTTTAAAGAGACAGGGTGAGAAATAGACAGGGTCTTTGGTCTGCCCACCAGGAATGTCGACCCCACTCAGAAGTGTGCTTTGACTGTTATTTGCTGCTTGTGAAAGAGGAGATGCCTCACTGATGCGTGATCTCACTACTTTTTTTTTTTTTTACTTAAAAAATAAATATTCTTTCTCTCAAAGTATCTGTGCATCAGGAACTCAGAAGAAGCTTAGCTGGATGGTTCTGGTTTAAAGTCTCCCATGGGGTTGCTGTCAAGCTATGGGCTAGAGCTATTATCATCAGAAGACTTGAGTTGGGCTGAAAGATCTGGTCTCAAGGTGGCCTGCACATCTGGATCGCAGATGGGTGCTGGCTATAGGCAAGGGGTGTCAGCTTCTCACCACATGGATCTTTTCATAGCACTGCTTTTTTTTTTTCATTGAGTTCTATTTGCCATACATAACATCCTGTTAGTATCAGGTGTACAACATAATGATTCAATATTTGTATCCATTGCCAAACGATCGCCATAGGAAGTCTAGTTAACACCCGTCACCACACAGAGTCACAGATTTTCTTTTTCTTATGATGAGAAAGATCATTTTCTCTTTTAAGAAAAAAGATCATTTTTTCTTTTAAGATCCGCTCTCTTAGCAACTTGGAAATATGCGTACAGGATTAACATAGTTGTCGTGCTGTACATGACATCCCTACCCCCATCCCCTCTTCTTTTAAGACAAGAAGAGAGAACAGTAATAATAGTACAACTTTTGAGCACTTAATGAGCAGACACTATGTGCCTGGGATCGTGCCAAGCACTTAGATGCTGTCCGTCCTTTCATCCCCGTGAGAATTCTGGTGGAAGGCACTGCCGTGTCTCCATTTCACAGGTGAGGAAGCTGAAGATCTGAAAATTTGTGCAACTTTTGCAAGGACAAGCACGTAATAGTGAGAGGTAGCCTGGTCCAGAATCCCATCTATGACAGCAAAGCCAGGGTGCCCAACTCCCATGCCACACATCGTGCTCTTCCCGTGGGATCCTGGCCTTTCTTTCCTTCTTAGCGTTTATCTTAATGTCTCTCAGCATCTTCCGCTCCCCTTCACATTGCTCTCTTACCTGCCACTTCATTCTGTGGCAGTGCCCTGGGAGCCTAAGTATTAGAATGACTCACTGGTGAGCCTCTGTGTTCTTACTGGAACCTCACAGAATCAGCCACAGCATGATGAAATTATCTAACTAAAGAGAACTCTATGTATCTTCTGCTCCATCCATTCTAAATCCGTGTCTCCTAAATGGCACATATCATTAGTAGAGCTGCCTGGCACAGCATTACCTCTGCAGGCTCGGGACTAGAGCTGTTCCTCTACCGCACCAAAGGGAGACCCATCCAGGCCGAAAACTTCACCAACCCCAATCCGTATCGGGAATCCATTTCCTTGCTTATCTGGCAGAGTGCTCCTGTCTGGCCTCAGCTTGGGTTTACACTTCCCTCTGGGCCCTCAGTCCCTGGGTTTACTGCTCCAGCTCTGAGTTCTGACTGAGAAAGGGTCTTCCTTCGGTAGCTCCTGAGATTCCTTACCCAGGCATGGGCGATTCTGCTCCTAACCCTGTCCTTTCCTATTTTCCTCTTTGGGAGCAGGATAGTCTCCAACACTGCAGAGAAGGCCCACCCTCTTCTCTGACCCTTTCTGGTGCTTCACCAGTCCTTGTTCAGGCTGACTCTAGCTGGCCAAAAGCAAGCCACAAATTAGGAGAGTAAGGAAAGGGCCTCCACTGAGCCTCCTCACTCTAGAGGTATGCAAGCCATGTGAGTGGACACCCTCTTCCCCTGGAACTTTTTGTAAATAATTTTAATGAGGCATTGTGCATATTAAGAGTACAATTTCTGATTTTTTAAAGTAAATGCATCAAATAGTGCGAACCATCAACATAAACCCACTTTGGAACATTTTCATCACTCTAATAAGATCCCTCATGCACATTTGCTGTTAATTTCCTGCTCCCCACCCTGGGGGACCACATACATAATTTCTGTCTCTATGGCTTGGTTCTTTTTTTTTTTTAAAGATTTTATTTATTTATTTGACAGATCACAAGTAGGCAGAGAGGCAGACAAAGAGAGAAGAGGAAGCAGACTCCCTGCTGAGCAGAGAGCCCACGGGGCTCAATCCCAGGACCCTGAGATCCTGACATGACCTGAGCCGAAGGCAGAGGCTTTAACCCACTGAGCCACTCAGGTCCCCTATGGCTTGGTTCTTTACGGATATTTCATGTAAATGGAATCATATATCATGTGGTTGCTTGTTTCTGGCTTCATTCACTGAGTGTAAGTTTTTTGAGGCTCATCTGTAATATGATCATTTTTAACGCTGAGTAGTTTTTCATTGTATGGATATACCATGGTTTATCCATTCACAAATTTTGATGAACATTTAGGTGGCTTCTAATTTGGGGCTATTATGAATAATGCTGCTATAAACATTTGTGTGCAAGTCTTTGTGTGGACCACTGGAACTCTTTTCAGACTTAATAGGTCTGTGCTTTTTTTTTTCCCCAGTCCTAACCATCAAATTCATAGATTTCTTCTGGAAATGCTCCTCTAGCCATTGGCTCATTTGGAGAGCAGAAAAGGCTCAGTCCTTGGGCCAACTAGTTCAGATTACTACCTTCATCTATTTACCCAAATATTGTCTGAAGCTTCTTAGAGACTCACTTACCCACCTGGAGAAGGTGGAAACCTTCACAAATCCCCTGACACATATTTCTTCAGTGGATTGCTTTCCTTTTTAAAAAGGTTTTAACATATTTTCTATTGATGGACCTTCAGATTGCTTTCAAATTTTATTATTACAAAAAAACACTGCAATGTGTCATCTTGTAATCTTGTTTAATAAGTTATAAGTACAGTATGTCTGTAGAATAAATTTCTGGGAGTGGAATTTCTGAGTCAAAGGTATATGTTTTTATAATTCGGATCATTATCGCCAATGTTCCTTCTCTGGGGTGGCAATACGTGCATATTTCCTCATACATTCATTGGCTCTTGAAATCCCAACTGTTTTTCAATCTTAGCTAAGCAAACAGGTGTAGAGTAGTTATCTCAGTGTGATTTGAATTGAATTTCATTTTTTAGGACTGAAGCTGAGTGTATTTTTATGTATCAAAAAGCCAATTTTGTTTCTTTTGTGAATTCTCTGTTCCTGACATTTTCCCCATTTTTCTATTGTACTCCAGGTCTTTTCCTCATTGCTTCATAAGACAGTTAATGCTTTGTTCTGATAGAAGTTGCAAATATTTTGTTTCTTTTCACTTTGGTGGGTTTTGCCAAACAGAATTTTGTTTATTTATGTTTTCATTGTGGTAAAATATATGGAACATAAAATACATCATTTTAACCATTTTTCTGTGTACAATTTAGTGGCCGCAGGTACAGGCACTGTGTCCTACAGCCATCACCATTATCCATTTTCAGAACAGAAATCCAAAATAGAAACATTGTACCCATTTAACAACAACCCCCTTTCCCTCCCTCCTCATTTCCCTTACGTCATGCCCTGGTAACCGCTATTTCCACTTCATGTTTCTGTGAATGTAGTCTAGGGATCTCATATAAGTGGAATCAGATAGTATTTGTTGTCTTTGGTCACTGGCTTATTTCATTTAGCATAATGTCTTCAAGGTTCATCTATGTTGTTGCAAAGGGCAGAATGTCCTTCCTTTTTAAAGGTGAATAATATTCCATTGCCTATGCCACATTTTGTTTACCCATTCATCAGAATTTTATTTTAATGTGGAAAAAAGTTATCTCTTTTAAATGCATTCTAGTATTTGGGCTATTAAAGGTATAAAAATTCTTCTCTAGTTTCTTCTACTACATTGATAGTTTAATTTTTTTTTATTTTACATTTGAAGCTTTGATTCAGCTGAAATCTATTCTAGTTTATTCTAGATGAATTTGCGAGGTTTGCCTCCTGTAAAGAAGAAGGTCGTTTTGAAAATCAGGTTCCCCAAAAAGATTTTGGAACAGAGATTTGAATGCAAGAAGTTTGCTGGGGAGTACTCTTAGGAATCATACCTATGAGGAGTGAAGGAAATGAAATTGGGCAGAGGGAGAAGTTGAACTGAGATGTAGTGACGACAAAGCTTTATCCCGTTGCATGAGCTCTGGACCTGCAATGGCTTTGCAGAATTGCCTTGAATTGAGCGAAGAGGTCCAGGCATTTGTACTCCTGGGTCAACCAGTCCTTAGACGTTACTGACCCTAAGGGTTTGCTTTTAGATGTGGCAGCTCCCTTCAGCTGAGAGCAGCATCTGTGGGAGGGACTCATCCAGGAGCTTCAGTGAATCGCGCTCCCAGCAGCTGGGGGAATGGGTGCCTTGGTCCTGAAGCAGGAGTGTGGATGGTACAGCATCCACTACACTGCCTTCCTAACACCGGGTAGTAATTAATGATGCGTCTCTTGGCTAACTTTATTATACACAAAATCCCATATGTGTTTGGGTCCATTCCTGGACTTCTCTATTCTGCTCCATTGATCTATTTTTTCATACATCAATAGTCTACTGTTTTAAAAATCATAGTCTTGTGATTTTATCGTAGTTTTATGATCTGACATGCTAGGGCTAGTCCCTTCTCAATAACTTCAAAAATTTTCCTGGGTATTCTTGCTTGTTTATCTTTCTGTGTAAAATTTAGATCACCTTGCTAATTAAATTTGAGTGGGGGAGGATGACTGGATTGAACTTATAGATTAATTTAGAGAAAATGGACATATCTGTGACATTGAGCCATCATCCTCTGCAAGAATATGTCTTGACTTTCCATTTGTTCAAATTATCTTTTGTCTTCCTTATTGGTATTCTAAGATTTTCTTCCTGTAGGTATTATGCATCTGTTACTGCTTAATTTATATGTGCTATTTTATCCTTAATTTTTTTATAAATGGGGTGTTTTCTGTGTATTCCTGACTAGTTGCTTGTCTATATGAAGATTAATTATTTCTGTATATTAATTTCGAAAGAAACCACTTGCTATATTCTTTTACTGTTTATGCTAATTTTTAGCTGCTATTCTTTTTTTTTCTAAGATTTTTATTTATTTGAGAGAGAGAGAGGGAGACACAGAAGGAGAGTGAAAGGTAGAAGCAGACTCCCCACTGAGCAGGGATCCAGATGTAGGGCTCTATCCTAGGACCCGGGGATCATGACCTAAGTCAAAGGTAGACGTTTAACCGACTGAGCCACCCAGGTGCCCTTTAGCTGATATTCTTGGGGTTTTCAGATACACAGTTTTATCACTTTCAGATAATAACATTTTTGTTTCCTCTTTTCTAATTTTTCAGCCTCTAATCTCTTTATTCTACTTAATAAGCAAAAGTACAAGATATTGTAAAACACTAAAATTTTGAAACACATCATTCACAACAGGAGAAGAAAGCCGTTGTGCGTGCTTTTATGGCTGTGGTTACCACACTCTTATAGTTATAATTACATATTGTAGTTATAATCTTGTAAGTGGCTGTCTCCATTGTAAATTATGATCTTCCTTGAGGGCAAGGACTGTGTTATTCACTTTTATATCCTGGCACTTAGCTTAGCGCCTCAGTAAATGTCTGTTGAAAAATTAAAGAAAAACCAATAATCCAATAACCACAAACCAAAAACCAATAATCCTAAACAAGTAAAAATAACTATCATTTACAAAGTGTCTGTTAATGTCAACTAGCTCTATTTCTCTTAAACTTTTTTAAACCATGGAACATAAAATAATGTTCTCTTAGGTCTGAACACTTTCTCTCCTTGGACTAGTCCTCTGTTCTTCCAACCAAGAGTCTGCTTCAGAAGCTTGATAACCTACCTCTCTGTCAGCAGACATCAACTGCCTGAAACTAAGTGAGCCGTGCTGGTCAGCTCCAATACCCTGGACAAACTGGGAGTTGAAGACTCCAACCTCCAGGGGTTGGGCAGATGTAACGTGGGGAATTCTGGAGAGCATCAACGGGAGACTGAAATCCGTCTGATCAGTTTCTGTATTTGGTATCTGTCATTTAGGACCTGGCCTACTCTGCGGTCTCTCAATTTTTGGGTGATCTAAAATATTTTCCAGATAACACAAGTATTAACAGACTCAGCCAGAACTTGAGGTTACATGCACGGGTTCCAAGTCAAGTGCTCTTTCCGGCAGATTACTATGTCGCTTCTACTAATTCAAGGAGAATTCATTATTCATCAGAAACCCTTCCCATTCTCTTCTATTTTGGTGATGGTGGTAGTGCCTTCTAGTTTACAAAAATGTTGTCAGTATTCCAAGGAACATTAACACACAAAAGGTGATTACAGTAACAACAAACAACAAAATCTCAGCCAGAATTTGCAGAAAAAATACAAGATAATTCAATAATGAAGTACTATTTTACATTTATTAAACCACTGACAATTCTATGGTAATAATTTCTAGTGACAGAAGATTGTGCCGAAATGCTCCTTGATGCAGCAGTATAAATGCTATAATTTTTTTGGAGAGCAATTTGGTAACAGATACAAAGAGACCTAAAAATAGATGTTCACCCTTTTACTCCATCATCCTACTACTCAGGACTTACATAAGGAGTTACTTCAATTGGAGATGACCGTTCTCTGAAGGAAGATATTAATTTTATATAATGTGTACTCTATAATAAAAATAAACCTAAGTGGCCAAGGATGGTTTTTAAAAATTATGCTACGTTAATTGAAGGGAATGTTATATTGACATTAAAATCAGATTTATGAAGACTATGTAATAATATGTGGAGAGAGTGCTTTATGACAGTATTAATAAACACAAAAAAAGTGCATGTACACAAAGATAATAATCAAGCCCCCACCCATCCCGCAAAAGTATGTATCAACTAGGGAGAAACACAGGAAAATATAAAATAGATGTATTAGGAACTAATACAATTAAAAACTGTCACAAGTTCAGTTCCCCCAGAAAGCAGAATCTGAGATGGAGATTTTGAATGGAAGAGCTTTCTACCCCTTGATCCCTCATGATCAGCACCTGGGTGGTGGGGGGAGTGATGGCAGCCGGAGTAGGTGGAGAAAAAGTCAGAATCATTGCAATCCCAGAAGAAATTCTGAAGCTGGACTGGCCTTAGGAAAGAGTGATTTTCGATGAGCCTAGTGAGCATCTTTCCCTGGGGGAAACTTAGAGGAAGGTTAATGGAAAAAACTCGTCTCCTCCACTGTACCTGGTCGCAAGGTCCTACCTAATACTAATTAACTCTATCTTCTACTGTCTGTGATAAAATCCACTCACCCTTAGCTAGCAGTTTTTCTGGGTTAGGTGGTTTTTCTAAGTGGCATGACCCAGACTCTTGTGGCTTAGGGGCTTGATTTCCTGGTCACCTTGCCCTTCTCAGGCTAAGGCTGCTGCAAGAGAGTACCAAGTGGTCCCAATATATTGGGGTCAAATATATTATTTCATGCCCCCATCTCCTCCAGATGTTTAGGGTCAATTTCCCCCTAAGGCAAGTGACTTCTTTCTATGCCTGCTGATTTCGTGGCATGAGGAACCTGAAGTGACTAGGCAGCAGACAAAACTTGAACTTGAAAAGGATTCTTGCTGTGCACCCTGGTGGAACATCCTCTTCCTGGGAGCCAAGCTCTCTAAATTCACAGAGCCCAGAGTTGCAGGAACAAGAGCAGAAATTCTCCCTGTGCACCTCTGAGAGTGTGGATGAGCAGGGGCACTTCTACTTCCACCCCTTGGTTCTTAGACCCATGTACTCTAACAATTAGGGACACCACACTGTATAATCCCTACTGATTTAGGGTATATACTGTAAGGTATCACATCCAGGCTGGTCTCTTAGTTGCTCCTCAACAAGTCATTCCATTGCTTTATCTGTGTGGTGCAGTAGGGGATGGGATAAAGCCAGTAGATCCTATGATCATATACTCACTACTATACTTCACCTTATTCCAGCATGATCTTTTGTAGAACCCCCATTTGTGGATCAAATACTCTATGAGCCCTTGGATAATAGTGTTGTCCAGGAGCCTATAAACAGGAAAGACAAACTAGTAGCTGGAATATTTCAGTCAAGATAAATTATTGTCCCTTCCAGAATGCAAGGAGTCCAATGAAGTCAACTTGACACCAAATGGCTGGTTGATCTCCCCTAAGTGATGGTGCTATATTAGGAAATTAGGATTGGTCTCCATGGCTGGAAGATTGGAAATTTGGTAGTGGCAGGAGCTTCAGCAGTCTTGGTGGGTGGGAGCCCATACTAATGAGTCCATATGTGTCCCATTCCTGCTGCCATGGCTACTTTGTTGTGCCAATACTGAGATACAACACAAAGCCTAGCTGGTCTCAACTGACTAAGCCATCCTGTGTACTTAGTGCTTAGTTTGTTCTGTGGTTCAGTTAAGAGTTCTGGGTGTGTAAAATACCCAGATATGGAAGCTGCGCAAAGGATCATGAGTTTTTATTGGTATTGCTGCCCTCAGCCTCTTGATCATTCATCCTTGATTATTTTGATTGGGTAGATTGAACTCTTATTGGCTGTCTCTCTTGCCCATAAGGTTATATTCTTTTCTATTAACCAACTCCATAGCTTTCTATGGATCAGGCTCCTTTTGCTGCCTCCGACCTTGCCTCTCACTATAATAATTGAACCCATTTTGTTTCTAAAGGTTAAGAACTGCCACTGGCTCTAATATTTCAGGTCATTGTCATCCCCATCATTATCAAGGAGCCCAGTTCTATAATGACATCTCTAACCACAAGCTCTGGACTATAAAGAAGAGCCACCAGTGAGTCCCTCGGTGGATCTGATGTCCCCCTTACCAGGGAATGTCTTGGAAAATAGTCATCTGGTGGAGTTTTCAGCCTCACATAATAAATCCACTCAAACATGCTTCCTTCTATGAGACATTTAGTTCATTTTTCCATGGTGTGCAAGAAAGGTTTTGGCATTATTCCTCATTGAATGTGGGCATCAGTTTCTCCAAGTATCTAAGAGGTGTCCTAACATTGTCTGCTGGGGTCCCTGCCAATGCCTAATAATCCTATCTAGCCCAGGAGAATGTTCCCATATCACTGGACACTCCCTTGGCCAACTTTATGTTCTACTTCCCCTTGATTGCACACCCACAGAATCCAGTCCAGCAAATCCTTTCTTAGCTCTACTGGTACATGTTGCCCAGATCCTGCAGCATCTTCAGGATATAGTTCCTGTCCTCCTCTTGCAGACCCAGTGCACCCATGACTGCATTTGCTGTAATTTAATGGATTATGTTATTGGCAGTGAGGGTTTATGATGGGTCTAGTGGCAAGAAGGGAAATGGTGGTGGATTCTGATGGGAACACGTGTTGTGTTGCAAGTCAGAGGTCTAAGTACCATCCATAAGGGGGGGATGAGTACCAGCCTTTGACAGGGAGGAGTAGGTCCTTTTTGCACACCTAGAGCCTTCAGGGGAATATGCAGATTCAAGATATCCATCATATCAGCCCAAATATCTACCTCCCATATATCAGGGTCCCAGTCTTTCGCAATTAGACCGTGGACCTAAATGTAGCCGACGCACCAGTGAGAATTTCAGGTTTTCTGGAGCTCTGCTAAATTTATGCTTAAGGCTGAGTCTGATCTTCCATTTTATCTGCCCTCCAGCTATTGGAGATTAAAGTCTCATTGTACTTTGCAAGGAGGCCCTCTGGCTTTTATGTTTAGCCTTTAATTGCTGATTAATCACACTCAGCCTTTCCTTGTCTTTCTCCAGACCTTTTTTTGCCCTTACAATTACCAATTTCCTCCTGCTTCTCAAATACCAGTTCCCTTGCCATTCCAGAAACTGTCAACAATTACAATGGGGCTGTGGGCCTGGCTTTATCCACTCTACCAACCCCCCATGATGGGTCCTTATTTCCAGATAACTGGTGGGTCACCCAGATTTAGCGTCTGCTTCCTTGCACCATTCCCTCCATCAACTGTCACAAGCTAGGTTTCCAGGGAGGCCAAGTCTGCAGTGGAGAGCAGCGCGTGGGAAGCCAATCGGAGGGCACTCTTGGATCAGCATCTGTGGGAGTGTAAAGAAGCAGGATCGAGCACAGAAGTTTGGTGGTGAGGCTGTCACAACATAGGCCATAGCTAATTCCAAAAGAGTCTCTGGAACTGGGATTGCTCTGAAAAAGTGGCCCTCACATTGGGTATGTCGATTGGTCATTGGGTGTGGGCTGCCCCTGAAAGGGGTCATAACTTTGCATGTTGCTGTTCACTTCAGCAGAGGATAATCTCAGAGTAGAGGAGGTTAGCTGGTTAACTAAAGGAAAACTGTCCTGAAAAGGGGTCTGGATTTGGGCAGCACACTAGTGTCCACTGTCATGTTTTTAAAGTTATAACTAATTATATTTTAACAGCAAAAAAAAAGGAAAGAAAGAAATCAAGTCATTTAAAAAATGCCCAGGAGGGGCGCCTGGGTGGCTCACTGGGCTAAGCCTCTGCCTTCGGCTCAGGTCATGATCTCAGGGTCCTGGGATCGAGCCCCTTGTTGGGCTCTCTGCTCAGCGGGGAGCCTGCTTCCCCCTCTCCCTCTGCCTGCCTCTCTGCCTACTTGTGATCTCTCTGTCAAATGAATAAATAAAATCTTAAAAAAACAAAAAACAAAAAGCCCAGAAGAACATAGTGCCATCTTTTCTGTGCTCTCCTCCAGAAATTTAGTGGTTTGTCCTGGGCCAGGTTTCCCCTCCTGAAGAATGGCCCAGACATCCCACAAAACAAATAGAAACATGGGAGCGGCTTGGTCAGCAAAACTACTGATAGGGGGTCAGTTAGCCTCTCGTGACTCACCCTTCCCCAATTTACCCAGCCCAGACTCGAAAGAGGTGTGTGTCAGGGGTAGACTTCAGGCTGCTTCACGGCAGAATGGGCAGGCAAGCCTGTGTAACCTGAACAAATAAATCGAGGCTTGGTTGGAGGCCTGTTGCCATGTGGCACCCAGGCTAAAAACAAACATAAATCTGATGCCCAAGACCTTGAAAAACAGTTTATGTCTTTACCGAAACCTGGTGAAAATGTGGCAAGGACGCACACACTTCCTAAAAAAATTATACTCGCTAAAAATCCTATGGGGACAGCTCATTCCTAGGTTCATATCTTCAAGCTGCTGCTTTCTGAATCTCTCCTTTCTCCTTCTGGCAAGACTCCAGAAGACCCTTGCCTCCACCTCTGGTTTTACACCTTTCTTTCACAAGTATTTACACAAGTCAATTTTATGTGTAGAAATCAGTTTTGTCTTTCTCTGCACTTATCCATTTCCCTGTCCTCTTCACCTTCAACAGCATGCAAGGGACAGACAGCCTCATGAACAGAGGTGGAGGGAGATGAAAAATTTGGCCTGTCCCACTGTAATTGGTAAATATACTATATTTTTCATGCCGTATTTGATGGTGAAACACTTCACCGGATAGGAACCCAATCATAAGTTACAATGCACGAATCGCTTCTTCTTTGGAACTGCCATCTCGTTATTCTTATTATGGCCCATCCCCACCTCCTCCCCTCGTTGCCCATCAGAGTGTTTCCATGGTGCTTTGACTGGAATAGATCTGGCTACTTTCCACTTACCCTTTCAAAGCAACTTGTCGACCTGCCTGATAGGGGACAATGCATAGATGTGAGTGCAGACTTATGCGTAGACACAGGAACACAATTTTGCATATTATTTCAGTGAGTTCATGGTAAGTCTGTTAATAACCACTTAATTAGTTTCCTTCCCTAATTCTCAGTTCCTAAAATCCTGACCCCCAAATTTCAGCTAAGCCAATAATATATTTAGATGCCCATGACAGGATACAAATTCCATTTCTTTATATTGGCAACTGATTCACCCTTTTAAGTTACATAGAGCATACATAAATTGTATACTAGAGAAGCCAACATTTTTATTCATCCTTCCTTCCTCTGTTAGTCACTCATTTGTTTAACAAGCATTTATTTGCTAAGCACTTACTATTTGGGAGTAATGTATTTATTTAAAATCAGTTTCCAACTTTAAGAATGAGGTCAGTTCATGGGGAGAACCACTATGTAATTAGACAATTACAATAGTGCACTAGGACAGAGAGGGCTGTAGGAGCATCAGGGAAGAAAGAGGAGGGGAGGGTGAGGATGGGAACGGCACCTGATTCAGCCCGGGAGTTGGGCATGGCTGACAGTGATTTCGGGGAGAGCTTTTTTGGAGTCAGTGGTACATTAACTGCATATTGGGGAATCCTTAAAGTTTTCAGAAGACAAAAGTGGGAGAAAGATGTTTGCTCTGGAAAGGATAGCATTTGCAAAGATGGAGAGGCAGCAGGAAGCGTGGTGGGTTGGTGAGCTCATCACTGGTTCACTGGGGCTGGGGTGGAGGGTAGATAAGGAGATGGTCACAAGAGGTGAAACAGGGGCCAGTTCACAGAGGGCCTGGGATGCTGGTCGAGGAATTTACTCCTTATCCAAAATGGGTTGTGAAGCCTCTGAAAGCTATTTAGTAGTCATGATGTAATCAGGTTTGCGTGTAGCATGGTGAGGTGTGAGAGTCCTCGCACCCATGCATGGAGATTGCTTCTATGTCAATTGCATTTAGAATTCTGGAATAATAATAAAGAACTGAAATTATAAATGACTTGCTCTTAATAAAGTAGGTACTTGGCTACATGTGTATGTAACAGTACTCTGAGCCACTTGCTTTTAAAAATTATTTTTTTAAGATTTTATTTATTTATTTGACACAGAGAGAGAGATCACAAGTAGGCAGAAAGGCAGGCAGAGAGAGAGGGGGAAGCAGGCTCCCCGCTGAGCAGAGAGCCCTACGAGGAGCTCCATCCCAGGACTCTGAGATCATGACCTGAGCAGAAGGCAGAGGTTAACCCACTGAGCCACCCAGGCGCCCCTTAAGTATTATTTTGAATGGAGTGATCTGCCGAGTTGTGGGAATAGCATGGATAACTTCCTTACCAGCTTCTCCCTATTCCAGCCTTCACAGAGGCTCCTGATCTAATCTCTAATACTAGTACAATTTAAATATTGTTTATAATCTTATATTTATTTCCATTTTATTTTTATTTTTCCAATTATTATATTTTTAATTTTAAAAGGAGAGAAAATGGGGGCGTCTGGGTGGCTCAGTCATGTGTCTGACTCTTGATCTCAGCTCAGGTCTTGATCTCAGGGTTGTAAATTCAAGTCCTGAAAGCCTACTTTAAAGAAAAAAAAAAAGGAGAGAAAATGAAAATGAGAACATGCATAGAACATCGATATATTAAGTGGATATTCCACTTACTTACATAGTTAGAATATGCTTTTATTAATATAATCCCTCTTCCCTGAGTAGTCTGTGGTCTATTTGCTTCACTTTCTAGGTAAATTTGCATCAGAACTTAGATCAACTCAAGGGAGAGGGTATGCATGTGAATGTCATTTGTCATGATATATTGCAACGGAAAAAAAATGTCTAAACCCAGTTGACTGGGGAAGTGAAAAGACCACAGTTTGATAACAGATCCGGGTTCAAATCCCAATTCCATTACTTATGAGCTAGATAGCATTGGGCAAGATATTTACCCTCTCTAAATCTTAGTTCACTTTGTGTAAAATAGAGCCAATAATAATTTTCTTGTAAGATTGCTGTGATAAGTGAAAGAGCATGTGTTCAGTGCTTGTACAGTCTTTAAAAAGTGGTGGTTAATAGTAGAAAGATCACCACGAAGGTGGTGGTTTCTGAAGCCAGGTTGCTTACCACGACCAGGCACAGAAGACTCACCCAGGAAGAGAAACAGTTAGCTCAAGAGGCCTAAACGAACACAGTTGCAAAGAGGAAAGAGACTAACTTTTAGAAATATTCAAAACGTGACGGTTAACTGGAATATGCTAACTACTGTAGCAAACAACCCCTAAATCTCTATGGTATGATACAATAAAGGTTAATTTCTCCCGTGTGAATTCAGGGCTGCTGAGAAGCAGATGCCTGGATGAGATTAGTCAAGCAAGAGGTGATTGAGGGAAACACCTGTGAAGGACAACTAGAAAGATGCCAAAGGAGGAGAGGAGAGCTTTCAGACCACATTATAGACCTGACACCGCTGAAGGAGAGCCACAGGGAAGGAAAACTGGGTAGGGAGATTCCTGGACTTCATTGTTGATCCAAGAAAAAGTCGTTCAAGCTAGTGGAGACTCCAGAAATCAGAGTCACCTGCTGGAGGAACCCTGTGTCTTGCCGGAATGGGTCTGAATTTCTACACTCACCATGCTCAGTGCTTTGCTGGTAGGAGTCCGTGGGAAATGCAGCCTTGGCACAAACACAGTGATAGGCCCAGTGTGGTGGCAGCTGGGGTCGTAGTAAATCTTGTCCCCCTCTCCCTGCAGTAGATCTGAATGTCCCACTTTCATGACACCCCCATCCTCCCCGCCCCATACACACACATCATAGTACAACGCAGATCAGTTCTGGGAGTTGCAGAGTTCCATGGAGTCATTCAGGAACCCAGGCTCCTCATATCTGTGGTTCTATCCTCCTCTAGATTCCTATAGTCCTCTCCATTCACTTGGCAGGTGGAGAAAGAGAATGCTGATAGATAACATATGAAAGGTTTCCACAGGTTTCACCTGGACTTTGCTCACATCACCTATGTTCAGATTATATTGGCCAGGATGACTCCATCCCATTGCAGGAAGACTGCAAAAATATAGGCCAATTGCATACCTCAACAACCATTTGCACAGGGCGGATGAGAGACAGAGCAATGTCCCCAATTTCTGGCTTGGATTACCGGATAGATAGTGATGCCATTCATTGATATAGAAGATATGGGGGAGGACGTGACTTCAGAGGAGGTGGAGCTGTCTAGCAGCCAGCTGGACATTCAAGTCTGGAGCTTGGGATTAGTCAGATAACCCACGTGGTGGTGGAAGCCGTGAGTTGCTGAGACACGGTCTCAGCACCAGAAAAGAAAAGGGCTACGAACACAGCTCTGAAGAACACTGAAATTTAAGGGACTATGTGACTCAACATCTATTTCAGTCTCCTCTCAGGGTGCCTTCCTGGGCTGCAAAGTTGGAATGCTAAAAACGTTTCCGAGACTCCCATCAGCTAGGGTTTCCAAAGATGTGATTTGGGTTCTGCCAATTGGACGCACTCACATAAGTCTCCCATTTTAGAGCGGAATTCGTGGGGGGCCGGGCAAGGCAGGTGGCATCCCTTCTGCTGGCGTGGAGTGTAGCGACTCTGGGGCTCAGGTGGGTGCAGCTGCGATTTCCCAGCAGGCCCTTCGTGATTGTGGCAGAAGCAGCAGCTTCCTTGGCATCCTGGTCCTGAAGGTGGCTTTGTTCCTAGTAACTCAGTGTGGAGCCCACTTCTTCAACTCTCCCACTGATTCTGTAAGCCAATTAATACCTTGTAATTGTCCCTTTCTATTTAAACTAGCCAGGGTGGGTTCCGCCCTTTGTACCTAAACCAGGACGAGATAGAGAAACCTGAGCCATTGAGAAAGGCTGAGGAGGAGAGGCTAGAGAAATGGAATGAAAACCAGGAAAGACTGCTGCCCCCAAATCCAGGGAAGGGAGCATTTCAACCAGTGGTCCACAGCTAAAGGCTGCAAAGCAGCCAAGACAGATGCAAGTGTAAAGTAAAATAATTCAGCCAAGAGGTCACAAGCAATCTTGACGGGACCAATTTCACTGGAATAGTTGGGAAGGAAGCCAGGTTGCAAGAGATTTAGGAGATTCTTTCATCTTGTTTGGACTCAATTGATGGAGTAGTAAGAGTCAGGCGTTATAGTCAGGTATTAGGAAGATTATTTCTTGCTTATTACTGTGCCTGAAAAGTCAGCTTGGCGGTCAAATCCCTCCAGATGTAGGAATTTGTCTTCTGACGGTATTTATCCAAGAAGGCTACAACTCCAGCTCTGTTAGTTCCATAAAATAGTTCTCTGAACCTCCATTCTTAAAAGAGAAAAAAAGATTCCTTAGCAAATGGACAAACGTAATCTACTTGTCTTGTGCACAGTACATGGAGATAAACCACCTGCTTGTACTAATGGGAAGTCCAAAAATCCCTGGAGATGGGCAGGTGAGTTTGTCTTGCTTCCCTGCCTCACCCAGCCCTACTCTTGGCTCTCCACTACTGCAGAGAGGGAATTACACGCCATTCTCTGCAGCCCTCTTTCTGTATTCCTCCCCACAGGAATACAGCCATAAACGTGCCTACTGGTGGCCAAGGGCCCTCCTGATACACCCACCCCACCTCCTATTCCACCATACCCCATCCATTGACTTTATCCTTATTCCTATTAGAAACTCAACACAGCCATGAAAGGAAGCTTTTCACCATGGGTCATTTTATTTTTTCCATTAGTTGTTGTTCTAATCATTAGTCACCCATTCTCCCTGTTAACTCATTCTGTAGGGTGAAGAATTAAAGCTGTGTTTGAGTTCAAGGTCAGGCCACCTTCTGCAGCTGGAGGCTCCCCTGGCAGCTCTCAGCTTTACTCGCTTGACTGCTGTCATAGATCCTTTAGGAGCGGGCAGTAGGGGCATGTGGGCAGTGTGCCTGGCTGAACGGATGTCCCTGCGGGCTGAGTCAGTCTGCTAAGAGGGATGGCTGGTGCTGGCCCGTGGGAGGCTTAGGAAATCACTCCCTACTCCTAAACCTCTGAGACTTCACGTCTTATAATTTCCCCAAATAGACCTGTGATTACAAACGCCCGACCTAGTCATCACTGCCAAAGCCCAGGTATTCTGAAGTCAAGGGGGCGTAAGCTTGTATTTAAAACGATAAGGAGGTATTTACCCAGCAAATACATTCTTTAAAGCAGATCACACGTACACATTGTACTGCCTTCCTCCATCTTCCCACAGCACCCTACCAAGCCCCCACAAGCCACCAGATCAGGATTATATTGTGGCTATCCTTTCTGTAGGCTGTGCTCAAATTCTTATAAAAGATCATTTAAGGGGCACCTGGGTGGCTCAGTGGGTTAAAGCCTCTGCCTTCGGCTCAGGTCATGATCTCAGGGTCCTGGGATCAAGCCCCACATCGGGCTCTCTGCTCATCAGGGAGCCTGCTTCCCCCTCTCTCTCTGCCTGCCTCTCTGCCTACTTGTGATCTCTCTCTCTCTCTGTCAAATAAATAAATAAATAATCTTAAAAAAA
The DNA here is from genome assembly GCA_028646535.1 of Procyon lotor. NCBI lineage: Eukaryota > Metazoa > Chordata > Mammalia > Carnivora > Procyonidae > Procyon > Procyon lotor. Next base: position 86,072,336 of record CM053608.1, on the reverse strand, counting down.
AAAAAAAAAATCATTTAATTTTATTCAGTTCAGCCCACCAAGTTTATGCATCTGTTTGGGCTCCTATTCTGTGCCTGGCACTTTGGGGTGACCCATGAATTAAATCCTGGGACTGCCTTGAAGGTACATTCAACAGAATTAGAGAGATAAGAACCTTGATTATTTCACAATGAACAGTGAAGGAAGTAGATAAAAGTGCTTTTGGTTTTTCTCCCCTCCACCCTAGACTTTCCGAAGATCATAACCTATACTTTCCTCCCCATCTCTTGCCTTGGGGAAAGAAAAATTAAAACCTTTATGTAAGGCTTATTCCTTCATGGGATTTGAACCCCAAAGGGACTTAGCTTCATTCATCAACTTTTCTTTCATTGTCAACCTCTTTGCACTTGCCCTAGAAACACATTCAGATCTATTTTATCTTTACATTTTTTCTCAATCTTCCTTTCCTCTTGGGATATAGTTTTTTTTTTTTTTTTCTCTTCCCATTCATGCATTTACTCATTAATTTCCCAAAGGCTTAGTGATGGACAGTGCGGGCAAGGCCTCTCCCAGGCTGGAGACATAAATAATGTCTTTGCTTTGGAGGAGCACACTTTGTGCCTGGGGAGACACATTTAAACAGGTATATATTCATGCCCCCTTTCTCCCTCTTCTTATTGTCAAACTTCCAGGAAGAGGAGCCACCACTTTGTTTCTCAATCCCTGTGGCCTGCACAGCTCTTCTGAAATAGACATCGTGAGTGTGCTAGAACTTCCTATTTCCAAATATCCAGTCCTCAAAATGTTGCTCACTCATCTTGGCCTCTTGCTGATAGGCGTTGCTTCAAAGGAAATTTGCTTTTTTGGGGACCCCCTCTGCAAAATTCCAGGGCAAAGCCCAGATTTCTGTCTGGAAAATCTACACCTTCCCAACTTCCAGCTCCAGCAGATCTGAGCACGGCATGTTCATTACCCAGGCCAAGGGTAGGCAGAGACTGGCCAAGAAGAGTCCTCCATTCTCCTGGACAAACAGTGATTTGTTCAGAAGCGGACAAGAGTCCTCCTCTCACAATCACAGAGACTCCAAGAAATTTCTGCTAAGGCTTCTGGGAGTGAGGCACTTTTTCCACTGGGCTTGAAAGTGTGAAGATACAAGACCAGATGCAAATACAGCCATCCTGTTACCACAATGGAAGCATAGCTTATGAATAGAGCTAAGCCAGAGGAAGTAAAGCCAAAGGATAGAGAAAGAAAATTAGTCCTGGTGATATCATTTGGGCCTCTGCACCAAATCACACCTTAAAACATAATGCCACCTCTCTGCTTATTCATTAAGTCTCCCTTTTGCTTAAGCATTAATCCCTTTTTGGATTGATTTTTTAGTACTTATAAGTAAATACATTTTTTTAAAGATTTTATTTTTATTTATTTGACAGAGAGAGAGAGAGATCACAAGTAGGCAGAGAGGCAGGCAGAGGGAGGTGGGGGAAGTAGGCTCCCACTGAGCAGAAAGCCCAATGTGGGGCTCGATCCCAGGACCCTGAGATCATGACCTGAGCCGAAGGCAGCGGCTTTAACCCACTGAGCCACCCAGGCACCCCAATAAATTTTAACTAAGAGAGGAATAAGTCAACATTCACTCATTTATTCAACAAGTGCTCATCAAGCATCTTCTGTGTGTGAAGGACTATACTCAGAACTTGAGATACAATTGTGAGTGAAACCCATTTCTGCTTTCAGTAAGCTGGTAAGAGACAAGGAGGGAAGTAAAGACAATACTATAGTGCCATTAGAACTACAGAAAGTGGTTTTATAGTCTGCTGCAGAAGCACAAAGAATGGATGCCTACACTGTCTCAGGAAATGATGGAAGACTTTCAGGGAGCATAATCTGTATGGACACCCAAAGCCTACATAGGCAGGCAATGACGTAGAGAGGGATGAAGACTATTTTGTGCAGGGGGAACATGTCAAGAAAAGACTAAGAGAAAATACAAAGCACAGGACATTTTGGAGACCTGTATAAAGTAAAATAGTGTTCTAAGAAAAGAGTCTATCAAGAGTCTAGAGAGGTGAGCAAGAATAAAACCATGAAGGACATTGCAAGCTTGAGGGGTTTGATTGGAAATGTGAAGGGCTTTCAGCAGGTGAATGTGTGGCCATGATCACCTACTTCTACATACACAAAAGTACCCTCCATTCCCACAGCTGTCAATATCATCTACTCCTAGGCTGATGGTATCCACATCTATGTGTCAAGCTTCTGTCCTGATCTCCAGGTGCCCGTCCTATGGGAACCTCAAATAAATCTCTTCATCTTCCTCCCTTCTCTGTCATTTGTGCTTGAGTCCCCAGATTCAGTAATGGCATTGCCCTCTTTCCAGTCACTGGCTCTAAAGCCCTGAGTCGTGCTTCTCTCTTCCATTTCCTGTACCATACTCAGTGGTTGCCATATCTCAGCAATCTATTTTCAGAATGTCTCTTTCATTTTTATGTGAACTGGAAGCTATATCTTTAATTTTCCAGAAAGCTTTCCCATTCCCCATCTTCTGATAACTGAGCTGTATGTGACCAAGGCCTGGCTATTCATGGTATCTGTAGCAGATGGTTTCTAGGGTGACCCTTCATGATTCCCACTTCCTGGTGTTCATGGCTCTGTGTGATCCCCTCCCTTTGAGTGTAGGTAGATTGTGAGACTGGCTTTAACCCAACAGTCTATGGCAAAGGTGATGGAGTGTCCCTCCCATGTTCATCTTATATTATGTAAGACCCATCTTGGTAGAAGACCTACTCTAGAGATTTTTCTTGCTAGTTTGATGGAGGAAGTGACTATGTTGGGGAAGCCTACTTGGTAGGGAACTGGGAGCAACCTCTAGTTGCTGAAGGTAGTCTCCAGCCAACAGGTCAGGGACCTTAGTCCTACAACGGCAAGAAAATAAATTCTGCCAACAACCTGAATGAGCTTAGAAGTAGACCCTGTGCCAGTTTTGCCTCCAGATGAAAGCCTAGTGCTGTCTGACCTTGCCTGCAGCCTTGCAGAGAACCTAGCGATACTGTCCTCAAACTCCTGACCTATAGAAACTGTGAGATAAGAAGTATGTCTTGTTTTAATCTAAGCTGGTGGCAAATTTTTATGCAGCCATAGAAAACTAATACAGTGTTTCATTCTCATTCCTTGATAGAAATGCTAGTTGTTTGTCTGCTAACCATTGTTCTCTCTGTCAGAACACTAATTGTGTTTTAGATATTGGGCATTCATGTGCTTCATGGGTACCTCTCCAGCCCTAGGGGGTATTGGTTGATTGGTCTCAACTAACCTTGTTTATCCCACTTGCCTTATCACTGATGGGCTAAACATGTTGTACATAGCATACAGTCACAACCAATGAAACTTAAGAGGATATTTCCTGGAAAACTTTCCTCGCTCTAAATATGGATACAAGTCAAAGACTTGCTTCTTTGTGCCCAGGACTTTGTTATGTGACAAGGTGATTCTGAGAAATGCAGCAACCATCTTGCCTTTGGAGGTAAAGTCAAGATAATAGTAGATAAACCACTCGAAACCCTAACTAATATCATTGAACCACTATCTTAACCAACCTATAACTTCTTGTAATCAAAATATTACATTATCCTCATTATTTAAACTACTTTTAAATGGGTATTCCATAGCTCCCAGCTAAGAGCACTCTCACTGAAACCTTGTGAAATGTTCAGAACAAGGAATGGGAACAGGGTTTCTTAGAGTCATTCTCTACGAGAATGGAATTGATGTTCAGATTCTGAACAAAGTCCAGCAGGCTTATTAAGCTGGAGGAGGAAATGAATCCCAGGCTGCTAGAGGCTATCTTTACCAACACTTTCAGAGGGGCTCTGTGCAGCAAAGGATGAGGGCAAACTCATGGACAGAGGGAGAGGAAGAGCAGTAGTGAGTCCCATGCTGCCCCCAAGCTCTGGTTTCTGTAGCTCATATCATTTGGCTCTTTAAAATAACCTCACGTTCTTCGTACCTATGCCACCCAAGGAATAAACTCTTGTTTACTCAAGTTTAAGTTGAATTGCTCTCACTTGCCCTGTAGAATTCCTAGCTAATACACTCTTCTGCCCTTCTAGTACCTGCCTAATTTACTGCCTACCTGTTGGTCTCTCCCATCCTTTAATCTGTTTTTTTCTCTGCACCTGATTATGCCATTTCCTCCCTGAGAGACCCCCAGGGCACCTCCTGGAAAGCAGCTTTAAGCCAGAATTGCTCAGACAGCCCCCTTGCCTTTGATGTTTCTTAGACTTTCCACTTTTACCATCACCTGCAATAAGAAATATTATATACTTAGAAAAGAACTATGATATAGAATATAATTATATATAATTATATAAATTATGTATTCTATAATAAGTATATATTTAAATTATATATAAATATAAAATATATAAAAGAAATAAGTATATTGTACATGGTAAGAGTAAGTACTGTTCTGTACAACGTTTGTTTTTGTTGTGTGTATATATATGTATATAGATAAGGCCAAATGTAAATATGCTAATATATATATAATTATATAGTACATACAAGAAGATTATATGCTATGCACACTATAATACTGTATATACTATATTGCATATTATACTACAAACAATATTAAAATTATATACTATATACATTGTAGAGTATATATGTAATATATGTGTGAGTCTTTTATATTATGACCTAATGTATATATAAACACAAATATAACTAAAACAAACATTTTACAAAACAATACTTATCCTTACTAATTACAATACACTATCTTTCCTTCTTTTCTATTCTATTGATTCTTTTTTAAAATGCTGCTTGCAGCCCACGTGCTTCTCTTCTCACCAGAGTGAGAAACGCAGTTGCTTTGTTCTCTGGGCTGTGGTCACTATGACTATGGGGGTTCGAGATGTTCTATGCGATGATGAGGAGCCCTAAGACCAGGGTGTTTTCTTATAGGGAGCAAATCTAGAGCCCAGGTTCCTACCTCCAGATTTAGGAAGTTCGCTGCTGAGGATGAGGCTGAGCCTTTGGCAGGAACTGTAAACCCTGATGGCTCAGAAATGGATTACAAGGAGCAGGGAATGATTTAAATCAGCTTCTCTTAGACAGACCCCCCCTCCCCCCCACCAGGCACGCTTAGATGCTCCAACATTGAGTAATTGCTCCTCACAAATATCCTAACAATCCTGGACGAAAAGAATCCAGCAAGAAGGAGGAGTCTACGAATCTCCCCTGAAGACTGGCTTCCAAAGCAGGGGAGAACCAGACCTCAACTCATAGGCATCTACCCCACCCTCCGTCTTCTGTTCCCTGGCAGCGTTTTAAGGAAGTTTTGATGGGACCGTGTACTTTTGATGACCTGAGTGGAAAAAACCCATTTGAAGTACAAGACTGGAAAGCAAAGAAAGATAAACAGGTACAATAATCACAAGTGAAAGCAAACAAGAGACTCAGTAACTCGTTGGACGATGAGATGAAGACAAAAAGGCGAAACCTTTGCAAAGCATGAAATCAGCAAAGATAGCATTTTATGTATTATGTACTGCTACACTATATCCTTCCGGGACTCTTATTTTCAAGCCAATAATCATGAAAATATATCTTTATACACAAATGTGTTCCCTCACTCTGCTCATAGGGATAATTTGAGTTGATATTTAACATCCTCTAAAAATCACCACTTTATAGTTAACTGTAGTGTATGTAGAATAATTGAAAATTTTGGAAGTTCATAGGAAAGCCATTATATAGACCACAAATTAGAACTACTATTATCTTAAAAAATGCTAATATTCCCTCTGCAGACAGTATTTAGGCATTTTAAGGTAGAAAAAACACGAAAACTTGAGCTTCTTCAAGCAAGAAAGGCCCTGATATTGGCCTACTTTTTATGACTACTTTACGGCAGTATTAAACTGTTATACTCAACTGATGCAAAAATGTTAAGAGAACATACCTTACCTTGAGAAACACGATCATAATGGGGGTTCCCTTTTGTCTTTAATTCCAAGAATCACTTGTTTTCTGATGGACATGAATATTTTTAGAAAAGTTTCTTTTTTTGTCTTTTACATGTGTGAGCAAGAAATAAAGTAAGTAGCATATTCAATATAAATCAATGTACTTGTATGTTAAAAGTTTTCTCAAGAAGAGCTCATTTTATCATTTAATTCGAGGGAAGCCAGTAGAAAATGTTCTATCAAGTTGCCTGAAATATAACAGGTCCTCAAAGACTTGAAATAGAGTTAAGTGAATATGAATGAAGCTTGCAATAGTGTTGATACAACAAGTTCCATTTGAAATGAGTTGGCTTGCTGTGTATCCAGATTCTCAGCCCTCCCAACTTCTGTTATGAACATATTCTTCCATCCTTCCTCAATACCATGTCCTGTTTTCTCATAGACCCTGCCAGGCTAAAGCTACCATCTCTTTTCCATGTACTTTTTTTCACTTGTTATTTTGAGATATTAGTAGAGTCACATCAATTGTAAGAAATATCACAGAGGAATCTCATATACCCTTTGTCCAGTTTCCCCCAGTGGTAACACCTTGCATAACTAGAGTGTGACATCACAATCAGGATATTGGCATGAATGCAGTCCAGCCACGTGTTCAAATTTAACCAGTTTTGTGTGCACCTGTTTGCTTGCGTGTGCATTTAGTTCTCTGCGGTTTATCACAGGTGTAGATTCATGTGTCCACCACCATAGTCAGGATAAGGAACATTCCATCATGGGAATTCCTTGTGCTTCCCATTTATAGCCACAGCCAGCTCTTACCCTTCCCCCGTGCCCTAACCCTTGGCACCTACAAATCTGTCCTCCAGCTCTATAATTTTGTCATTTCAATAATATCATATAAATCAAACCATTCAGTGTATAACATTTTGAGATTGTGTTTTTTTAAATTAACATAATTCCCTTGAGATCCATTCAAACTGTTGCCTACATCGATGATTCATTCTATTTTATTGCTGAGTGGTACTCCATAATATAGATGTATGAGAGTTTATTTAACCATTCCCTGGTGAAGGACATTTGGTTTTTTTCCAGTTTTTAGCTATTATGAATAAAGTTGCTAAGAACACTTGTGTAAAAGACAAAACCAAATTAAACAAATGCTAGTTGCAGTCCACAAATTGATGTCATGATCCACTAATGGGTTGACATACAATTTTAAAAGATGTCTTCAATTCCTTGGCCTTACTGCTAACCTTATTCTTGAGCAACACTAGAGGTCTTGCTTTCCTTATACATGGCTCATGAGCTCCTATTTCTCTAACCCTGCTTAAGCTATCATTTGTGCCTCAAATGCTCTACCTAGAATATCTTTTGTCTAGTGAAGTCCTACTTACTAAAATAAATTAGGCATGCATTTGGCAGCAAATCACAAGAAACTTCACTACAAGATTTTTTTTCTCTCTGCCATAATGGGTATTACCTAGAGCAATAGAAAAAAAAAAAAGATTAATATTATAGAAAGCTGGCAAACCTTTTCCATGATATTAATAATAAATATTTTAGACTTTGTGGGCCAAAAAGTGAATGTTAAACATTTTAGACTTTGTAAATTAAAAAAGTAAAATCAAAGATATTATGTAGGCCCTTCTATAACAGGAGGGAAAACTCCTGCCCTGCCCCATTTTTTTGGTGTGGGCCTTGTGGGTGGTGGGCATGCTTTTGACTTCTGCTGCAGACATTCTTGGGAGAGAGAGCCTACTGACTTAAGTGGAAGGACCTAGTCAGGCAGGTAGTAGGGATGGCTACCTCACTGGTTAATTTCACTCTCCCCAGTGACATCCAAGGTGCTGTGCATCTTATACTCCTGTGAGCCCAACATATCAACTTAGGCAGCTGGTCAGAGATAAGGGGATTCACATGGTCACCAATCTCCAGACTAAGAGTTCATCACTCAGTGCCCATCTGTTGCCAGCAGTGGAGTCTCTGATATCCTGGTGGTGGTCAGCTGGACCCTAGACACTGGTGATGCACAGCTGCCTGTTGGCCAAGGAGCCAAGTACCAAGAGCAGAGAGGGGGAAGTAGGGGCAGAGGAGGATGCCCTGGCTTGGTCTTCTCAGCTTACCATGCTAGCCTGCTTGGGCAGTGCCACTGAGGCACACAAACACAAATTTGGTTTAGGGGCTGTAGTTTGCCAATGCTTGGTCAGAGTAAGGTAATTGCTCGTTATTGTTTGGGGGGTTTGAAGATGTCAGGATTGACATCTCTGTGATTCTCTTTGCCTTTCCCTCATGGTCTCAAGATGGCTGCTTCAACTCCAGCCATGACATATGCATTCAATTCAGAAGGGAGGAAAATAAAAGGGACCATGCCTATCTCCTTTACTAACCGAAGTTTTTCCAGAGCCAATTCCAGCAGGTTTTCTTTAAGTTGCATAGGACAGAACTAGGTCTATGATTTCATTCTCAGGTGGAGTCTTGCAAGCACTAGGTTTGAATGGTCCTCACTAAGCAGATGTGTGTCTCTTTACTAATGATTCCTGCCAGTCCCAGAGAAAACCCAAATGGTCCAGTTTGGGTTACATATCCATGCCTATTGCCAAGGCTTAGGAAACTCTGATCGGCCACCCTGGGTCCATTCTTGACACATAGACCAGGGGAAGGGAGGGCAATGTTACTGTCAGCACTGCCATGTGAGGGAGGGTGAGTTCCCAAAGGAAAAGATGTTGGCAGAAACAGATATCCACTACAGAAGAGAGTCATTACATTGCAGCTAAATTGAATTGAAGTATCATTATGAAGTAATTATACTCAAGGTTTTAATGGATTTGTAAATGCTGCTCTCTTGGCAGTATACAAAACAATTGACAGTATTCACCTTCAAGAAATCTGAAGGGATAGGGGTGCCTGGGTGGCTCAGTCAGTTAAGCAGCTGCCTTCAGCTCAGGTCATGATCCCAGGGTCCTGGGATCGAGGCCTGCATCAGGCTCCCAGCTCGGCGGAGAACCTTCTTCTCCCTCTGCCTGCTGCTCTGTCTGCTTGTGCTCTCTCTATATCTCTCTGTCAAATAAATAAATGAAATCTTAAAAAAAAAAATTTACAGCCTGGGGTAGACATTGGTTTTTTGGCTACATATGATTCTTTTGGCAATAAATGAGCAACAACAACAAAATAGCATGGACAAAGCCATGAGATTCTGAATAACAGAGACTCGGAAGAAAGTCAGTGGTGTACTTTTGCATAAACAAACAGAAATGGAGAAGAGTTAAATGATGTATCTGCAGCTGTACTGAAAGTAGTGACCGAAGTGGGATCAAAACACAGGATTGTTACCATGGGAGCAGGGGCTAAACCTCGTGAGTCCATCCAGCTTGGTGTTTTATACCCTAACGTGAGAGGTACTCCGTCCCCACACTGCAATCATGTTTCCCCTTGGCTCACTCAAAGCATCTGGCTAGACATGAGGCATTTTGCTGTGCCAGGCAGCACACATGCTACCTGCAGCCCAGCTGAGACTTGGCCAATCAGGGAACCATTGCACAGCCAGGGATACAGGACATCCTTGATGATGTGAGATATTCTAGGTTTCCTCACTTTCCTTTGCCTAGCGTAGACTAGGACAGAGACTGCAGAAAGTGGAAGTGACAATCCCGAAGAGAAGAGGGTGTGCTATGCCATGGTGGTACCATCAGGTAGGGTGGGGAGTGGTCAGAGAGCTTGGCAGTAGCAAAGAGCAGAAAATCCTCTCAATGTGTGCGAGGGAGGTCAGTGCTGTCTTTATTTGGTAATTACGGAATTAAACCACCATACAGTATGCATCAATTCCTGCTTGTCAGCCACAGCCACGATCCTCCAGCAATTCAACAAGGATTGTTGATAGATTCAAAGTGGCCCACACCCCCTAAGATGCAGCTGTAGGCTCCTTATCAGTGACAGTTATCAGGGCAAGTAAAACAAGTACTGATTAATTTCTTCTGCCACCCAGTGATGCAAGCATCTTCCATATTTGCATGATGCCGGGAGTGTGAGGCAAAGAAGGAGAGGGAGTGTTGAAGGGGAAGACAACCAGAGTGGATACAAGGAGACCTACAATCTCCAATCTCACACATCTGTGTGATGCCTGATAAGCTCTCTGGCTTTCTGGATCTGTTTTCTCATCTGTCAAATGATGGAGGGATTTCTAAAGTCTAACTCCATTTAAGAAAAAAGTTAACATTTACATTAAAAAAATTCTTAATTACGGCACCTGGATGGCTCAGTGGTTTAAGCGGCCCACCCTTGATATCAGCTCAGGTCATGATCTCAGGGTTGTGAGATCAAGCCCTGCGATGGCTCTGGGCTCAGTGGGCAATCTCCTTGAGGATTCTCTCCCTCCCCCGCATCCCTTGTGTGTGAGTGTGTGGGCTCTCTCTCTCTCTCTCTCTCACTCTCTCTCATTCTCTTATGAAAAAGATTTATTTACGGGTGCCTGGGTGGCTCAGTGGGTTAAAGCCTCTGCCTTCGGCTCAGGTCATGATCTCAGGGTCCTGGGATCGAGCCCCGCATCGGGATCTCTGCTTGGCGGGGAGCCTGCTTCTCCCCTCTCTCTCTGCCTGCCTCTCTGCCTGTTTGTGATCTCTCTCTGTCAAGTAAATGAATAAATAGAATCTTTTTAAAAAATTACTTATTTATTTGACAGAGAGTGAGAGAGTGAGAGAGAGCACAAGCAGGGGGAACAACAGAGGGAGAGGGAGAAGCAGGCTCCCCACTGAGCAGGGAGCCTGATGCAGGACTCCATCCCAGGACCCTGGGATCATGACCTGAGCGGGAGGCAGACGCCTAACTGACTGAGCCACCCAGGCACCCCAATAAATAAATCTTTTTAAAATACTTTTTTTTTAAATAAAAGCATTCTTAATTAGAACCCTTTTGGTTATCAATAACAGAAACTCACTGGAGCTGGCTAAAGCTAAAAAGAGATACTTGTTGGAAACTCTACTGTTCAAGAAATGGCACATTAGTGTATTTCCTTTGACTCAAAACTTGATTCTGTTCCTTCATCCCATTGTGCTGGCAGGAACACACAGGATAGAGTTCTGAGAGTGCAGGGATGAGGACTTGAGAAACAAGATGATACACAAAATATTTAAAAGGTGCATACCAGTTGAACATCAGCCTGGGTGGAAAGGGTTGGGAGTTGGGGAAATGGGGGAGCTCAGGGAAAAGAATTAAACAAAAGTAGCTCTTCTCCTTTCTGGTTCTTTTCCTCAAAAACAAGACTTTTGTTACTTTAATTAATTAACTCAACACACAATGATACATAAGCTTTTAACGGAATTCGAGGGTAGAGAAAGAGCTATCCAAGGGTTTGGGTGGCATTATGACTTTGATCTATCTCTTGCAGTGAGGAAGGATTCCCTCACTGTTTTCTTTCTCTCATTTGCTCCAGCTGTCTTTGTCTAGTTTTCCAGTTTGCATGCTGCCAATATCTCCCGAATTTACTTTCTTGTTGTTCAAAACATCACGTAGATTAAGGATGAACCAAATCCAAATTCTTCATGAAGGAGGACTAATTGGCAAAGCTTGGGTCAAGTGCCTTTTCCTGGACCACCTAGCTATGACCAGCGTGGCATAGTCATATTGGAAAACAAACAACCCTGCTGTATACTGTTGTGGCTACAATGTAAACGGCAGCACAGGAGTGGTATTGAAAATGTTTAAAAGTTGCTATGGGATGACCATCAACCCCTGAGAATGAACACCAGCCATGAAGAACCAGTACAGCTGGATAAGGGCATTATAGCTGGATCAGCCTGGAATAGGGACAGAAGAGGACCAGTTTCTAGAAAATGGGAAATAATCATGAACTAGGCGATTATCCAAGAGCGGTCTATCACAGTGTCCAAGAAAAAATAGTCAAATCCATTTTAAAAATGAATAGTTTCCCTGGAAACTTTTTCGCAATTAGATAATTTAAGTGTCATTTTGGTCTCTATTTGATAGTAGGAATAATTCCATAGGATGCTGTGTTAAGTGTTGCACACAGTAGAAGAGAAATATAGCACAAGACGCTCCCTACCCTCTGTCCCCAGGAGCTTTCACTCTGATCTGAGAAGGAAGACAGGGAAAATGTACAGAACCAGGCATTTAATTGCATGGTGCCCACAGTGTGTGCCCTGGGAGTCAGAAAAAGAAGACATCCTTGTGGGCTAGAGAAGTCAGGGACGCTTTCAGGAAGTAGCTGAGGGTGATTTTTATGGCTTCTTTCAGCAAATTCTATAGATTAACAAAGGGACCCACCATCCTGACTTTGCGGGATGTACTCAAAAGGTCCAAGAGAGCCTTATAAATCAAAGATGAGAATGCAGGAATCTTTGCTAAAGATTAAGCACCAGCCTTCTGAATGAAGTGCTGATACATGCTACGACAGAGAGGAACCTTGAAAACATTATGCTAACTGAAAGAAGCCAGACATGAAAGCCACATATGACTCCATTTACATAAAATATCCAGAATAAGCAAATCCACGGAAGCAGAAAGATAATTTGTGGTTGCCAGAGGCTGGAGGGAACAGGGAATGGGGAGTGGCAGCTCATGAGTACAGGTTTCTTTTGAGAATGATGAAAATGTTCTGGAATTAGATAGTGGTGATGCTTGTACAACGTTGTGAATACACTAAAAGCCACATAACTGCACACTTTAAAATGGTGAAATGTATGGTATGTGAATTATATCTTTTTTATGTTTAAGATTGTATTTATAAAAAGAAGTATTTATTTGTTTGTTTATTTATTTTAGAGAAGGAGATTGCGCATGGGCAAATGGGAGGAGGGGCAGAGGGAGAGAATCTCCAGCAGACTTCCCTCTGAGCACAGAGCCCCAAGGAGGGCTCCATCTCTCCACTCTGAGATCATGGCCTGAGCTGAAACCCAGAGTCAGACATTTAACTGACTGAGCCACCCAGGTGCCCTGTGAATTTTATCTTAATAAAAACACAAACAATAAGAAAAACAAAGAACCACCAGCCTTCTGATTAGAAATAACTTCTTTGTTCTTAGCCCTCTTTGCTTCCCTCTGTATATTTGACCTCCCTCTACCTATGCTATGAATGTCTATCTATTCACTGACAACTACCTAATTTAAAATGCCAGACTAGAACCCTCCCCTGGGCTCCCACCACAGCTGAACAGCTTCGCCGAAGATCTCACAGGCACCTCAAACCCAACGTAAGGAAAATAAAAGTGTAGATTTGGACCCAGCCCTCCTTTTCCTTCTGTACTTCCTCCCTTAGTTGGTAACTCCCCTGACCATCCGGCCATTTAAGCCATCCATGTGTGGGTCATTCTCTATGTCATTCATTCATTTGTTTATCCTTTCAGTTAATGTTATTTAAAGACCTACTATGTGTCAGGCATGGTTCTAGGTGCTGGGAACAAGATGTATATGGTTTTAGCCTCTGCAGAGGACTTTGGGAAGACTATTTAATCAAGGATTCCAACACAGTGAGATGAGAACTATGGCCTGGGATGTGTATCTGTATGCAAGCACACAGCTACTGGGATCCAACCTCCCGCCTCCAATTAGCCGCCAAATGCTTTTGATTTTTCCTTTTAAATATTTCTTAAATATGGTGTTTGCTCTTTATTCACAATATAGCCTTGCCTTCTTTCAAGCCCTCAGCAGCTTTTGCTGACATGACTGCAGCTGCTTCCTAACCGGTCCTTGTCCCAGTTTCTCTGGACTCCAGCCCCACTAGCCTTAATTCCTTCTCCCACCTTGCCTCCAGAAAGATCTTTCAAAACCAAAATATCTCACGTAGTTTCCTTGTTTATAATTGTTTATCTCCTCTAGTGACCCAACACATCTGGGAACTATGCCATGCTCCCATCAGAATAGGAGCCCACGGCAGCAGAGATTGATGACATGAAGGGGGTTTGCCCCCCATCCCCAACGGTGGCAGAGAATCACTGTGTAGTTCAAGTTCCTTCCTAGGACATGCATAGCCCTTTATTATGTGGCCCTCGCTTCCTTCTCCAATCTCACTCTTTGCCACGGCTCTGCTCCTGTGGTAGGATGGATTTTCTTTCTCCAACTTTCCCAATCCCCATGGTCTACATATCACCAAACTGAGACAGCTCCCCAAGACAGAGAAGATGACAGGCTTAACATAGCAATTCATAAATGCTTTGCTAGCAAATGGATAAATGAGGCCACGTGAAAGGTCTGGAGATCTTTCAGGTATTTGACCCTGAGGCCAGCTCTTGGGCTCTATCCCCCACCCACTTGATCTGAAGTCCTGACCCAGTCCAGCAGCAGAGGTGGATGGAGTAACTGACAGCCTCCCCAAGACTGAGGGCAAGGAGAGGTGGGACGCTGGGCAGAGCAGGGACCAGAGGGAATGAAACAGCTTAAATGAACCAAAGAAAAGGCAGAAGAAAGGAGGCAGAGAGAGAGCCCAAAGGGGAGAGATGATTCTCCTGTCCTTGCTTACTCGAGGTACATGTCACATGACCACTGCGAATGTTGATACTCATTCTTGGTGCTGGTTAGAGGAACCAGTGGGGTAAGACGAGCTGCTCTTGCATATCTCTTCCCCTGAGGTTTTTATATGAGTTGGAACATGCCACTGGAACTCAGAGTAAAGGACTGCTTTTCCTTTCTTTAATGGTTCACATGCGTGATTGATTAAGTCTCTTCCTTCCTTGCGGAAGGCTATAGGCAGGGCTTGCGTGCATACGTGCCCTACACACTAGGCCTTGTCATCCCCTGTTAGCGTGCTACTGTTGTGTGCCTCTCAGCTTCTGAGCTGCAGAAGCTGCTCCTTGCCTGCTCCTCCTCCCTCTGGCCAGAAAGCTTCTCTCTTCTCCCGTCTGCTCCTTAGTCCTCATTCTTCATGAGTTCCCTTGAGCTTTTCCTGACCCTCTCCACACCATAAGCCAGGTGACTAAGAAGCTAGGTGAGGCTCCTCCCCTGATTTTCTCTACAGGGAAAAACACCCAGTATCTGTCTTTTACAGCCCTTGCCAGAGTGTATTATAATTTAAATGTCTTCTCCACTAGATGGGAGGATGAGGATTTGCATCAAGTGTACCTCTTTATCCTTGGGTCTTAGAAGGGTGCTCTTAGCACCTAGGTGGTCTTCAATAAATATTTTCTGAATGGATGAAAGAATTAATAATACACTACTGCATGTTGAATAATAGGCACAGTTCCCTTTGTCTCCAGACTAAATAATTTTTGGTGTCCTCATAGCATCCAAGTAAGGTATTACTGACCTAACGATTTGCTGACCCCCTTGTCAAAAATGTAGAAAGATAAGGGCTAATTGGATTTGTCTAAAGAGGAAGAGAGAAGAGGGAGAGAGAGAGACTTAAAGCAGTCAGTCCTCATCTTGTTGCAAAGTTTACTGGACCTGATCTCAATAAAATTGGATCAGCCAGCACAGTTCTTTTCCATCCCTGACTTAATAGAGGGGATAAGAGATGTCAAATGCACCATTAAAGAGGAACATGGCAGGAAGGGAAACCGTTTAGATCCAAAGGAGCTGGCCTAAGGAGCCAGTCATGCCCATTAGTGGCTGTTAAGAGAAGGGTCACATTGCCTATTACACTCAGTGTCCCCTCCAAGAACCTTAGGTTCCTGGAATCTAAGCGTGCTGATTTTGACCTCCCTGCCACCCACTTCCCCGGTACCACTGATGATGGAATGACTGACACAGTTTATGGTTAACCTTGAGCTAGTTACCTCTTTTAATATCTATTTTAAAAAGAGAATAAAGATACTTTGTTGTTGTTGTTACGAGCTCAGAAGCACCGACACATTACAATTGCTGTAATTAACTTCATTATATTTTTGACCTGTAGTGATCTACAATTAATTGCAGTCCATTAGAATTATATTTAGGTGCAAAACAATGAACAATAGCCATTTGTTTATTTTATTAAGGATTTTTTGAAAAATGTTGAAAATTATTTTAAAAAATTATGTTCTTGGGGCGCCTGGGTGGCTCAGTGGTTTAAGCCTCTGCCTTCAGCTAGGGTCATGATCTCAGGGTCCTGGGATCGAGCCCTGCATCCAGCTCTCTGCTCAGCAGGGAGCCTGCTTCCCCCTCTCCCTCTGCCTGCCTCTCTGCCTACTTGTGATCTCTATCAAATAAATAAATAAAATTCTTTAAAAAAAAATAAAAAATAAAATAAAAAATTACGTTCTCCTGGAATATCACCATCTAGAAATACCCATTATGAGTGTACAACTTTTCTTTTCTTTCTTTCTTTTTTTTTTAAGATTTTATTTATTTATTTGACACAGAGAGAGATCACAAGTAGGCAGAGAGGCAGGCCATGTGAGAGGGGGAAGCAGGCTCCCTGCTGAGCAGAGAGCCCGATGCAGAGCTGAATCCCAGGACCCTGAGATCATGACCTGAGCCGAAAGCAGAGGCTTTAACCCACTGAGCCACCCAGGTGCCCCTTTCTTTTTTTTTTCTTGCGGTGCATAAATCTCTCTCTCTCACTCTCTCTCTCTCTCAATCTCTCTTTCCAGATTTTAGTTTTAAGTAATCTCTACACCCAATGAAGTGCTCGAACTCACAACCCTGAGATCAAGAGTCGCACACTCCACCAACTGAGCCAGCCAGGTGCCCCCATATATGTCTTTTTTAAAAAATTGGATCACACTGTGTTTTACTAAACCACAGAACTGCAGACTACAAGTTTTTCCATGCCACGTGATCTGCACAAGATTTGAAGACTGTACAGTATTCCTTCTCATGCATGGACTCTAGTTAATTTGGTCAGGACTCAGTCATCACATTTTACCCCGAACACTATGTGCCCTGTGAGATTCCTCCTGAAACTCCCCATTGGCATCACCAGGATTCTAACATTATGGTCAAAATACCCAAGCTGTTAGGTAATTCTTGGAAGTTCTCAGGAACATTTGGGGGAAAAGACCCAATAAAATTGGATCTTTATGCCTAGAGTGGCTTCCAGTTTCCTCCCTGGGTATCTTCGGGGCTGGCGAATCATGGTCTAGTGGGAAGAGTGACCAGAGAAGTTTAATTTAATTGAGAGGGAGGATAAAGGAGGGGGGGGAAACTTACTTTAGTTTTTTTTGTTGTTGTTGTTTTTTAAGATTTTTATTTTTAAGTAATCTCTGTGCCCAACATGGGTCTCAAACTTATAACCTCAAGATCAAGAATCACCTGCTCTACTGATTGAGCTATCCAGGTACCCCAAGAATTTTACTTTAGTTTGAGCTCTTCAGGATACCCCTCCATAGGCTGAATTCCTGCAACTCAGTTTACTTCAGTTCAGTTCCGTTTGACTTAAAAAATTGAAGTGCTCTATTTCTGTAACATGTCCCACTGGGGACCCTGAATTACCCTTGCTCATTCTTTTTTATTCTCTCTCCCCCTCTCCCATATGAGAAAACATGTTTCTCCTCAGTTGCTTTTTCTTGTCCTTACTGTTTCCACCTCAGGGGCGTAGTCTTTTCTGGTCCATTTCTAGATCATTCTACCATTCTCTAAGGTTCTGGAGTAGATGCTCACGGACTCCTGGACTCACTGGATTCCAAATATGCAGAGCATTCACATTATTTGTTCACTTACTCAGTGATATTTTTTCCAGCGCATACTATGTACTAGGTCATATGGGTGTGGCAACGAATGGCCCGTACACAAACCTTGCTACCTAGGAGCTTACAGTCTAATGGAGCTGAGGGAATTACAAAATGACGTGATGATGTAAGCGAGGTCAGCTCAAGATGCTTCATCTCGTTAGACCGAAGGTCCTTTTGACCAAACTTAAAACTTTAAACCTGGAACAACATTCAGGTCACTGGACTCATTCAGAAAGGTATATATATATATATATATATATATATATATATATATATATATATATATATGAGCTAGAAAAGACTCCAGTTTGTCTACTCCACTCCTGGAGTCTGGGCTGAGGTAGCCCTAGATCTCCCCTCTTCTCCCCCATCCTCTCCTTGGGTATAGCCCTAGATCTCCAGATGGCTACATGGAAGGTCCACTTCTGGCTCCCTAGCTGATCACTATACAGGAAAAACAGACTCAGTGAATGTGAGCTGGCTTAAACTGGTCAATTGTTGCATTGATTTTTTTTTTCTTTTTAAAATCATTAAAACCCTGAAACCAAGCCAGAATCAAGCATGAATAATGCAATTGTTAGTCATGTGGTCCAAGATTGCCATTTTCATCTTTCCATGCTCTTTAAAAGAACTAAGAGCCAAGATAATTCTCTTTTGGACGAATATCAACTAAAGGCAATGGGTGGAACGTTCTGCCACTGTAGGGGATTCTGGCCCTACCCCACCACTGTTTAATGGAGGATGGTCTGTGTCTCTGCCTTTGCTCATCAACCTGTCTTAGCCGATAGATGATAGACAGAAATGAGCTAGAAGGGGTTGTATACTTCTCCCTGCAACACCCAGTGGGGGCATGGCGAAGGCCAGAGAGGTTCAAGCCTCGGTTTTCCATCCAGGATGACTTCACATGGCTCTTTTTCTCTAGTCCTAAAGCTGAGAAACATCCCTCCTAAATCTCCCTTTAGAATACAGTCTAGATTGAACTGGAGTTGGGCAGACTAAAAAATATTTACTTCCCCAAATTTTTGACCCCAGTCATGGAAGTTCATTTCCTCTGATTTTCCCCAGAGTCAGGGATTGCCCTCCTCCTCCCTCCCCCAGGACATAATGACTAAGAATCAAGAGAAAAGTGAAGGGAAGAAACTTAATTGTTAGGACATTTCAAGAGGGGGGCAACCACATCATTTACTCTGAGGCTCTTCATTCTTCTAAAGAATAAGTAAAGGCCTCATATTTTAATAGCCACACTTCTATTTGCCGTTCAATTATCATAACCTTATTATGAACCATATTTTCTAAATTTAAGTCTTATTTAGAACAAAAGTTAAAATTAACACTTATATACCTCAAACGTTATTGGAATGTAGGAATTTATGTTGTTTTATTGATTATATAAAGGGTAACTAGTTGCTTATTTTACCATTCATCCTTATAGTTTCCCATCTGAAGCTCTTGGACCAGGCATGAGTCGTAATAGAGTGGGAGGTCAAATGCAAGGCCACACAACCACACATGCCCAGGAGCAATTGCTGCATTTTGCCTCTCTTGTCTACACGTGTTAATTGGTTTGCTTCCTGAATCATTAGTTAATTGTCATCATTAAGAAATAAAATGGGGGTAGGGCGCCTGGGTGGCTTAGTGGGTTAAAGCTTGTGCCTTTGGCTCAGGTCATGATCTCGGGGTCCTGGGATTGAGCCCTGCATTGGGCTCTCTGCTCAGCAGGGAGCCTGCTTCCCCCTCTCCCTCTGCCTGCCTCTCTGCCTACTTGTTATCTCTCTCTCTCTGTCAAATAAATAAATAAAATCTTAAAAAAATAAAATAAAATGGAAAAAGAAATAAACCACTCCAGATGAAATTAAATTAATGAACTCCTACCATTCCACTATTAAATAAGAAACGTGGATACACAATACAAGAAAACCATTATTCTTATTTTTATTTTTAATTTGATTCAACCATAGCTCATTAGAATCCTTTGTATGAAATTAGTATCATGGTGGTATCCCCCCTTGGCTTCTGGCAGTTTAGAAAATAGAAAAGCTGAGTGTGAGGGGGCCTGGGTGACTCAGTTGGTTAAGCGTCCAACTCTTGATCTCAGCTCAGGTGTTGATCTCAGGGTTGTGAGTTCAAGCCCTGTGTTGGGCTCCATGCTGGTTGTGGTGCCTACTTAAAAAAGGAAGGAAGAGGTGAGAGAGAGAAGGAGGGAGGAGGGGGGAGGGGGAGGAAAAGAGAGAAAGAGCTAAGTGTGGATGTCTGTCTGATGAAGGAATGTTAAGGAATGGATAGATTTGACTTCATGGTTAAAAATACAGATATTCAACTTTCTCCAAATTACTCCTATGCAGTCCACTGGAATAAATATATCTTCTCTTCTAGTAGAAAGTATTAGAACAAGGATCCTATAAGCAACCATTTACATGAAGCCATTGCTTTTTTACTTATATTTATCAAGCCCTCATCATGTAATAAGCACAATGCTGAGTGCTTAATGTGTATTATTTCACTTAATCCTAGCAATAAATATATGAAGCAGGTATAATTATTATTTCCATTTTACAGATAAGGAGCCTGAAGTACAGTACCAAAGGCTCCAAGTGATGGTAATAAGGCTCAGACTCAAGATGGCCTGACTTTCAAGCCCAAACTTTTTTTTATTAAAGTATAATTGATGTATAACACTGTATTAGTTTCAGATGTTCAACATAATGATTTGATATTTGTGTAGATTGCCAGATTATCACCTCAATAAGTCTAGTTTCCTCTGTCACCATATAAAGTTACATAATATGTAACACAATATTATTGACTATAGTCACCATGCTGTAAATTGCATCCCCATGATTTATTTATTTTATGATTGGAAATTTGCCCCTATTGACTCCCTTCTCTCATTTTACCCACTTCCATGCCTCCTCCCCTTTAGCAACCACTGATCTGTTTTCTGCACCTATGAGTTTCTGCTTATTTTTGTTTGTTCATTTATTTTGTTTTCTAGATTCCATATATATGTGAAATCACACACTATTGGTCTTTCTTTGCCTGACTTAGCTCACTTAGTATAATTCCCTCAGGATCCATCCATATTTTCACAAATGGCAAGATTTCATTCTTTTTCATGGCTGAATAGTATTCCATTATATATATATATATGCTGCGTCTTCTTTGTACAATCATCCGTTGATGGACACTTTGGTTGTTTCTATTTCTTGGCTTATGTGAGTAACACCGCAATGAACATAGGAGTGTGTATATCTTTCCTAATTAGTGTTTTCATTTTCTTTGGAGAAATACCCAGGAATTGCTGGACCCCAGGGTGATCATATTTTCCATTTTCTGAGAAATCTCTATACTGTTTTCCATATTGGCTGCACCAATTTGCATTCCCACTAATAGCACATGAGCGTTCCCTTTTCTCTACATCCTTGCCAATACTTCTTCTTGTCTTTTTGCTAATAGCCACTCTGACAGATGTGACATGATATCTCATTGTGAATTTGAATTTGCATTTCCCCGATGATTAGTGAATCTTTTCATGTGCCTGTTGGCCATCTACATGGCCTATTCTTTGGGAAAATGCCTATTCAGATCTTCTCATTTTAAATCCCATTTTTAAATTGGATTATCTGGGATTATATTGTTGTTGTTGTTATTGAGTTATATGAGTTTTCTGTGTTGTTTGGATATTAACCCCTTATTGGATATATCATTTGCATATATCTTCTCCCATTCAGTAGGCTGCTTTTTTATTTTGTTGATGGTTTCCTTTGCTTTGCAGAAGCTTTTTAGTTTGATGTAGTCCCATTGGTGTATTTTTGCTTTTGTTGCCTTTGCCTTTGAAGTCAGATCCAAAAAACGTGGCCAAGAGCCATGTTAGTGAGCTTACTGCCTATGTTTTCTTTTAGTACTTTTATGGTTTCTGGTCTTGAATAAGACCAGTATAAGTATTAATCCATTTTGAGTGAAGTTTTGTGTATGGTGTAGGATGTGGTCCACAGTGCAGAGTGCTTCTTTTCTCTGCCAAGACAGTGAAAAAACTCACAACTCTCAGTTTTCCCATGAGATGTAAAAAGAAAACAAAATAACTAACATCTTTCTTTCTTTCTTTCTTTCTTTCTTTCTTTCTTTCTTTCTTTCTTTCTTTCTTTCTTTCTTTTCTTTCTCTCTCTCTCTCTCTCTTTCTTTCTTTCTGAAGATTTTATTTATTTGTCAGAAAGAGAGAGAGAGAGAGACAGCAAAAGAGGGAACATAAGCAGGGAGAGTGGGAAAGGGAGAAGCAGGCTTCACGCTGAGCAGGGAGCCCGATGCAGGGCTCAGTCCCAGGACCCTGGGATCATGACCTGGGCCAAAGGCAGATGCTTAATGACTGAGCCACCCAGGCACCGCTAACTAGTGTTTTAAAACAACACTGTTTCTAGTATGTGTTTTCAGGAGTAGTTCTTTTAGGATAGACCAGTATAAACCAGTATAGATGTTCCAGCAGATGGTTTAACTATAGCACAATTCAATTTCTCCATGTCACTGTAAGGCCAATAGTTCCTATCCACTTCCTACTTCACATAAAATATATGAAGTTTAGGGATACAATGTCATCACATGCACTTTGAGCTTCTTGGAAAAACAATGCTATGTAAACACACTGTGAAAGCAATAGAAAAACAGTGTCATTGTGGTATGTATACAACATAAAATGGACCAAATTATTTTGTTAGAGTTTGGGACAAAAATAGCTCCTTAATCTTGCATATCTATTTTTTAACTATGCTGTATATTGGCTGTGTCTGTGGCTCTCAAGGGCAGTTAGAACAGGGAATGTGTCTGATAGAATGTTGACTGGGTTAGCAGTTTAGCATTCTCTTTTTAGAGGAAATTCTGTAATATCCCTGATCTTGCCTGTTTCCAGCTTTTGGAAAAACCACAAGTCAAAATGTTGCCAGATGAAAGTGTTACATGAAGGGAGGTTGGCCATGACTTTCCATCTACTAAAGGCCATCCTCCTATCCTTATGAAAGATCCAGGAGGCTTTTATTAATTCAAAAATAGTAAGGTCACTTTAGGACTCTTTTTTCCAGAATTACCAAAATGTCACTTGTACCACCCAAACTGAAGTGGGCCATCACCTCAGAATAAAAAACGGAAGAAGCTAGTGTGAGATCCAAGTAGTTTTAAAAGGCATGAAGGATGTGAATGTACTTTGCACTACTGAACTGTACGTTTAAAAAATGGTAAAGGTGGCAAATTTTTTTATTATGTTTACCACAATTAAAAGTTTTTTCAAAAGGTTAAGATGGTAACATTTATGTTAGGAGTATTTTACCACACTTAAAAGAAAAAAACGCAAGATGTGTGAGAAACAGCCTCTCTTATCTCGTGGCCTGGACAGGACCACTTATAAACCAAACCCTCTGCCCCCAGGAAAAAATGCGTGACACCCCTTATACCTTAGGCTGCACTTTCACATCTGCACTCTAGATAAAGGCTCATAGGAAAGGAACATTTACCATTTTCTTTTCCTCTTTTTCTCTCTTTCTTTTAAGATTTTATTTATTTATTTGCCAGAGAGAGAGAGAGAGCACAAGCAGAGGGATAGGCAGGCAGAGGGAGCAGCAGGTTCCCCGCTGAGCAAGAAGCGTGACCAGGGACTCGATCCCAGGACTCTGGCTGGGATCATGACCTGAGCTGAAGGCAGACATTTAACCCACTGAGCCATCCAGGCGTCCCCATTTATCATTTCTTACTGCGACACGGAGAAAGCCTTAAAGGATTTGTTGGTCTTCATTTAAGACAAGAGAACCCTTCACACTCCAGGTGGAGGAACTCTCAGGGAAGAAGAAAAGTTGCAAGCATAATTAACATGCATTTCACAGACTCCTCAGCTCTGACAGCCCCCTTCAGTTGGATTGAACCATGGTTGGGCCTTCATATTTGCTGACCTGTAATTTTCTTTCTAGAGTGGCAGAGAGAGGGGGGAAAAGGGGACTTTTTATCCTCTGTCAATCGGTTCTGCTATATATTTATGATCTCTGGTCAAAAAATAAATGCCTATTAATATTGAGGGCTTGCTTTTTTGTGGGTATGGGAGAATTCCCTGATATCTTTGGGGTGAAGCAGAGATGGAGAAGGCAATCTGCCAAGGGTCTATGGTGACATTTCCACCAGTATCTATGTGTGTTGGACCTGTGATTCTGTGGGAAGACCAGAGGCCCTGAAGACTGGGCCCCTTCCTTTTTCCTAGTTCTGAGTCAGCTCTAAACTTGGCCATTGAACTGCTGGATCTAAAAGTCTTTGTTTATAAAGTTCAAATAACCCCTATTGGAAAACCTACTATCTTTGCTTCACGCTGATTCGCTGAAGATAAAGACGATAATGGATTTTAAAATGTTTTGAAAAGGGAAAATACAGTGCAAATGTGAGGAGTTATTAAACATGTCACTGGAGCAGGGTGGTCTAATGGCAAAGTGCCAGGTTTCAACAAACCAGAGCTAGGCCCCAGTGTCTCAGAAAAGTCATGACATGAATCAAATATTCTTCCTCCAGGAGAATTGGTTCAGGCCATCTTCTCAGGACCTGATCGGTTTTTCTTTTTTCCCAATAATGGAGACTGCTTTTTAATAGCAAAGCCAATTTGATTTGTTACTTGATGCTCCTACATCTTAGGTATATTTTCGTCCTGGTAAAATACAGACATTGTGGGCGAGGAGAGCAAGTCTGGGACCAGATGTGGCATTTCCTCTCTTGCCCTGTCCCCTTGTATGTGTAGGTCATTGATATTGCCCACTGGCTAGCCAGCTGTGGATTGAGGATAAGGGGTAGAGACCCGGGTTCCTCGCATGTCAGTGTAAGAGGTGTGTTTGTGTGGTGTGCAAGTCACAAGAGAGAACCTCGCGAGTGTGTCTCAGGGGTGTGAAAATGTGTGTCTGCAAGGGCCCACTTTGGTGTGTTACAATAGGATCTCACAGGCAGAATGAGCCTGAATGTGCAGATGCGGGTTGTTGAGAGGCCAGAATTTGAATCTGTCTTGAGACCGAAGATGAAGTTTGTTGTTATTGCCGTTCCCCTCCTCCAAAAGCACCTCGAAAAAACAAAAAGCAAAAAACAAAACAAAACAAAAAAAACCTCGGAAACGGCCCCCTCGAGTGGGTTCTTGGAACCGACAAGACAGTAATGAACGTGTCTCTCTCTCAAGCCCTGGGGCCTTCCCGACTGAAAGGGGGCCGTGTGGGTCTGACCCCGGGTGGAAGGAAGGTGTCAGTCAACTTCGGTGAGGCGGCACCGCGGCCGCGGTGGGCGCGCGGGTCTGCGCATCCCGCCTCCAGCCGGGAAGGGGCGGAGCCGGGCGGTGCCCGCCCCCCGGCGGTCCCCTCCCCCGGGCCGCTCCCCTGTGCTGTGCTCGCCGCAGTCACAGCCGCCTGCGGGAAGCTGGTAGCCGGGAACCCGAGCCGGAGTGCGGCCGGGCTGGGCTGGGCTCTCTTGCGGGCTCAGTCGCCGCCCCTCCCGGTGAGTCGGGGGCTCCTAGCCGGGCGGGGTGGCGGGGGAGGTCAGGACCGCGCGGTCGAGGAGCCCCCGGGTTCGAGCACAGAGCAGGGGGGGGATGTCAGCACAGCGAGGTTGGGGAGCCCCTGACCCCGAGCCCCGAGGGGTGTCCAGAATCGGGATGTTGAGGAACCCGAGCCCGGGGAGTCTCAGAGCCCGAGCCCTGAGAGTGGGGCGGCAGGTCAGAATTCAGACGTTTGGGACTCCCGGAGCCCAAGCCTGGAGGACTGAGGGGTCAGGACCGCGACGTTGGAGAGCTTCGCCGCTGGAACGAGGGTGTCCTGTCGGCATTCTTGGGGCGCCCTCCGTAGGGCGGAGGGGAACTGAAGGCGGGAGGGGATTGCGAAGGGGCGGAAGCCCGAGGCGGGCGGGGCAGGAGGGGAGCCCCGGAAAGGGTCGGGGAGTGACAAGGCTTGTGGCTTTTGGGGGGAAGGATGGAGGGGGCCTCTCCTAGAGGGGGCGCGGGAAGCGGAGTTGTGCAGGAAGCTGGGGGTACGTTGTGGAGCATAGGGGTCGGAGGGATGGAACGCCGCGGCGGAGGATCCGGGGTGTCTGGGGGCGGGGATGAGGGGCAGGGACTCGCCGAACGTCTCGGCCTAGGGGACGCACCCTCTCGGTGGAATGGGGTCATGGAAACCTCGAGAGGGCATTCACTCCTGAGAGCAAGACCTGGCCACCACAGACAGAATTGGGGGGGCGGGGTGCAGGAGGGAACTAGGGAGGGGCTCACCTCACCGGCGCGGAGACCTGAAGGCAGTGAGGGCACGGAAGCTTCCAGTGCATCTGTGGGCCCTGGAGCACGGACCGACGGGGGCAGATCCGCGGGCCCGGACGGGGTCTTTAATGCATCTCCTCTGTCTAAGCTGGGTCAGAAGTGATTTTGCCCCGGGACCCAACAGTTTGGGCTTCAGAGAGTAGTTGAAGAGTGAGATTGCAAATGTGCAGAGACGCTGTGTGTGTGTACCTTAGACACAACTCGTAATAAAAGTGCCTTTAATTCTTCGATCCACTTGTGTTGCTTGCTCCCCACTCTCCTATACTCTGTGAGAAGCTGTTTCTGAGTAAAAACTGGAGGAAAATCAGCAGGGGGTGGGGCGTGCAGGCGCACACACACGGACACACACCGCCCACAAATGCACTGCATTCCACAGCCGAGTAAACACGAGAAATATTGTACAGTTTTGGTTTGTGTTGGTATGGACTTCCTTTACCGAAGTTAATAGGAAGTTGCCTGCATGGAAGGTGGACGGCCTTTGACTACCCTCTTAAGATATTCACAGCCGTTACCCACCCAAGTCCTGCTCACCGGCAGGACACTAGGCTGCTTCGTGCCTCAGTGAATGGGTAGCGAAATGTGTGTCTAAAGATAAAGAAATTACCAGTACATTTTCTGTTGTTTTTTTCCCCTGTTATTTATTTTGGGTATCCAGTTCCCTTCAATTAGTTAAATAATATTGACATTGTATATTAACATATCCATATGGTTAATTTTGTATGGCAATTAGTTTAATTATTTAGTATAAGTTAATTCAGGACTACCCAGGCCCCAGGAATCCTACCGAGTGGATTTCTCCCCTGGAAGTTTCCTGGGCTTTGAAGGGCAGGCGGAAAGAGATGACCCCACTCCTTTCCTTCTTTGCTGTAGATAATAGGTGGGTATTCTGACACACACTGAGATTTAAGCTTTCTGGGAGGATGGAGGACTATTTTGGCAACTAGCTTATGTTGGGCCTCTCTTTTTTTCTTCATGAAAAGGAAATCTCTTCAGTAATTATTCAAGTTAACGGAAAACGATTTGTTCATTTTGCCAGTATCATTTCAGGACATGCTCTTGTTTCATTAAGGGGGTGGTCAGAACCTTGCCCCCAAATCTGCATTATCATTATTGCACAGCATATTTATTTACTTGGACAAAGCTAGCTGATTCTTTCAATTCTTTGTCCAAATGTTAAAATAAATATGCCCGTATTTATACATTCAAATGAGTATTTCTCCCCTTCAGAAGACTCATCTTGGCACGCTGTGGACTGATTCTAGTGATGCTGTCATTGCTAAGCATAATTTTGGAGCTCCTGCCTTGGAGTTACCTTCAGAGTTTGTAACGCAGTTACTGAATTGCCTCCATGATGGCAAATCTTCCTCGGTTGGGAAACAGCCAAATACCAAGTGGGATCAACTCTGGTTTCTGAGGTGAGGAATTGAGGTTGTAATAAAGTATGTCCATTAAAGTAATGAAAGTCCTCTTGAAGGACTGGCAGTTTTAAAAGGGGCATCTAGTACAGGTATGCCAACGTGTTTAGGATTGGAAAGTAATTGCTTTGAAGTACAACCTTTATTTGGGTGTATGTGCTCTCATGTGCATGTAAAAAAATTGGTCCCATCATGTATTGTTATACATTATGTCCTACTGGGCTGGAGAAAATAAGCCTTTCTTTTCTCTTTCAAGGTACTCTTTCCCAGATAGATTCCATCACTGTACATTTTTACAGAAGACAAAACAAACAAAAAAGATTTCTTTTCTCACCAAAAAAAAGGTGCCCAGAAAGTCACTTACCCCACATGTAGTTAATGCCTGGTACTTGAGTTTTTATGTGAAAGGATCTATATAGGAGTAAGGGGAAAACAGTGACTTCTGCAAATGTGTTTCAGTTTGGGAACTCCATGGCATACAGTGTGAAAAATTAACATATTCTTTTTCCATTTTTCCCCTAAATTACCAATTTTTTTAAAGGTTATGTAACGTGAAGCTTCATACACCTAGAGCCTGAATCTTGATCTAGCTGTGATCTTGTGCAAGTGATTTCATCTCTTTCAGACTCAGTTTTCTTACCTTAAAATGAAGATGCTAATAAGTGTGCACCCGACAAGGCTATGATGAGATTTCTGCATGTAAAACACTGAATCCTGTGCCTGACACATAAGTGCTCAAAAGAGTCTAGCTTTTTTTTTTTTTAAAGATTTTATTTATTTGACACAGAGAAAGAGATCACAAAAGATGAGGCAGAGAGGCAGGCAGAGGGAGAGGAGGAAGCAGGCTCCTTGCTGAGCAGAGAGTCCAACCTGGGGCTAGATCCCAGGACCCTGAGATCTTGACCTGAGTCCAAGGCAGAAGTTTAACCCACTGAGCCACCCAGGCGCCCCTATTTTTGTTATTAATACTGTTTATTGATAGTATAAGATTTTATTTGCTTATTTTTTAAGATTTTATTTGCTTATTTGACAAGAGAGAGACACCGAGAGAGGGAACACAAGCGGGGGTGGGGGGGGGTGGAGAAGCAGGCTTCCCACGGATCAGGGAGCCCAACATGGGGCTCAATCCCAAAACCCTGGTTTCATGACCTAAGCCTAAGGCAGCCGCTTAGCGATTGAGCCATCCAGGCGTCCCTGTTTATTGCTAGTTTTACATTAAAATTCCTTTGAAACCATGTATAAATTTACCATTTCCAAGGTAATGATATTCTCTCTGCTGGGCTTTACAAATGAATACCTGAATGGGAACATTTTGTTTTTATTCTCCTAGCTTCTCAGGAATTTTTAAAGTGACCTTAAAAAGTAACTATTGCTAGCTGCTTTATTTTGAATTCAGTTTTTTTTTTTTAATGAATATTCTTATTTTTATTGTATATTAGGTATAACAGTTTGGTGAAAATCCGAAGGAAAAAACTTTAAAAGCTCCTCCTATAATTCTTTTTCTTGATCAGTCGAATACTATTCTGATATAATAGCTACAGTTCTCTTGGCATGTATTGAAAAGGATGATTCTGGTACACATTTGTTTTAGTTAAACTTGAATTTCAGTCTGCTTTGTTTGTTAAATAACAGGGAAGAATAACTTGGCATTAAGCTCTCGGCTCTTCCATAAATATTGACATTAATTTTTTTCTGATACTACGATTTTTGTTGTAATATAAATTAGGAAGATGTAAAAATGTGCGAAAAGAATTTTATCATAGTTTTAATCAAATAGCTAGAGGTTGCTGTGAAATAGATGTTTCGTGAAATGTTCAATGTTTAGTAAGAGTTCTGTGTTTTAGGCAGGTATGTGCAGGAGACAGAGGTAGATTCTGAATTCTTGTCCTCCAACAAGAATTCACATAAGGTGCTGCCTCAGGACTGTGCAGTGGCAAAATTTTTTTCCTCTCATGGCTTATGGAACTAAGGATTCATGTGGACTTCACTACATGTTCTTTTCCCTGAATTTCTTGGAGAAGGCTAAATACATGGATCTCTTAATAGTGTTCATATTTTTGAATTATTTGGATTAACTCTTGGAATTAGATCTTGCTGTGCAGTCATATGCGAGGAAAGGAGATAATGGCTATAAAAGTACTTAGTGAATTGTAAGTGATACATAACTGTAGCATAAGGTGGTATTATTGTTGGTCAGTACTTTCCTAGCGTATTCTGATTATTACCTCCATAGTAGACTTTGGTTCCAACTCTCTTCTGAGTAATTGTTTATGTATTTATAAAATACCAGGAAACAAGACAGCATGGTGGTGGTTTAGACTAGAGTAGTGATCACCTCCTCTGCTCCCCACATCTGATAATGTCTGGAGACATTTTTTTTTTTTTAAGATTTTGTTTGTTTATTTGACAGAGAGAGAGATCACAAGTAGGCAGAGAGAGAGGGAAGCAGGCTCCCTGCCGAGCAGAGAGCCAGATGCGGGGCTCCATCCCAGGACCCTGAGATCATGACCTGAGCGGAAGGCAGAGGCTTTAACCCACTGAGCCACCCAGGCACCCCTGGAGACATTTTTTATTATCACAGCTGGAGGGGAGAAGGATGTTAGGGCATGTGATGGGTAGAGGCCAGAGATGCTCCTAAGCATAATAAAATGGAAAGCACAGCCGGGAAAACAAAGAATGACCCAACTGAAATGTCCTCAGTGCTAAGAAACCCTGGACTGGAGCGTGGGTGCTGGAGTGGGCATCAGCCTGCATTATTAGCATCCTGGCGTTTCCCTTGGTAAGTTCCTTAAACCTGAGGTTTTGTATGACTCAGGTCTGAAGAGATAATGTATAGAAAGTGCTTAGTGCACAAAAGGTGTCCAGTAAATGGTAACTCTTAGTATTATGTCTGGTTAGTAAATCCAGGGACTAGGCTTCAAACAGGCAGCTTTGGTTATTTAACTCATTGTAGACAGAACCAATCCAGGCGTCCTGATCCCATCTGTGTGTGTGAGAGTAGGACAGAGACGCCTTCGGCGCCCGGGGTTCCTTCTGTGTTCTGGCCCAGGTTCTGCCCTGGTTCTGCTAGACAGCCAAGTATAGGCTGAAGGTGACTCCAGCCAGGTGAGCAGAACAGCCAGTCCAACCCCCTTAAACCTCTCTTGTGTAGATGAACAGTGAGCTGTGGGTGGAGGCCCTTTCTGTTTCATCTGGGCTAAAGTGGGAAGGAGATATCCAGGCTGGGAAGCTCCCTCCAACTGAGCTAATCTTCAGGATCTCCCCAGGCCCTTGTCTATGCCAGGGTCAGAGCTTCCTCTGCTGCCTTAGCAGGCTATGAGCAAGGTTGGCAGTGCTCCCCTGCTTACTTTTTTTTTCCTTAGCTCTTCCTACTCAGGCAACAAGTTCTTTAGGGGTCCCTTTACTTTTTAAAGAATTGTCCAGATTCACTCCAGTTTTTGCTGTGCATGGATTTACCAGCCATTGGGGAGATCGGAGACCTCCTATAAAGCCCAGGCTCTGCTTTGATCTTCTTGCCTTTCTGTGTTTACCTGGTTGGCACTGGAGCTACTGAGTGAGTAATCCACCCAGGGTAAGCCACAGAGTTTCAGCGTGGTGGGGGTGAGGCAGCCATTCTGGGTGTAGAGAGTATTTAGCAGACCAGGATGTAAATATCACAGCGGATTTTTTTTAGCTGTGAGCTAGAAACTGGGGCCCTCTTAAGAATGCTGATGTTTCAGCCCCACCACAAACCATTGATTCAGAATTTCAGTGGGTAGGGCCTAGGCATCAGATTTTTACAAATTACTCTGATGCCTAGTGAAAGTTGAAAGTTAGGACTATACCTTGTGAAATTAATGACCTGCATTAAAAGGAAGGAAGGACGGGAAGGAAGGAAGGAGGGAAGGAAGGAAGGAAGGAAATTGATTCTCATTAAAAATAACGAAGTAACATAAGAATTATTTTGCTAAGCTTTTGTTTTAGTGATCAATGTGTGCCTGGTTTGCAATGTAAAATACATTTCTTTTAATGAGTTGCAGTCAAAAAGTTTGAAAAACATTGTTTAAGAACCTTAGAGGTATTTAATTAATATCGACAAATTCACTTCTTTCAATATTCCTGTGTGAGCCTCTGCTGGACAGATTTTGAAGTGCTTTTATTTTCCTTGTGAAATACAACTTTTGCAACCATCCTATGAAGGCCTAGAGAACAGATATCATCATATTAATTTTTTTTTTAATAGATGAAAGGAACTTGGGGTTGGTGAGGGTAAGGCATTTATCAAAGTCACAATGAGAAAATGAAAAAACGGGGACTCAAACTTCCAGGGCTTCTGATTACTGCTACACAGCTCGGTCCACCACATCTTTCTGCTTCTTCTGATTAGCAGACCCCATGAGAAAGAATTACAACTAGAGCATGAGTCTGGCTTCAGCAATGTAAAAATAATAACTGTTGACCAAGCACTTGCTAGTGTCAGGAAGTGAGTGTTACTTCATTTAATTGTCAGAACAATCCTGTGCGATAGGTACTATGATTAGCCCCACTGCACAGATGAGGACCCTGGTTGTGACTTGCCCAAGGAGCAGAGCTGGGCCCTGACAGCAAGCCCACATTCTTTATGGGAGCTCTTTATTGCCCTGGTACTGGTTTGTTGCCATTTCTCTAACATCTAGATGCCTGCCTCTAGGGACAGTTTAAAGAGCAGGGAAATGGCCCCATGTCTTAATCTGCACAGGTTGCCATAAGAAAATGCCACAGGCTAGGTGGCTTAAACAACAGAAGTTTATTTCTCACATTTCTGGAGACTAGGAAGTCCAAGATCAAGGTGCCAGTAGATTTAGTTCCTGGTGAGGTCCACCTTCCTAGTTTACAGATGGCTGCCTTCTTACTGTGTCCTCCTATAGCAGAAAGGCCATGGGAAGGGAGAGAGGGGAGGGCTAGAGAACAAGAGCTCTTTTCCTCTGCTTAAAAGGACACTAATCTCATCATGGAGACCCAGTACTAATGACCTCATCTAAATCTAATTACTTCTCGAAGGCCCCACATTCAAATATCAGTCATCACATGAGAGGTTAGGGCTTCAACATAAGAATTTAGGTTAGGGCTTCAACACAAACACTCAGTCTAGGTCTTGTAGCTTCCACACAGCTTTCCTGGTGTACGTAGCTAGAAGCCCACACCCCACAGTGATTAAGTGAGGAAAGCCCTCTGTGCTGCCTGACCTACTTTATGCATCCTTGTTCAAGCTGTCTATGATGCTCAGAGCCATGAGTTACTGAAATTCATGATGGGGTTTCGGTAATCCTGGCTGAGAAGGAAGCTGAACACTAACCCTGTGGAGTGAGGTCTTGATGGATTTCTCAGTGGTGAGGGAACCAAAAGATACCTTGTTCATGCATGCCCTCATCCATTCATCAAATATTACAGACTCATTCATTCATTCATTCATTCATTCATTTATCAAATATTATGGAGGATACAGTTTGCAGGTAAGTTTTAGAGATGACACTCCCCTTTAAAGATTAGGGGAAGTGATTATCATGGTTTTCTAATACCTGTACACAGGGCTAAAATCGCCGCCAGACCAAAGCAAAGTTCAGGCCAACGGTAAATAGGAGGAGACTAGTTGGTTATCTACTGACAAGTTTAGAGTAGAAGAGTTAGACTTCATGTTATCCTACATGATGTTCAGAAACCACACTTCAGGGGTGCCTGGGTGGCTCAATCGTTAAGGGTCTGCCTTCGGCTCAGGTCATGATCTCAGGGTCCTGGGATCAAGCCCCGCATCGGGCTCCCTGCTCTGCGGGAAGCCTGCTTCTCCCACTACCATTCCCTCTGCTTGTGTTCCCTCTCTCGCTGTGTTTCTCTCTGTCAAATAAATAAAATCTTAAAAAAAAAAAAAAAGAAAAGAAAAGAAAAGAAACCACACTTCAGCAGAAGTGGGAAACTGCTTCTCTCTGTTGTGAATAACTGGGTTGGATGGTCAGGTTGAGTTAAGTCTGGGGCTTAAGGAAAACTCTGCGTGTCTGGGAGGGTACAAGCTTCCAAGCCATGTAGATAGTCAATAAACTATTAGTATTTTCTTTTTTTTTTTTTAAGATTTTATTTATTTATTTGACAGAGAGAGAGATCATAAGTAGGCAGAGAGGCAGGCAGAGAGAGAGGGGGAAGCAGGCTCCCCGCTGAGCAGAGAGCCCCATGCGGGGCTCGATCCCAGGACCCTGAGATCATGACCTGAGCCGAAGGCAGAGGCTTTAACCCACTGAGCCACCCAGGTGCCACTATTAGTATCTTCTGTGTAAAGAGATTTCAGTACTATACCAGAATAGTATTTGTTGAATGAGTGAATTAATAATAATTATGATTTATGTTAATATATAAGAAGTACCAAGGGGAGAGTTGAGCCCTCAGGCTGAGCGGACATCTGACTTTAACCAATTCCCAGTTCCTAGGATTTAAAGATCAAAGCAAAGATTACTGATTTTTAAAATTTTTGTTGGTCTTGAGAGGTAGCTAGCATTAAAGGTGGTGACATTTATCCTTCTGGGGTGAGGCAGTCCAAGATTAAGAAAAGCAAAGAAGAAAACATGTTTCTATTCTCAAGGAATTACGAGTTAATTGTTTTTCGTCAGTAGCTTGAAACTCTGCGTTTGTTTCATTCTTGACACCTACACTTTTAGAGTCTAAGAGGGTACCCGAGAGGTTAAAGATAAGTCTAGAGGTGGGAAACTGGAGGAGGACTACGCCTACCCCAGCCGATTGAAGATGGAATTAAAACACACATGCCGGGGCGCCTGGGTGGCTCCGTGGGTTAAAGCCTCTGCCCTCGGCTCAGGTCATGATCTCAGGGTCCTGGGATCGAGCCCCACATCGGGCTCTTTACTCGGCGGGGAGCCTGCTTCCCACCCCCCTCTCTCCGCCTGCCTCTCTGCCTGCTTGTGATCTCTCTCTAAAAAAAAAAAAAAAAAAAAAAAAAACACACATGCCTTGCTCAATGTGGCTTATAGATCATATTTTGTGAGATATAAAACTTTTGTTGGTGAAAACTACCCTCTCGTTTCTCTTTTAGTCTCTGCAGGGGATTGATGGATGAAAAGGGAGGATGATGTAAAATCGATGCTGAAGTGTAACGGCTCTTGAATTAGAAGATTTATATTCTCCATGGTATACTTAAGTCTGCCCATAGAATTCACTCCAAGAGTTCCATCTTAGCTTTTTTATTCCCGCACTTAAGCAAAATAAAGGCACTGATGTTACTCTCTGGAGCTGCCAGGAACCCTGAGCACTTCAGAATGTGGAGTTAGTTTCATGCATATGCTGATGCTGAGGTTGGAACTAGAATGTCGCCCAGCCCGGTTCAGGTAAAGCTGCAGGATTGTCATTGAAACTGGGCAGCATTTCAGGTAGAAACTGACTCATCAGATCTCAGCTTGGTGAAAGGTTCAGGTTCATTCATGAGGGGCTGTGGACACGTGTCTCTTGGGTTCTGTGGACTTTTTTTTTTTCTTCTTCCTTAAAACATTCTGAATGATGACTTGTTTATGGCTCACGTCTCCGGATGAAATGCCACCTTCTGAGTTGTGGCTGTCAGGATCCTTGACAATTTTCAGTCTCAGCTAAGATGGTAATATTTTAGATCTCTGCAGCTGGAGGGTCATTCTGATAGAGGAGCACTCGGAGGAAGGAGGGAGAAAAAGGAAACAGACGTTCTTGGGGGAGTAGATGGAATCATGCCTGAGCAGCAGAGGTGGGATTCGAATTGGAAATCTGTCAGTTCACGTATGGGGATCTTTTTGACTGCGCAGTAAGTGCCTAACACTGTGCTGGTTACTTTGAGGGATTCACGAGAAACCTAACGCATGGCTTTGTGCTTAAGGGGCTTATGCTACATTTGGAGCGTCAAATTTGTCTCATGTGAAGAAGAAAGAAAACTTCAAACTGCTTACGGTTACGTGCAGGGCTGTAAAGCACTGGTGGGCCTGGGGGGTTGTTCCACTCAGTTTAGCAAAGGGCAGAGTCACCGCGAGCTCTTAAAGTCAGCATAATTCAGGAGAAAGAATCTGAGTGAGATCTGGAAGGGGGATGACATTTAGGTCGAGAGGAGAGAAACAGCTTAAGCAATAGCACAGGGGCAAAAACCAGAATGGTACCTGTGTGTGGTGCACATAAGGCCCCGGGGAAATCACTTCCTTCTCCTTCATTTTTCTTCCCCTCACATAGCTCCACTTCCTATACGACGCGCTGAGCTGTTTACACTCTGTCTTCTGCACTGGGTCCCAGTAGTCAGCCGTGTGAGGAACACATAGGGCAGGATTGCAGGCTAGAAGCCTTTTTGTCGTTGGGTGTTTGGAGAAAGATAATGAAATCATTACAAAATATTTTTCAAGGGCCTCTTCTGTGCTTCAGGTAACATCTATTCTCTTGGGGGGAGACAGACTATAAGCAAGTAAATCAGGAAATAGATATTGAGGTAGTGAAAATGTTTTGAAGAAAAATGACTCAGGATAAGGGGAAAGAGCATGCTGGTTTTAGGTAAGATTAAGAGTAAGATAAAGATTTCCGATTAGCCCTAAACTTCCCTAGAGAAGCCTGTATTGCCCCTGGATCACTACTGAAGTCTTCGCTGATGGAATTCTGGCTTTATTATTTATAGTCATCTCACCCATTGACTCTCCACCACACATGTATATATGGTGGACATTCAGCAAGCATTTCACAGTAGTATAGGAATGGCCTGCTAGACATGAATTGGACCACATTTTTCTCCTTTTTACCTTTTGTAATTTTTTTTTAATTAAAAGATGTGGTCACAAGATATTTACAGAAGGAGAAAGGGGAATCGCACAGGAGAGGACATGAAGGTATTGATGACAAACATAGCTACCTATACACCAGCTCTGTGCAGGAGATTGATCTGATGCAGCTGCATCAAAATTTTGTCAAATGAAAGAGAAAATATTAAACTATAATTATGTGGTCTCCGTATGTCTTATGGCCTGGGGAACCACCAGGTCTAGACATTAACCAAATTCCGAAAGAGGTGATAACAATACACCCATGCATACACACAGGTATAGAGAGACATAAAGTAGCTCCCAGGCACTGAGGAATTGCTGTGTGCCAGGCATTGTCAAATGCCGTTTATTTACATTACATCTCTAATTCCTAAAACAGCCTCGGAAGGGAGATAATCCCAGTTTACAAAGGAGAAGACAAAGATGAAATGGCTAGCCCAAGGCCATTACAGTTAGTAAGTGTCAAGAGTGAGGGGTGGCCGATTCCTTGTTTGTGAGAGGGCGTGAAGCGGATAAGTGTGAGTTTTATTAAGGACTCCCTTACATTGGTGAAAATCCAGGGTGGGTTTTTTTGTCCATCCAGCTCATCACCCTATCTAAGGGATTCCAGGAGCTGGGAGTTTCTGGAACTGACTGAATGGATACATGCAGGTTCCTGAACCTTTTGGAGGCAGGGGGTGGGAGGTGGTGTTGGAGGTGTACATTGAGCATTTTTCCATTATCTTCTATGCCTGCAAAACTGCATATATGTGTGCTGCTCAGGCCATTAAAGCTTGGAAGTGCTTTCCCTTGGGCTGGGGTGATGGCAGCTCAGTATGGAGCCAATCACCAGTTCATCTAAAGCTGACCCAGACCCTGACTTGTGTATCTAATTAAAAGATAAAGGGTAATGAATATTTATTAGACTTGGTTGATTTAGTAAACTTTCAAAACATAGAGAACGAATAATAATTTAAAACAGGTTTGATGGTGAAAAGGTTGGGCAATAATGGATGAGTGACGATGAAGTTCAGGGCTTGTCTGACTCCCGCCTCCCCCACTGCTGGCCCCAGGACCCATGCACGTCTCTAGACGGGCAGGCTGCTATCCTCGTGCCTTTGACCTAGGAAGTTTGCCTTTAAGACTCTGTCTGATCTATAACAGATTACATTTATTGAGCGCATGTTGTGTGCTAGCAGTTTTACACATATTATCGTCTCTCTTTCTCCCTCTCAAACTTCCTTTAATAGAAATATTTCAAAAAGATGGAGGTGCACAGAATAATATATCATAAACCCCCATGTACCCACCCCCCAACATCAACAATTATCAACTCATGGCCAATTTCTTCATATGTATACCTGACCTCCAAATGATTTTGAACCAAATCCCAGAATTCATATTATTATTATTTGTGAGCATTTTAGAATGCATTTCTAAAAGAAAAGGACTCCTTTATTATAATTCTTTAAAATTCACCACAACCCTGTTTATTAGTCGGATGCTGTTATATCCTTATGTATGAAGACAGTGAGACACAAGGAGATTAAATTACTTGCCCAAGGTCATCCAACTTGTAAGTGGCAATCTTACAAGTTGCCTAACTCGAGAGTCTGTCCTCTTAACCACCATGCTAGGTGGTTGCCGCTTAGGCCTCTCTGCTGTAGCTAATCCTCACAACAACTGATCTGTTGCAAGAACAGATGTCCAGGGGTGTGACTATGATTCCTGTGAATTCCACCACCTGACCACTGCAGCAATTTGAGTCTCGTTAGGTGCAAAGGGACGGAATGGCTCTGAAAGGCTCGGAATTGTCATCTCCATGAATGACATGACCAGCCTGAAACCTCAGTGGATTCTGTCTGATAGGCAAACCTGGTAAAGCACCATCACTGCCACAGTATTTGAGATGTG
This sequence comes from Procyon lotor, assembly GCA_028646535.1. Lineage (NCBI taxonomy): Eukaryota > Metazoa > Chordata > Mammalia > Carnivora > Procyonidae > Procyon > Procyon lotor. The sequence continues at coordinate 86,034,401 of CM053608.1, read as the reverse complement.
AGGGAAACCCACAAGAAAAGGGACTTGACAGAAGCTATGACTATCACTGGGCCGTGGCTGCCAAGGGAAGTAAAGGTTTCTTTGAAAATGAATTTCCTTTTGGTCTTCTCTCTTGGCAGAGGGAATCAGTCTTCCCACTGAGGCTTTTCAGTTTGTTTCTAGCACAGCTAATTGTGTTTATTTGTCTCCAGAATCACATGCCTGCCTCCTCTCCCTTGCCTTTTCTTAAGGTCTCTTGCCTGCTCTGTACTACAGTTAGTGCCAGAAATGTTCTCCTCACCTGGGAGCCAGTTGGCTGACAACACAGAGTAGATGTGGGGAGGCCAACTCTGTCTCTCCAGAGGGCTGACTTGGCTTCTGGCATCCCGGCCCACCTCCGGGGAGAGGGAGAGAGATGTTATCAGCCGGCTATGCAAGGAACCGTGTTGTTTGCCTTGTCTGCACCCACCTGATCCATCAGTGTTAAGAGCAGAGCAAGTAAATACTATTGATTGAGTGAAGAAGAGAGCTTTTCTGGTTCAAGTTCAAGAAATTGATTCTCCATTTTTCCTATCAAAACAAGCATCGCATTGACTTTTCTGCTTAATACTCTGCTTTGTCTTTGGGATCACTGACATTTACTTGACTCTCAATCCTCAGTCTTTTTTTTTTCTTCCTCCTTCCCCATGCAGTCCTATCACAGAAGCTACATAACCACTGGAGGACTACTCAGCTCCTACTTAACCCTCTCTCAGGGGGGCTCTAAAAGGTGGCGCCTGTCAGGGTGCAGGTGAACAAGAACTTAGAAAGTCCACCTTTGGGGGCACCTGTGTGGCTCAGTTGGTTGAGCATTCTCTCATGGTTTCAGCTCAGGTCGTGATCTTAGGGTTGCCTGTCAGTGCGGAGTCTGCATGAGATTCTCCGTCTCGCTCTCGCTCTCAAATAAATAAAAATCTTTAAAAAATAAAAAATAGGGCGCCTGGATGGCTCAGTCAGTGGGGCATCTGCCTTCGGCACAGGTCATGATCTCAGGGTCCTGGGATCGAGCCCCGCATCAGGCTCCCTGCTCACCAGGGAGTCTGCTTCTCCTTCTGCCTTTTGCCCCGCTCTCGATAGCATTCTCTCTCTCTCTCTCTCATATGTAAATAAATAAATTAAATAAATAAATAAATAGATTCCACCTTTGGCTCTCTCTGGGACATGTCAGCAAGGACCTCAGCTGGGGCCCCTTTCAGGGAGCATGGATTTTCTTTAAATATTTATTGTCGTGAATATTTCAAAATAGTTTTTTGTGATTGCTGCGACTTCTACTTTTTTAAAAAGTCGGGTGGGGAAAAAAGTCGACTGCCTGTGTTTTAGCTCCGTATACAGAATCAACTCAGGGACAGTAAATACATGGCCCTGTGCCGTAACTCCCTCCTGAGCCGGGTGTCCCTCAAGAGCCTGTGACAGTAGATCAATCACAGCAGCTTTCTCTCTGCGTTCAGCCCACGCCTAGCGTGCCTCTCGGCACAGGGCTCCAGGAAGCTCTTACCGAAGAGATTGGCACGAGGGTTGAAATCTATTTCCTGTTTCCAAAGTAAATGGTCTTTAAAGCTCTCCCTACACTATAATCCCTTGAGCCTTTCTGCCTGCGGTCACTTTAGGTCCTTAACAGTGAGGGACCAGAGCTCCTCTTTCAGCCAGAAGCAGAGCAAAGGTCAGGAGGAGGGAGATGTTACCACCATCTGGAAAACAGACGATAGAGGAAAATGTTTTAAATGGTGATGGTTCATGGAGGATTTAGAGGCAGTGCCTGTCCCCTTTCAACCCATAGTAGGTTCGTGTGGATTTACGTAGCACAAACCCATAGTAGGTTGGTTAGTCAGTAAGACTAATTAAAGTCATTCTTTTCACGGGAGAAATGGATTGCTTAATGGTCAAGGGGGGATAGAAAGGAAATGGCAGCCCAGAACCTGTCTTTCAGAGTTCCTAATCTGAGGGGATGCCTGGGTGGCTCAGTCGGTTGAGCATCTGCCTTCAGCTCGGGTCATGATCCCGGAGTCCTGAGGTCGAGCCCCACGTCAGGCTCCCTGCTCAGCAGGCAGTCTGCTTCTCCTGTCCCTCACTGCACTTATACTCTCTGTCTCACTCTCTCTGTCTCTCTCAAATCAATCAATCAATCAATCAATCAATGCATAAAATGTTTTAAAAAAAAGCATTCCTAATCCGGTCTAGCAGTTGTATTAAGCTGAATTTAGATTCCGTATAGTTGAATGAGAAGTGAAAATAAGAAACTTAGTGCTTAGTTGTAATTAATTTAGTCTTAGCTGACTGACAATTCTTTTTGCTTTTGAAGAAATTTGGAGCTTGCTAAGTTAATGCCTGTGAAGCAACAGGATTTCCTTGACAGATGTTTTAAGTCTTCAATATCGTGTTATAGATAATGTACTAGACTGTAGGAATGACCTGGGCCAGTCTGTAGTCACCAGAAAAAATTACCTTCTGATAAACTGCGTGGGCAGAGGCTGTGAGGGCTGCTCCAGGCCTGGCCATCTCTCGGAAGATTGACAGAAGATGCCAGGCTGCCCTCCAGGTGGTCAAGATCAGGCTGTGTGTTCTCAAGTGTGGTTTTCTCTTGTTGTTTTAACTGACAGTGCATTCTTTTGCAAGCAAAAATCAAACCAAAGCTCTTTTTGGAATGCTCTGATTTACTACCAAGGACCTGCAGAGGCCCTTTTCCATTTCAGAAGTCTCAACTGGATGGGGGGCTGGAGGGAAAGGGCAGGGAAGGGAAAAACCATATAGGTCAACAAAACGTTAGTTTCACCAAGTATTTTAAAGGTATTTTTAAAAATCGGGTTAGGTTTAGAGCCCTGCTTCCTACTTTTGTCTAGCAATGCTCATCTAAAAAAAAAGTCACACTTCAGCTGAAATCACTTCTGGTTTACAACATTCTCTACCTTCTCCATCTTTTTGAGTGTCATTTAAAAAAGGACCAGAAAACATCATTTGCTGCTGTTATTTGGGAATGTCTGAAGGAGGTGAATTCTCTGGTGGGGATGAGTGGCTGGTGAGGCTGAAATAGGGAGCTGGGGATTAATTGCAACTTTTCAGTAGATACTACTTTCCTTTGTGGGAAGCCAGCGCTGGGGTGGTAAAAACAGAACTCTGAGTTCTGACCTTGAGTTTTCTGGTAACAATCAGTGCTTGTCTCCTCCCAAGACCGTATGATCTGTGCAACTCGCCTGAATAGCTTCTGGCTGGTACTGCATCTTTTGTTTTCTAAAGGCGCTCTTGGGATGTTAAAGTGCATCCTTTTGGGATAAAATCATCGGATCTAAAAGCATCTCATTTGAATGTTAAATGGATGGTGCACTTAAATAATGTGGGCTGTTCCACAGGAAATCGGCTTAAAACTTGGAAGTGACACTTTCTGGACCTGCAGTCATCTTGTCTTCAGCTTATAATTACATTCTTTTTTTTTATTTTTTCAACTTTAATTCAGAAATCTCGAGTTGTTGGCCTTTATTATTCTCGGTTTACAGATGGCACCATTGGTGCCAGAAGGATTGTGGTTTATTTTTAAGTGTGTGATTCATTTCATTTGAGTAGGGTTTGGGCCTTCTGCCTTCCAGCTCCCTTGGCCTCCAAGATCAATACAACCTCAAAGTAGAAAAAAGTTGTCCATTTTTAAATAGTGTTTATATAATGGATATATATATGCCTTGTTTACATTAATGACAATGAAGTCTTCGGTTAAGCTAATTGTTACTGACACATTCCTATTTGGGAAAAAAAAAATCAAAACAGGAAATAAAATCCTATTAGAACTTTTATTTAAGAGAGACGCCTGGGTGACACAGATGGTTAAGCATCTGCATTGGTCCCAGTTCATGATCCCAGGGTCCTGGGATCGAGTCCCACATCAGGCTCGCTGCTCAGGTGGGAGCCTGGCTCTCCCTCTGCCTGCTGTTCTCCCTGCTTGTGTTCTCTCAAACAAATAAATAAATAAAACCTTAAAAAAAAAAAAAAAAGAACTTTTATTTAAGAGCAACTTCCCAGTAAAGCTCTAGGCTCACCATAGGTAATGGTCCACAATCTTTCTGACCATTGGTACCTCCGTTATCCAAGCTGCCTCATGATCACTGATATCCAGAAGGAGCTGAAGGACTTGCATAGTTCTGAATTACACAAATTATTTTCACTTACACATTTAGGAAAGTGAACTAACACATTTTAGAATGATTTTTCCATAAAAGAGGTTGAAACAGCATTTCCCGAGTAGTACAGAAGTTCAGGGCGTAGGCTTTAGAACAATACTAGCGGGGTACAAGTTCTGGCCCAGCTGCTTCCCAGCTGCATGGTCCCTTCCCTTGGACAAGAGAAGTGACCTGTGGCCTCGTCTGTACTCCATTTCATTCATAGCGTTGTGAAGAATAAATAAGTTAGTAACATGCAAAGAACTTAGAAGTGTTCCTTGCATGGAGTAAGAGCTTAATATACGTCAGTCATCGTAATAGCTATTATTGGCAACTGGATAAAAAGCAGGGCCAGGTTAGGCTGAGGGAAAAAATATATATATATCTCTGGTTTCTGGGAGCCATTTACTAAGACAGGGACTAGGAACATGGGACAGAAGCAAGGTCAGTAGAGGCAGAAAAGCTCTGTTTTGTTCTGTTGTGTTCATTTTGAGGTATCATGTTACAAATGAGCAGAGATTGCGAATGGACATGGATAATGAATGGACACGCCAGGTAAGAACTGAGTTTTCTGTGTACTACAGATTCTCTCCTTGGTTTTCTTATGGATTTCTTGTGAGCTCTCCCAAAACACTGAATTCCATGTGCTTTAGAATTTCCATCTGAACAATATTGAACATAATAATGGCACATAATAGACGCTCAGCAAATATTTGTTCAAAGAACAATTGCTTTCATAAGGTGCTAAGTAGTTTGCATAAAGGTAATGTGTGGATGCATGAGTGGGTGGATGCACAGATAGGTAAACAGAGATAGATAGCCAGATTGAGATTTTGACATAGAAACAAGGAAATTAAAAACCAGTATACTGTCAGTGTGTCTTTCTTTTACCAATTCATTTATTCATTCTTACAGTGAATATTTATTAAGCTCTTACTATATGCCAAGTCCTGTTCTCAGTACAGGGATACATCAGTGAACAAAATAGGCAAAGATCCGTCTGCTAATGTAGCTTATATTCTGAGCTAGCAGCAGGGCCAGGAAGGACAGACAGTAAACATAATAAATAAAAATAATATATTAGCATCATACCCATTAAGATGGCTACCAAAAAAATCCAAAACAAAACAGCCAGATAATAACAGGTGTTGCCAGAGATGCTGAAGAATTGGAGCCCTTGTGTACTATTGGTGGGATTGTAAAATAGTGCAGGCAGTATGGAAAACAGTATGGCAGGTCCTCAAAAAATGAAAAAATAGAATTTCTGGGGCACCTGGGTGGCTTAGTCAGGTAAGCGTCTGACTCTTGATCTTGGCTGAGGTCATGATCTCAGGGTCATGAGATCAAGCCCCATGTCGGGCTCCACACTCAGTGGGGAGTCTGCTTGAGATTCTCCCTCCTTCTCCCTCTGTCCCTCCCCTCCCTCTCAAATAAATCTTTAAAAAAATAGAATTACCAGTGATGGAGCAATCGCCCTTCTGAGTATATAGTAGTCCTCCCTTCTCTGTAGGGGCTATGTTCTGAGACCCCCAGTAGATGCCTGAAACTGCAGAGAGTACTGAATTCTTTCTCTATCCCATAGGCACATACTTATGATAAAGTTTAACATAAACCAGGCACAATGAGAGACTAATAGCAATAACTAATAATAAAATAGTACAGTTATACCAATGCACTATAACAAAGTTATGTGAATGTATCTGTCTCTCAAAATACCTTGTTGTGCCATACTCACCGTTCTTGTGATGTGAGTGGCTAACATGCCCACGGGAGGACAGGAAGTGAGGGGAATGACACAGGCGCTATGACCTAGTGTTAGGCCCCTTTTGACCTCCTGAAGATGAGGAAGGATCATCTGCTTCTGAACCACAGTCTCCCTCTTCCTGACCTTTGCTCTGCTTCTGGCTGAACTGAAATGGCAGAAAGCAAAACTGCAGATAAGTAGGGACCACTCTATACCCCTACGAACTGAAAGCAGGGTCTCAAGGAGATGATTGCACACCTGTGTTCAGCATCGCTCACGCTAGCCAAAAGGTGGGCACACCCAAATGTCCATGGACAGATGAGTGGATAACCAAAATACAGTGTATACATACAATGACATGTTATTAGGTTTTAAAAGGGAAGGACTTTCTGACACACACTACGACATGGATGAATCCAAGGAACATCATGCCAAGTGAAATAAGCCAGTCACAAAAAGACGAGTGCTGCCTGCTTCCACTTGTCGGAGGTACCTGGAGGAGCCAAAGGCATAGAGACAGAAAGTAGTAGGGTGTGTGCCAGGGGCTGGAGGAAGGGGGAAGGGGGACTTGCTGCTGGATGGCTATAGAGTTTCAGTTTCACAAGATGAAAGAGTTCTGGATGTTTTATGACGACCTGAATGTACTTAATGCTACTGAACTATACACTTAGAAATGGTTAAGATGGGGCGCCTGGGTGGCTCAGTGGGTTAAAACCTCTGCCTTCCGCTCAGGTCATGATCTCAGGGTCCTGGGATCGAGCCCCACATCGGGCTCTCTGCTCAGCAGGGAGCCTGCTTCCTCCTCTCTCTCCGCCTGCCTCTCTGCCTACTTGTGATCTGCCTCTCTCTGTCAATTAAATAAAAATAAAAAATCTTAAAAAAAAAAAAATTCCAGCAAGCTCTAGATTCTTAAAAAAAAAGAAAGAAAGAAATGGTTAAGATGGAAAATTCCATTGGGTATATTTTACCACAATTAAAAAAAAAAGAAACTTATGAGAAAGGAAGTAATGTATGAAGGCACGAAGTGAAAAGTACCACAGAAAACAAGAAGTAGAGCGGAGGAAGAGGCCCCAGAGGGCTGGGGAGGATGCACATGTATTAAGTCAGTAGGGGGGTGGGGACGGCTCCTTGAGAAGGGGTGATCTGAGCGAGGGCTGGGGGAATTGTTGGTGTCTCAACTGCTCTTAATAGTCGGTGTCTCCATCGTCCAAGGCCCACAGGTGGTGTGCGGCCGGCCATGCCAAGGCAAAGACCCAGGGGTGCACGGCTGCAAAGTTCATGTTGGCGGGCAGCTGATGCAGAAAATGTGGCCATGGGCATTTCAACTCAATTAGAAAAACAATCCAGGCACTCAGGTGGCACTTGCACAGATTATAATCAGATGTCACCTGAGACTCGAGGTCCTGTTACAGTAAAGAGAAAAGGTTGTTCTCATACTTGGCCCTTTGTAAAATCAAACTCCAAAACCTAGAAACAGCAATCAGGAGTTTGATTTTTTTAGTGCCTTGTAAGTTTGCCTGTTGTTGTTTAGCCCATTTCCAACATGAGTTTTAAGCTCTTTTGTAGGACTAGGATTTTCTGTCAACCCCTAACTGGAGCAGGGCTGGGGGGTAGGGGAAGCAGCTCAAGAGCACTTATTTTAGTTACTGTCTCTCTGGTAGGTCATATGGCTTGGAGTGGTGAGTGCTTATAAAAATCCCATGACCTGGACATGTTTTATTACTAATTTATGAGGCTGGTATAGATAAGTATCAACTTGCCATCATTTAAGCCAATACCTCGTACTGATGAGTAAAATGTAAAGAGGTTTGCAGCATTGGGTTCTTGAACTGATTTTTGCACATCTCATCTGTTAACCTTATCTATGTCTAGTAAAAACAAAAGAAGTATCATGAGAATGTATCTCTGCTTTGGAGTCAGGAAGAAGTCCCTCACGATGCCCTCATCGCCACACTGCTGACCTTGGAGGGGAGATGAACATCCATGGGTGGACAGGCACCTTGCCTCTCCACAATCTTGTCCCTGGTCAAGGATTCTGAAGCTACACTGGCAGCACATGGAAACACACACTCTGTCTGTGTCTCTCTCTGCAGGCTAGAGTGGTGGAGTGACTGCTGAAGTCTGGGGACTATTAGGGACTAGGTAGAAGGAGGAGAAATGGATTCCCTCTTAAGTCCTGCCTGCAGTGGTGGCACTAAGCATTGGTTGACCGATTTGTCACATGTTTATCTGCTCAGTGTTTGATTTCTTTTACGTCTGAATATATTTGCTTTGATCTTTACACGTAGGCACCGCCTATGGTCATTTAGCCCCAGGAAGTTACCAAGTTCAAGGTATCCCCTTTACCTCCAGTTTCCCCAAACATACAGTGTTGATGGCAGTAACCGGCTTCTCTTTACCCTCATGGGGAAATGATAACAAACGGGAATGCAGCAGCCATTAGGTGTATACTGTCGTCGTGAGATCTGTGTCATTAGATGGTGATAGCAGTTCTTGGTAGCAAAAGAGAGAAGGCTCATGGGGCGCCTGGGTGGCTCAGTGGGTTAAAGCCTCTGCCTTCGGCTCAGGTCATGATCTCAAGGTCCTGGGATCGAGCCCTACATCGGGCTCTCTGCTCAGCGGGGAGCCTGCTTCCCCCTCTCTCTCTGCCTGCCTCTCTGCCTGCTTGTGATCTCTTGCTGTCTGTCAAATAAATAAATAAAATCTTTAAAAAAAAAAAAAAAAAGAGAGAAGGCCCAGTGGCTTCCACAGGCATTCCTTGCGGATCTGCCCTGCCGATCTGGGCGTACATCTGCACTCGGCTCTAAGTGGGGGTGGGGTGGAGGAGAGAATTGAATGCCATGTGACACAGTACTTGCCCATAAGAAACTCAGGGGCTGTACCCAAACAACTGCAGGACTAAGTTATATGTGATGATGTGATGGTGTCTCTCAAGAGATACACCCTGAAAGCTGCAGGAGAATGGATGGACGATAATGCTTCAACTCGGTGGATGGATGAAGTTTCCTGAGCTAGAGAGAGGGAGGGTCCATCCCAGGTAAAGGGAACAGCCTGGGCAAAGACCTGAAGAGGAGTCCTTCAAAGGGATATACCAAAGAAGACACATTAGGAACTACACTGCAGCCTCGTCTGTCGTAGCAAATAACTGGCAACAACCTGTGTGGCCATCCACGGGAGCGTGGACCCAGTAACAGTAGTCAGAAAATACTCATCGGAGAAAACGAATCAACTGGAGAATCATGTCATGGTTAATGGGGAAAAACACAAAACATATTAAAGAAGGAAGGCTGCAGGATGTTAGATACAAAGTTTATATAAAGGTTAAAAATATACAAAACAATATACATTGTGGATATTTAATTTCATGATTTTTTATATCATTACATGTAGTTATATAATTTTATACTGTCATAATGTTTTCATGTGAAAACATTAGTGGGAATGAAAAACACCAAATTCGGTGTATAGAGACTGACAGTGAGAGGGAAGGTTGGAATGGGTGGACACAAGAGGCTAAGTCTCAGTTGTGCCTGTTTTATAGACACGCACACGCACACGCACAGATACATAAATGCACTCATGTATACACACACATAAATGCATATTTTAAAATCTGAAGTACATGTGACAGGTTAAGAGCTGACAAACAATTGTTTGTTGTATTATCCTCCAAACTAGTCTGTATACTTGCAGCATTTCAGGATTTCAAAACGAAAGAGAAAGTCTCAGGGCATGCTTACGTATAGCAAATGGTGTAGATCAGTGACGGGCAAACTTTAACATGACCCTTGGTAACAAGCAGATTTTATTTTACAAACCACGAGTTGCATGAGAATACTTACCCTTTATTTGTGAGGTGCACCCCGACATGTCCTATTCTATTTACTCCATTTTGTTCTGTGCGAAGTGAAGCAGGGGGTGATGTCTGAAGATTCAGATTGGGGTCAGGGCACAGAAGACCTTGACCGCCAGCCTCAGGCATGTGATCTGTCTTTGGCAGAGAGGAGAAGGCTACCAGTGGCTTTGGGGCACGTCCTCACCATCACCAGCCAAGCTCTAGTCAAGTCAAATGAGATGGAACTGGGACCAGAGATGAGAGGATGCACGCTCAGTTGTGAAGTTATCACCATAGTAACACTGGGACAGTATATGGGCTTACAGGGGAATGAAAAGAAGGAATTGGTTTGGGATATACAGCAACTTAAAAAAAGGGGGGGGGGGGTTGATGACAGATTTGAAGGAAGGGGAGGAAAAGGAGAAATTCCTTTTCAATCAATCAAGAAAAATTGATTTCCAGGCTAGGTGATTGGGAGACTGGTCACACCAGTCACAAAACTCAGTACATCAGTAGTTGGTTTTAAACACACAGTGCTTAACATTCACACAGTGGAACATCCGGAGGTATCTTGTGAAGTCTTGGTGGAGGTTAAAAGGCATGTGGGTTCATGGTGGACTCACAGTGTTTCATGAATGTCTCTAGCAGTACACAGTAGCTGGGAAGGAAAGAGAGAAATTGGGTGTCATCAAGGTAGGGCTATGCGGGCCGACCCAGCGACAGGGTGAAGGGCGCTGGCCAAGGGAGAAATGAAATTGGCTGGCCAAAGGACCAAATGAGGTGGGTGGGCTAAGAGAGAAGAAAGTTGGGGGACCAGAGGTTCGGAGGAGCCCCGCGTGTTGGAGGGTAAGGCAGTAACAGTGGACGTCCGGAGTATATGGTCAGGTAGGAGGAGCTTCCAGTCTGAGGTCTTGGCGCTGACGCCATCCAGAGTCACTACCTTGGTAGAAGTTGCAGGCTAGGCAGGTGGGCGGTCGTCATGTAACCGAGGGGAAAACTGAAGCTATGGGACAGTTTATGGTTACTGGTCTGAACTTTTCAGACTTTTCAAACAGTAGCTCCTCTACGGAATGAATATAATGATTTTTAACTGGACCAGCTACTGATTATGAATGAGTACTCCAAATTGTAGAAAAGGTCACACTGGGAAGTGGGAAGGGGTCTACACGGGTACCCTCCAGAGAGTTCTCCTGAAAAGTCCTAGGAGAGGAGGCTCTGGATAACACTCAGGATGTCAGAGGGAGCCAGGATTCCTCATCTGTCATCAGGTCAGAGGCACACAGGTGCTCGCTTCTCATCCAGCTCTTCTTTTCCCATTCACGTTTGAGGGACACAGAACTCAGAAGCAGCGGGGTCTGCCCATACTTTAAGGGCAGATTTGGTTCAGGGCTTTGAATAGATCACTTAAATTCTTTGTGCCTGTTATCCTCACAGTCAAATAACAGAAAAATAAATAAATAAGATGAATGTCTTGAATGATGTCCTTGTGCAACTTAATGAATGTCATGATTTAATGTGAAGGAAGACGTGTACAACCAGTTATGACATAATGCTAAGGGGGTATAACAGGACATGATGAACTCTGCTAAACCGCACAGAAGAGGTTATATCGGAGCCGGAAAGTGGCTTTGCCAGGCATAGAGAGGGGCGCAGTTAACACTGGCGAAGCGCAGGGCTGGTTCAGGGAACCGGGACAGTCTGTTCTGACTTCTCTGCAACAAAGATTAAAAAAACTAGGTCTCCTAATCTGCGAACTCTTGCTCCAGTGTTGTTTTACTTTATCCTCTTTTCTGCCTGGCCTCTCTCTTTCCCGAATCTTTGCTCAGGCATTCGTGGGCACAAAAGTACCACTGGTAAGAGGAGATAGACCACAAGTGAGCTGGTGACTCGGAATCAGTTAACAGTTTAAACACGGTTATGGATACCTACCATGTGGATGAACCACACCCAGATAAACAACAGCCAACTCAAATGTTGTTTCCTTTTGAAAAATAACTCACATTTTCATTATCAAACATCTCACTGGTTTTACCTTTGAAGCAAAGAGGGCCAAAGGGGAATCTTATACCACTTTGTCTTAAACAATTATCTATTGACACATTCTGGGGCACCTTTACTCTGATAGTTGCTGATAGGAGAGAGAAAGGATGAGTAAGTCAGTGTTTCCTGTCTCAAGGAGCTCGCAACCCAATACGCAGGAGACACAAGGCTTCTTACCCAGTAGTGAAACAGCGCTTGAGTCTGGATGATCTGCTTACCAAATGTGTGGAACAGGCAGGTCAGTGTTTAGGGAGAAAAGAAATCAAGGCGGCCCGGAGAAGGCTTGTGGTCAATGTGGAATTGAAGTAAGGCCTTGAGGGTATCTAAAGAGAAAGTGAGAATTGAAGCGACTTGCTTGATTCTTGGGAGCAAACAAAAAGTCCGGACCTTGGGACTGACTACCAAGAGAGTGGACTGCGTCAGCGGCAAAAGGGTTAACTTTTCATCGCTAGAGAAACGGCATTCCTTACATCCTGCTCCAACCTGGGCCTAATTTGTCATCAGATTCTTCTGCTATGGAAAGCACATTTCCCAGACTGATTTCCTGCCAGTGGAGTCTGCGGCGCTCTTCGGGGTTCACCTGGGTTGGCCCCAGTCCCAGCAGGCCTGCGGGTGGGCGATGAAGCTTCCTGCAGGCGAGGGGCCGGACCAAGCCAAGAGGCAGCGTTACTGTGCCAGCCTGTACCTAACGAAGCTGGTAGTTACACTCTTACTGAAAGTCTGGGGGGACTCCTGTCCCTAGGCATTAATTAACAGGCACTTCAGACAGCAGAGCTCACCTCTACCCAAACAAGAAGTCTCTGCAGGAAAGTGAGCATCACACCCAGCTAACCTGCTGATTGACTTTGGACTTCAGTGTGTTCTAAACTGTTCCCAGCTCCCCCGAATGAAACACAGATACTATTTATTGCCTGCAGAAGGTGTGTTCTGTCTGTAACGATGTATTTGGAAGACAGTATTTGTTTAAGTGAGATGACCTGAGATGTGGGAGCATAGGAAGTTACAAGGAAAATGCAGGAATCCCAGCTAGGGGGTTCCAACTGGAGAGAGAGAAAGGCACCAGGAGGAAATATGCTCTGTCCAGCTTCCCCAGAGCACAGCGGCAAATTAATGTTGTCTTTTCTTTCTCCAATCAATATTATGGAGGTGCACAGAGGAATAGATTCAGAGCGGGAAAGGTCACTGAGCCCAGAAGGCGACACGTGTTTCCGGCATATCTGCAGCACACAGGAGCACCTCACTTTTTTCTCAGCCAAGGTTCAGCCATGTCAGGTTCCCATGGGGTCAGGGACCCACTGGCGTATGAAGGCCATGTGGGTTTGTGTGCGGTGATTAATTCTTTAGACAATATTGCATATATTGCCTTTCCCCATCTAAGAGAACATGATTGCCACCCTAATGGTAGATATTAATATATTTTTTCCCCTTCCAACCCCCCGTGAGCATTAGCTTACATTATGGCAAATATAGATCGGTTCCTTCTAATAATAATTTTATTAGTATGGAATCGGAACTAGTCGAGCTCAAAATCCATAGAATAATGCAAATAAGTATATATTTCTTTGTAATCCTGGGGTGTTTTGTGGGGGTGAGGGAGAGTGTCTTAAAATCCGTTGTACTATTTAATCATGTTTTACCAAGTTTTACATACTTATGTCAAATATTCTTATTTGTAGAATAGCAAGAACCATTTTTCCAATTACAAAAGTAGTACATGTTCATTTTCAAAAGTACTGTACTGAGGGGCGCCTGGTGACTCAGTCGGTTAAGCATCCGACTCTTGATTTCGGCTCAGGTCATGATCTCAGGGCCTGGGATTGAGCCCCGACCTAAGGCTCCGCACTCAGCATGGAGTCTGCTTGAGGATTTCTCTCTCCCTCTGCCCTTCCACACTCACGCATGCACGTGTGTGCTCTCTCTCTCAAAAATAATCTTAAAAAAAGAAAAAGTACTGTAATGATAGTACCTAACCTAGAAGAAAAATACAGTTCTCCATAAGTCCACCACCTAACAGTGTCTATATGAATGTTTTGATCATATGCAATCTCATACTTGTTCTGTGCTATATGTGTATGTTTACAAAAATGGGACATATTCTTTTTGTTTTTAAAGATTTTATTTATTTGACAGGGAGAGAGAGATCACAAGTAGGAAGAGAGGCAGGCAGAGAGAGAGGGGGAAGCAGGCTCCCTGCTGAGCAGAGCCCGATGTGGGGCTCGATCCCAGGACCCTGAGATCATGACCTGAGCCCAAGGCAGAGGCTTTAACCCACTGAGCCACCCAGGCGCCCCAGGACATACTCTTTTAATTTGCTTCTTCTGTGTAACAATGTCTTTCATTCATTGTATTTATTCAGCAATTTCCTGTTGAGCACCTACTATGCGCTAGTCAGTCCTTGTTCTAAGTGTAGGGGAGACTATGTGAAAAAACAAGGGAAAACACACATATTTCACACACATCTTTCTAAAACAATAAATGTTAAATATCTACATAATTATTTTAATAGGTGCATAATATTCTATTATATAGATTTATCAAAATTTATGAAATCAAATCTCCCATTTTTGGATATTGAGATGTTATTTATGATTGTCGGGTTTTCTTAAATATGGAAAGAATATGCACTGACCATTTGTGAATCCGAATTCATGCCAAATTTATCTCTGCTAATAACAGGATTCTGCTGGTAGTGCCACTCTTTAAAATGATTTTATAAACACTTATATGCTACCTGGCAGATGTGGCTACAAAGATCAATGTGGGCCAGCAGCCTCTCACTTGAAGGATGCCTGGAGATCCTGGAGGTGTTTGAGGCTGTTTGAAGCTTCACATCTGTCTCTGTTAGGCCAAAGGCTGCTCAAAGCAAGGTTCCAGTCCTTATAAATGGACCCTAAGTTGGCATTTTGACTGTTGTTTCTTCTCTACCCTTTTATAGTTATGCAGTGATGTGTGATGGCCTTCTATGGATTCTGGAAGCATTTCTTCGCTCTCTTTGATGGATTTGCTGCTCTTTTGTTCTCTGTCTGACAACCAGCAGGCCACCTTCCTGCCATCTGTGTGAGCCCCCCACACAGTGACATGAGGTGATGTCATAGGATCTCTTTGTTGGTGGTTTCAGCACACTGCTTGATCTTCCATACAAAGCAAAACATAGCCCAGATGAACTGCAGAATTTTACAGCTTGTAGAGATTATGACCCCATTTTATGGACAATGACACCAAGGGTAGAGAGGTTGCATGATTTGCTTAAAGTCCCATAGTTAGTGGTAGAGCTGAAACAAGATGTTGGAATCTTTTTTTCTTTTTCCTTTTCTTTCTTTCTTTCTCTTTCTTTCTTTCTTTCTTTCTTTCTTTCTTTCTTTCTTTCTTTCTTTCTTTCTTTCTTTCTTCTCTCTTTCTCTCTTTCATTTGAGAGAGAAAGAGAGAGCACATGCATGAGCGGGGAGAGGGGCAGAGGGAAGGGAGAGAATCTCAAGCAGACTCTATGCTAAGCGTGGAGCTCATCACAAGCCTTGATCCCACAACCCTGAGATCATGACCTGAGCAGAAATCAAAAGTCAGACCCTTAACCGGCTGAGCCACGCAGGTACCCCTAGAAGTTGGGAGATCTACATCCTCATCTGGTGCTTTTCTAGGGAATCAGCTATTCCAAGATTGTGTTACATTAAAGTAGGTAATAGACCAGGAACACCATTACTTTGAAGCACTTCTATTTGGCCTCCAGATACAATATCATCAATACCAAACTATGTCTGCCAAATATGGAGCTTTTCACTTAATTCTCTACTTACTTAATCAGGGAAAGACTTTTTAGATAGTATACTATAGACAGAGCAGAATTCAGTGACTATTCTCAATGTTGGTTTGCTTTCCTCCAACAGGCTGATAAATAACTTTGGTCTTTAGGTTTATGATTGGAATGTCTCACTGCACCAGTTCTGCAAAGCCAGCCATAACAAATAGCGTGTCTCTACAGTGAGAGGCCCACTGGGTTTATGATCACTTTTATCTGGGTTACAGACCCACTTGGATTGTCTGATAGATTTCAATCAGATTTTCTGGAAGTCACATTTTCTTCTCTTGGAATCTGATTTACAAATAAACTCAGGGGCAAAGAAATGAGCTTTGTGATACTGATTGCTTTTGTAAGGCCAGCTGCAAATTATCTTTGTTAATGGAGCAGAGCAGTTTTACAGCCGCATATCTAAAGTTGCATATCATCATTTTTGGGTTTGGATTCAGAGTGCAGCTTTTGAGGACATAATGGTTAAGAGCCCAGACTCCAGGGCCAACTGCTTTGGGTTGCCTGCTGGCTCTGGGACTTATTGTGTAACCTTAGGAAAGTTACTTAATCTCTCTGTGCTTCTATTTCCTCAACTGTAAAATGGAAATAACCCCCCCCCCTGATTTTGGGGGGACGTAGGATTTTTGGAGTGGTCAATGAGCACTGCCTTCAACTTAAAATCACGAGCTGCATTAGCTTCTAACAAGAGAGTCAGATTGTCCTTTGAAGCTTTGAAGCCAGCACTAACTTCTCCGTAGCTACGAAACCCCTAAATGGCATTTCCTTCTAATAGAAGGCTGTTTCATCTGGGGCGCCTGGGTGGCTCAGTGGGTTAAGCCTCTGCCTTCGGCTCAGGTCATGATCTCAGGGTTCTAGGATCGAGCCCCGCATCAGGCTCTCTGCTCAGCAGGGAGTCTGCTTCCCCCTCTCCCTCTGCCTGCCTCTCTGCCTCCTTGTGATCTCTGTCTGTCAAATAAATAAATAAAATCTTTAAAAAAAAAAAAAGGCTGTTTCACCTACCTTGAAAATTTATGTTATTTAGTGTAGCTGCCTTCCTTAATTCTCTCAGCTAGACTTCTGTGTAACCTGCTGCAGTTCCTCGATCAGTACCTGCTGCTTCACCTAGTACTTTTATGTTCTGGAGAGGGCTTCTTTCCTTAAACCTCAAAGCCAGCCTCTGCCAGCTCTAAACTTTGCTTCTCCAGCTTCCTTACCTCTCTTAGCTTTCAAAGAACTGAAGAGAGTTAAGGCATTGCTCTGGATTAGGCTTTAGCTGAAGAAAATGTTGCATGTGGTTTGATCTTCTACCCTGACTGCCGAAACTTTCTCCACATCAGCAATAAGGCTGTTCCACTTTCTTTTCATTGGTGTGTCACTGAAGTAGCACATTGATTTCCTTCGAGAGCTTTTCCTTTGCATTCACAACTTGGCTGTTTGGTGCGTGAGGCCTGGCTCTGGGCCTGTCTTGGCTTTCAATATGCCTTCCGCATAAAGCTTAATTATTTCTAGCTTTTGATTTGAAGTGAGAAATGTGTGACTCTTCCTTTCACCTGAATACTCAGAGGCCATTGTAGGTTTATTAATTGGCCTAATTTCAATATTGCCATGTCTCAGGGGACAGGAAATCCCAAGTAGGGGAAGAGGGACCAGGGACTGGCCAGTCTATGGAGCAATCAACACACACATTTATTAAGTTTGCAGTCTTATATGGGCACAGTCCCATGGTTCTAAAACAAATACCATAGTAACAACAAAAATCAGTGATCAAAGATCACCGTAACAAATGTGATAATAATGAAAAAGTTGGAAATATAAGAATTACCAAAATGTGACACCAAGTGAGCAAATGCTGTTGGAAAAATGGCACCGACAGACTTGCTGGATATGGTGCTGCCACCAACCTTCATTTGTAAAAAATGTAGTATCTGGGGGCGCCTGGCTCAGTCCGTAGGACACGCAACTCTTGATCTTGGGGTTGTGGGTTTGAGCCCCACGTTGCATGTAGAGATTACTTAAAAATAAAATCTTTTTAAAAATTCAGTATCTGCAAGGCACACTAAAGCAAAACATAGTAAAACAAGTTATGCCTATAACGCAAACCAGGACACTATAATTACACAGAAAGGAGAGTGCTATTGTGTGTGGGGGGAGGGGCGTAGTGCAGTGGTAGTATAGGCAAAGAAGCACCTGAAAGGAAAGGTTCTCCAGGGGAAATTTGAGGTGGGGCATGAAGGATGACTAGGAGTTGGCCAGTGGGCATCAGTCAGTGGTGGGCACTCCAGGCATGTACACAAGCACAGAGTCCTGAGAGAATGGTACATTTAATGGAATACAACATAAAAGTGGCAGGGTTAGGAGATGGTTGGGAATAGTCATGGAGACACACAGGTAGGGACCAGAGGAAAGGCCTCCTATATCCTACAAAGGTGCCTGAAGGAGATAATGAGCACCCAAAGTAGGACAATGGCCAGGCTCCCTCTGAGCCCCCACAGCGAGGGAACCCAGTAGGTGGAGGAGGTTGTGAGGAGCAGGAAGGGCCGCGGGCATACCTGGTATAAGCAGTTACATCTGTTACTAGGAGACTGGAGACCAGCCCAGGCGCTGCACTGCTCATCCATACAGCTCGTCTCTGAAAGTTAAATGGTTACTTGTGGGCACTTGACATTGTCTGCACGATGCAGAGAACCACAACACTCACAGAAACAGGTCATTTCATTGTTTTATTTAATGTTACTGAAGAGGAGATGCATTCTGGGTAGTTTCACCCATAAAAACTAGATAAACAAAACCAAACCTTCAAAATGCATCGGCTGTGACTTCTTTTTAAAAAGAAAATGTAAATATACAATTTTTTGTATATTTTTGTATATTTTGTATATACAATTTGTATATAAATTGTACAATTTAAAAAGAAAATGTAAATATACAATTTTTTACTAAAATGTCAAATTATTGCTAAGAACATAGGTTTTACCTATTCTTCTCTTTCTATTTTGTCTGACAGTAATTATCTTTAATTTTTCCAAATCATCTTAAGGAGCATCTGAAATAAAACTTTAAGATTGGACCCCTAAATAGTACAAAACATGATGTAACATTTTTAATACTTTCTTATATAAACATTACTTGAATTCATGGTACAGATATCATACTCATATTATTAAAATAGAGTTAAATAATAGTTCATATTAATATATAACTTTAAATTCCAATTCCATTACAATCTGAGTCTAATTAAAAACTTAGAAAGCAGTTGGAGAAGGTATTATGAGGATTCCAGAAATGAAGCAAAAATTTTAAATTCCGTTTAAATTCAGTTTCCAAAGATGGCATTAAAATCAAATATAAGGCAGAAAATTTGTATATTACTAAGATAGAATCCTTTTGTGAGTTTTTAAAATATTACCATACTTTAATGTGCATGTTTTTTCTTCAAAACGCTGTCCAACTACTGCCCATTTTAGAATTTATCCTCTTTTTATACTGAGAGATGGAAAGACAGGAAATCACCTCCCACCCAACTTTTTTCATAAAGAACATTACAATGAGTAGTTTAATGCCTTGGGCATGGCCACACAGCTGATTGAGGAGAGCAAATATGGAACAGCCAGACCCCCTAACTCTCAGACCATTATTTCTCTTTTTCCCTTAATCTTGCTGAACAGAGGGAAATTTGTGCCATATGTCTGGGCCTAAAAAACTGCTCATTCGGTAAATAATGATTATTTGCACAATTATTTTATATGCTACATACCATTTTAGACAGCGGAACTTGCACACTACACAGTCCCTGCCTCGAAGAGAGCTGGCTAGGAATGGGGGAGTGAGGAGAGTAAACCAACGATCAGGACCCCAGGATCGCAGTGTGCTGGGGGAGGAAGACCAGGGTAGATGGTTGCTGGGGAGAGTCTTAAAACTGGCCCCGGGATTAGGAAAAGCTTCCTGGCGGAGCTCCTGGGCAGAATGTTGATGAGCTGGGGTTGCTGGACTGCAGGGTTGTCATCATATGCAGAAGTATGCATTGGAGAAAAAGAATGTGGCACCTTTGAAAAACTCCCAGTATTACCATCTAGGCCATCAACGTGACCTGGGGGGTGTGGATCCTCTACTGGGAGAGGAAGCTGGGAGTGGAAGGAGGTCAACAGAGGGTGGCCTGTTAAGGGCTTGGAGTTTGTGTTGTAAACAAGCAGTGGTGAGCCGCTATGGGATATGGGGAGGGGAATGGTGATCAGATTTCCATTTTTAAACTATCACCCTGAATTGGCTTGGAAAAGAGAAGGTCTGGGGGACATGAGACAGGGGAACTTGAAGAAAGGTCAGTGATGACACTGCTGTTATCCTCTGCATAAGTTCATTTTGATGGCCTGAATGGAGAGCGATAGAAATAGAAAGAATGAATGGATTCCAGAAATGTTCAGATAAAATCAACAGACCCTTAATGACTGATTAGATGTAGGGGAAGGGTCAAATCTGGGTTGAAGAAGAAGTTTGAAGATGTTGAATTTGAAGTGTCCGTGGAATAGTCAGTTGGAAATCCAGAGCCACTGGATAATTGAGTCCAAATTTCAGGGAGGATATGGCTGTAGATGTATGTGTGGGATTCGTCTGATACAGGTGCTAGCTGAAGCCAAGGGTGTGCGTGGGAGCAGTACCTGCATGAGAGGGACTGTGGAGGTGGAAAAGGGAGCAGATGGTGGACCCCTGGGAACACCACAGTTGACAGTGGTGGTGGAACAAAAAAAAAA
>CM053608.1:85925861-86006390 GCA_028646535.1 Procyon lotor | reverse complement strand
GGGAGGCTCCTGCGTGTCGTATGAACTGCCCCTTCCTTGCAGGCGGAGCCCCGAGGCTGGTGTTCAGAGCCTCTTGTTCTAGCTCTGTCTCCCTCAGACACCCGACCCGGCTACCCTTGCACGCTTTTCCCACACGGGGTTGCTTCAAGTGGGTGATGGTTCCCTCACGGGCCCTAAAGGCTAAAAGAGTCCCGTTCTGTGCTGTGGGACAAAAGAGGCCATGGAGGCCAAGTGACTAGGGAGCCGGATATGTGTCTGTCACCTCTTCCTTCCTGGTCTCCCTCACTCCGTCCCTTTTCTGCCTCCATGAGCAGGTTTAATGCCTGGGCTGCTGTATTTGGGGTTACCCGCCTCTGCATCCTCACACTCGCTGTGCTGGCCATTGGCTTTGGACTTGCTCGTGTGGAAAACCAGGCCTTTGACCCCGAGAAGGGGAACTTCAACACCTTACTTTGCAGGTGAGTTGGGAAATGGCCCAAGAAGGGCAATCAAAGCTCCCTGAGCCCTGCCGAGAGCCCCCTGAACTTGGCACAACTTTGGAAGGTCAGGGGCAACAGACCCCTGAGTCTTCCGCACACTGATGTTTCGCTGGAGCTCTCTAGACAGCAGGCCTGCGAGGAGAAGGAATACCAGCCTTCTGCTTCTGGCAAGACGGTCTTCACGGCCGGCCTGGCCTGCTGGGACTGCGGTCAGGGTCCGCAAGCAGGACTCGCCTCCCCCTTGTCCAGGGCTTTGTGGGACACCGTGTGAGTCCTGTCTAGCCCCTCGGCTGGCTGTTACCACCACACCTGGACTCTGTACGCTGCTGTGCTGGCAGCTCGGCCAGGGGCCTTCCACAGTGGCCGGAAGGCAGGGAGGAAGCCCTTGTGCCTCCGTGTGACCCTCGGGCCTGGGAGGGTGATTTGTCCGGCATTGCTCAGCTTTCAAGTGGCACGCGAGATGAGAAGCCACTCTTTCAGAATTACTTTGCTCTCCTAATTCGTTCACATGAAGTTTTTCACTATATATGTGTGGAGCTGAAAGGAGTCCAGTTCTGTGCTGTGGGACAAAAGAGACAGGCCTCGGAGGCCCTGTGACTAGGGAGCTGGACGTGTGTCTGTCACCTCCTCCTTCCCGGTCTCCCTCACCCCGTCCCTCTGTCAGCACCCCTGCAGTGCGCTAGAGGGGAGACTGTGCGGGCGCCGAGGGCGACTCCCCACCCACGGGGTCCCCCGCCGGCCCCTCGCTGAGCCGGCCCCTCGCTCCGCCCCCCGCAGGCTGTGCGTGCTGCTGCTGGTGTGCGCCGCCCAGGCCTGGCTCATGTGGCGCTTCATCCACTCCCAGCTGCGGCACTGGCGGGAGTACTGGAACGAGCAGAGTGCCAAGCGGAGAGGCCCCGCCGCCCCCAGACTGCCGGCCAGGCTCATCAAGAGGGAATGTGGTGAGTGCCAGGGCCCCGGGCGGGAGCCGCGCAGGCTGCCTGGGACGCAGCGGAGGAGGAGCCGGGGCCCTCGGGCTCTCCCCGACCGGTCCCGCCGCTCCTCCGGGCGCCCTGGCTCTTGGGCTCCTGCCGGGGCCTGGCCGGCACGTGGCTGGGCAGGGGCCAGGGACGCGCTGTGGGCGAGGCTGGCCCTGGCGAGGCAGGGAGCCCTCCTGGCCACGGTGGGGCGGGGCGGCAGCCCGGTGGGAGCTCTGGCGGCAAGCGTGGCCTCCAAGTGGCTTCAGAAGGCAGGCCAAGATCTGCCGCCTGCCGCCTGCGCGGCTCTGTCCTCACCTGCCCTCTCGCTCCGCATCGCGCCACGCGCCTGCCCCCAGGGCTGCTGGCTCCTCTTGTGTCTTCAACAGTGACTCGGGCACAGTGCTAGGTGGGCGGCAGGGGTGGGACGCCCCGGCCACACTCCGGTAACCACCTGCCCCGGGTCCCAGGCCACGGCCAGCCCTGCCCTTTCTGTGCAGCCTGGGGGCTTGTCTGCACCAGGCTCTGTTCTCTGACTCACCTGCCTCTCTCCAGGTGGGGCCTGCTTGGCAGGGCCCCGAGTGTTTGGAGCAGACACGTGCGCGGCTGGGTGTGACGAGTGGGCCGTGCTGGGAGGGGGTGTGGGCCCCGAGGCCGCAGCCCGTGGACTTGAGCAGGCACAGGGCGGGGTTTTCGACAACGTAAAAAGATGGCAGTTTTTTCAGCCAGAGCAGCATCGGGCCTGTTCCTGCAGTCTCTGCCGAGGCCTCCCCATCCCCCTCCCTGGGAGGGCTTCCCCCGCCCGGCCCCTGCGCCCTGCACCAGTCCCACGGGAACACCACGTCTGTCTCCCTTCACTTCCTAGGTTACCATGAAAACGGAGTGGTGAAGGCGGAGAATGGCACCTCCCCACGGACTAAGAAACTCAAGTCTCCTTGAGGCCAAAGTGCTGGAACAGGGATCCTCTCGTGGGGGCCCAGCAGGGAGGTGGGGAGCCCGGCTCCCACCACTGCCTTCCCCCTCCTACTCCTGATGCTGCCTCCCCAGCAGCAGGAACCTGTCTCCAAATGGGGCTTTTCCTCTTTCTTATTTCTTGGCTTTCTCTTCTTATTCTTCCATAAACCATTCTCAATAAAACCAAAACTCTTCTTCCTTCTCTCCCTCAAGCCACCTCACGTCCTCACCTCTGTGCTGTGTTGGGTTTCTAGAAGCCCAGGCTCTCACGGTTCTCTCTCGGCTTGCCTCCTCCTTTCTTTTCCTTCACGACTGCTTCCTTTGACTCTTCACCATATTGTGCAATTTTTCTATATCTGATTTTTACAATGAGAGGGAGCTCAAACTGCAGTCGTGGCCATCCGACACCCAGCATCAGCCCCTGGACCTGTCTGAGTCAGAAGCCTGGCGCCCAGGGGCCTCCGCCCAGGGCCGCCAGCAGGCCCCTGGGGGACCCCGTGTTCGGGCGAGGAGAGGAGAGACCATCAGATCGTCAGATGACCCTCTCGGATCATCATCTCCAGGTGCTGATTAACTGAGATGTATGAGTCCAGCTCCGCGTGTACCTTCTGGAGGCCCAGCTGCGTGCCTGCTACTTGGAAGTGCCAAGGCGTTTGGCTGTGGGCACTGCGATCTGGTCCAGAAAGGCAGTGGGAACCGTGTGGCTGGCCCCGGACGCAGGCCAGCCGGCCCTCGCTGTGCTGGGGAGGTGCTGAAGGAGGAGCTCTTCCCCCCCCCCCCCGCTAGAGCAAGAACAAAGCGCTTCTGAAAAGGTAACGGTGGCGGAGACGACAGAGCGGTCACCCTCAGACTTGGGCCGCAGCCCCAGCTGCTTTTTCAGTGGTTCACCAGCATTCAAAACCCGGCCCGACCCAGTTACCGGAGTGGCCTGGTGGGTGCCCATCCCGAAGCCCAGCACCAGGTGAGGCAGCCAGGTGACGGGCCGGCCTCGCTGCCTGACTTCATCTTTCCCGCTACAGGAACACCAAGCCCCCCCTGCTGCCCTGGTGCCACAGGGAGGGTTGCCGGGCCATTTACCCTCCTCCGGCTCATCTGTGGAGTGTCTCTGGGCTGGTCGTTGTCATCCCGTGATGTTTGAGCATACCTGCGACATTTTAGACTGAAAGTGGGACTGACTCAGAATGATCTGTGGGGTAGATGAGCAGGCACCTGTGCCAACGGGAGGCTCCCCCTTCCTCTCCCCTCTTCCTTCCCTCTGCTCCACCCAAAGACAAGGCCTCCAAGTCCGTACAGGGCCTGGGGAGAACTTCCAGCAGGGGTTAGGCTTAGTCCTGATTACGAACTCTTGAGCTCTGTGCTGAGGCGCAGGGAGCAGGTCTTGGTGGGCGTGGAGATGTGTCCTGTGAGGTGCAGGTCCTCTTCCTGACCTCACAGTGGAAGTCAAACCTTGGATTACTGTCCTAGAAGGGGCAGATGGGTCTCTTCATCAGGGCAGCTCCCCTTCTCCTCGTCACTTGCATCAGAGATTTAACCTTCCAGTGACTGAGGGATTTGTACCCGAACCCCTGTAAGCCCTCCTCTCTCTGTCCAGGCTAAGGCTGTAGAAATAGGAAGGGCTGCCCTTGGCCTCTGATTACCCTTGGGAAGCGGGACGACCTTTTTTGAGATCTGCATCTCTCCCGTTCTTCTCTGACACTTGTCTGGGCTGCAGAGCAGCGTGTTGCTAGGGGGGTGGCTTGGTGCCAACCCTGCAGACGTGAGCCAGGACCCCCTTAGCCATGTGGCCAAATACCCCTGCCCAGGCTGTGGTTTTGTTCACGCTCCCCACCTTGCCTGGGGAGGGAAGGGCGTCCAGCTAGCAGTCTCCAAAGCTGTCCCCTGAGGCCCCCCGCCCATCCGGGTTCTCTCCTGGCCGTGCCCTGGGCAGTGCGCTGCTCCCCACAAGGGGCCGCTCCCTTGGGTGAACGAAAGTTGGGCAGCTGTGCAGGGTGCTGCAGGCCGAGAACGGGCCAAGCAGCTCGAGGCCTGTCAGGCGGCCTCCCTTCTCCTGTTGCCACAGGCTGCACGGCTCCGAGTTCCCTGCGTGTCCTGCAAGCTTCTGGCGCTGAGGCGGGTGTGAATCGGAGGTGGTATGGCCGCCCCAGGGGCTGGGGCCAAAGTAGGCTCTGTTGCTTAAGGGATAGGGTGTGTGCAGGGAAGAGAGTTAGGATTTTTTTCTGCCATGTCAACACCCTTGAGACCATGAGTAAGGCTAGTGTGTCACCAGCCAGGCCTCAGGAATGATGGCGGGGGTGGTTGTAGGGAGCTCTGTCACCCCCCTGGGATCTCAGCCGCACTATCTCCGCACGGAGCCCTGGATTTGGCAGGCTGGCTCAGAGCAGGGTGCCAGGGGCCAAAATAACCCCAGTTCGTCCTGTGAGCTTGTTGTGCCGCCTTGTCCTGATGTGGCCAGGCTCTCTCCGGTTCCCAAAGTGCCAAGCCGTCCGTGCCGCTGCTCTCTAAACGTCCCTGACCACCACGGGGGGTGGGGGTGGGGGTGGAGCAGGTGGCCGTGGTGGGGAGAGCAGCTGTGTGGCGGCAGGGAGGGTCCGGGGCTGCTGAGTCCAGTGGTGGGAAAGTTATTTTTACCATCAAGCTCTGATAGCTGCACTATTAATAAGTTACATGTGTCCTTTTTAAAGATAGGGGAAGGTTCGAGAGGGAAGGGGGAGCAGGCAGAGCCAGGAGGGGAGCTGCTGCTCCCCCATTCTAGTCCATTCTAACCGTGCATGTGTCTGGGCCACCAGACTTAATTGTTGCCTTTTGTGCTTCTGCCCCAGAGCAGCACTTACTAACATTTCAGAAACCAAACTAGACCTTGTGCTCTGGCCCCCTTTGCAGATGCGGCTCTTGACTGGACTCCCTCGGACCCCAGAAACCCCTGAAGCCTGGCTTGGGTGTTCTTCCAGCGGAGTGTGCCTCTGGGTTTTGCTTTAGGGGCCTTCTTCCTCCATACCCTTTCGCTCTTTTTCTAAATGGTGGAAGAGAGGTAGAGGCAGAGAGTACACCCCCTCCCAAGATTCCACAAGAGAAAATTCTATTCCCTGGATGCCTTTTTAAATTTGCAGTGGCTTGCCAGGCCCCATGCGGCTCGGGAAGGCTTGCTTTGGATTTCCCTCACAGGTTTCAGCCTTCCCAGTTGGTTTTTCCTCTCCTGCCGAGGGCCTCGGAGACCCAAGCGAACAGACTTTGTTACCGAATGTTGTTGCCACCCTCTGTTCTTCTCTGATGGAGGCAGGACAACAGAGTGGTCTGTCTGCCCTCCTGCTGCCTCCCCTGCCCATGGCCCTGCTTGTCAGAAGGCACTCTGGACACGACCGGGGAACTGGGTCATTGTCAGATTGTGTGACAGTTCAGTGGAACCCCTCTCCGGCCCCGGCTAAGCCTCTCGCTTTACTCTGCTCCCCCCACAGATAGTTTGCTGCCCCTCATCCTCTGCCTCCCCTGCGGCCCACTCCCTCTTGTTCTGGAGGTCTCAGAAAAGCACTGGGACATCTGTGTTCCGTGCTGACCTTGTGTTCAGTGACCCTGAGGTGACCCTGAGAGTGCTTATCCCAAGCAGACCCTCCTCCTCTTTGTGTAAGAAGTGCCTTACTTGCCGTGTGGCCTTCTAGACTCCATGCATGTGGCGTGGCCAGCCCCCCACGGCCAGGCCTCTGGGGCAGGCTGTCACGTGCAGCTGAGGACACTGGACCCTAGTACATTCCATGTAAAAGGGACACGGATTGTGATGGTTTGGCTTCATTTGCCTCTGTTCCCTCTCACACCCACCCCCATGGTGTTGGGGTCTGTGGTATGTTCTAGGTTTTGTTTCTGGTTTCTCCCTTGTGTCAGCTTTCTGGCCCACACGGGTGGCTGCAGGAGCCTCGAGGGCCCAGCTGTGGGCACCTGCGCCTTCCACCTGTGGAGGGAAGCCCAGGGGCCTCCAGAGGTACGAGGCCCCCCACGGCAGGCCCTGCTCTGCCAGTCTTCCCGCCTCCCACCCCCCGATTAAAAAGAAAAGTAGCCTGGCTATAACCTGTTCCAGTCTGTTTCGCCTCAGTTGAAATGATCAAGGTGTTTACTTTTACTTCCCAGTCTCAAGTATTTGCTCACAGACCCAGTGTGACAGTGGGTTTAGTTTGGCTGTTGCAGAATTCCTTCGCGCTCCTGACTCAGTGTTACGTATGTTAGCAGCCGCAGCTGCCTGCCTTCTCCTTGCTCGTCCGGGTTGTGCAATAACCCTCCCCGCCGGTGGTCTTTCCGCCGGCCCTGCTGTCCCTGAGCGCCCTGCAGCTGGGAAGGGAAGGGACCCGCGGGAGGGTGGTCGTCCTCCCCTCCAGAAGAAATGTGTGCTACTCTCCCTTTGTTGCTGTCATTTTCTTCATCCTGGGTGGCTTTCTGTGGCACTCTGCTAGAGCATTGTAGCATCACCTTAGAAGTCTGTAGATTTTTTTAAAAAAATCTGTTGAAAAGGTAAAAAAACCATCCTCATGATGGGGCATTAAATAAGTCAGTGTCTGGGAATAAGATCTCTTGGGACACCCGAGATGTCCAGAGTTTCTTGTTCATGTGGAGAGGAAGGGGGTGGTTCTGAGGAGCAGCCGCGCGCGGACTAGTCACCGACAGGAGCTGGCTGGGACTCTGCGCTCCAACGTGGCCTCGGGGACGGATTTGAGTGCTAAGGTGATGAGACCCCACACCTCATTTTTCAGTTCTCTTGTTCAGTAAACACCGGAAGGACGAGCTGAGGCTGCTGGTGCCGTGAGCAACTCATAATGCAAATGTGGACAAGTTGTCTTTTTGTTTTTCTACTTTAGCCTGTTCATGTTATGGACCAAATTTCAACAAGGAACTCAAGGAAAATTTGTACCTGCCATATTTATGCTTTCGTGTAAAAGGTTTTTGGGGGGGGGCGGGAGGGGGAGTCTTTTTACTTTCAGTGAACTTTTTTCAAAAGCCTTTTCCACTGTTTCTGTCTGGTTTTAAAACAAATTATGGTTTTGTATGGGTTTTTTAAATGTACATTTTGAAAAAATGATCAAATATTTTTGAAACAACTGAATAAAAGGCATAGAATTATCAGTCTAATTGTCTCTGGTTACATATTTTTAATCTGGATGCTTATATTTGTTTTCATTCACAAAATAATTTTGTGTCCATTTAGTCTCATTTATACTATTTTTCATTCTGTTAGTCCTTCCTTGTATATTTTCTTGAGCTGTATTTGTTCCTTTTGGTCCTAGGAAGGAGGGAATTGGAATGAAGAATGGAGAAAGTTCTCTTGAGTGCTGGGTCATTCTAGGCACTTTTGAGTCTGTAACTGTAAAGTAGAAAAGTGGAAAGGAGTTTTCTTGATATGGGTCTGCCGCCAAGCTCCAAGAGGAAGCCCCGCGGCCTGAAGTCACAGGCTGAGGTATGTTTGTGAAATATTGGTGTTGGTGCTGAACAGGGTTTCTACCGACGGTGGGCCATAGGGATTGCTGGGGTCTGTTCTGGGACCTGTTGTTGCTGGCAGCGGTCCATGTTTTCTAGAACGTTCAGAGGGTTCAGGGGAGGAGCACAGTTACAGGAAGCAGTTAGCCATGGACCCCCCTCAGGGCGTGAGGCTTGCACAGGAAGTGCTCACCTGAGGTAAAGCTGAAGGACCCATGGAGGGTGAGCTCTGCTGAAGACCTGTGTGTGGTTTCAATCCAGGAGACGCTAGGTGATCTTGGCCAGTTAACCTTTCTGAGCCTCTTGGCTCATCTGTGTTCTACAGTTTTGGGGGTTGTGTGCTTGCTGCATGTTTTTGCAGAGAGTGGGGGTGGTGAGATTTAGGGATGGTCAATGCTGAGTTCATGGTACAAATAAAGCACTGGGTTTTTTTGTTTTTTTTAATGAACACGTGTACTGAGGCTATTCAGTGCCAGCAGGATATTAAGGAGTCACTCACCCAAGTGGCCCTTGATTCCCTGGAAACATTGAGAGGGGTCCTCTCCATCTGTTGTTCCCTGATGCCCTCAAAGCCTACAGATAGGGGTTTGATGGACCCTAATGAGCTGGTATTTTCCAGGGCCCTGGGCGGTACAGACAGTACTGGCCCAGGGCCCGAGTAGGGGCTAACTCGGAGCCCGTCTTCACCCAGGGTAGATTTTTCCTAGCCCCGAATCCATGAGCCATCCCAAGCCATCCTGTCGACATTGTTCAGTTAGAGGGACAGCCACAGCTCTCAGTGGCCTCTGTGGCAGATGTGAGGAGTGAGGTGACTTGCCCGCCCGCCCCCCCCCCCCCCCCCCCCCCCCCCCCCCCCCGCCACCGGGCGGCCACTACAGTGCTGCTGGCTGCAGGCTAACGCTCCGAGGCCGCAGTGCCATTCAGAATCCAGGAGAGTGATTTGTGTGTGTGGCCCTACCCTCAGCTGTCTGATATAAGCTCGTGGGGCTGAGCAGGGAGTGTGGGGGCCCCAGAAGTGACCTGTGGGCTCTGGTCTTCTTCGAAGTGGCTTCTGTACCTGGTGATGGCGCTTCCCAGCTCAGGTAAACTTGGGAGGGAGGAAGGGACTGGGAGCTGAAGGCCTGTAAGCGAGCACGGCTGGGGTACTCGGCCCAGCTCGGGGTTGGGGGGGGGGCGCACCGGACATTCACAGCGGGGCACGTGCAGGGAACCAGGAGAGAGGAACTGTCCCAACAGGGGGACAAGGGCGAGGAGCACCGGGACCTCAGAAGGTGAGTAAGAGGATGTTTTCCTAATGTCTCCCTTTCAGTTACGGACCGAAGTCAGCAAGTACCTCTGTCTGCTGCAGTTGGTGCAGATCCAGGAAAGACCTGAGGATCCAGAGTTTTTGCAAACTTCCTCTCGCAGGGGCGTGGAGAAGTCACTGGAGTGCGGTAGGTCCGCGAGCTAAGTGAGGGAGGGGCTTTAACAGACGCAGCTTGCTGAGTCCCCTGGAGCTCAGGAAGTGGGAGAGGTGGTACCCGATTCTCACCTCCAGTGAGTCTCCAGCAAAGGGCCCAGCTATAACCGCACAGCCCAGAGAACAGTCTAGCTGGACATGCTGGGCAAGAGCGAAGGCCCTGGGAGGGGAAGCACGAGGGGACCCCCACACAGAGGGCCTCCGGAGAGGCTGAGCAGGAGCCTGCCTGGAGGGAGTGTGCTGGTAGAACCAGGCCCACTGGAGCCCGGACCATCTGGGGAGGGTCCTGCGGTGGCACAGAAGCCGCCCAGGGGGAGAGAGCGAGCCAGCCTTTCGGCACCTGACACACAAAAGGCCCTGATCCAGAGGAGGACTTCAAAAGCCACAGAAATAAGACTTTGCCCTTTCCCTCTGGTGTCTACTCCCTCCCCTTCCCGGATACTGCACAGGTCAGAAACAGCTGTGTGGCTGAATGGGGCAAAGGGAGCAGAAACCAGAAGGAAGGGGAACCCCACTATACCTATCCTAGCACTCAATCTCCACTCTCCCCCCCTCCCCTCCCCCGGCTTCTAGGCTTGGGCAGGCAGGATAGAACTTAGTATTTTTTCTTTAGACTGAAATGGACTTCTGCATACTCAGAAATTAGGCTTTCAATAGTTAATTGACTGGAGATGACAAATTTAAAAATGGGTTCTTTTTGAGATATAGACCTGGAGCAGGAGAGGAGTCACCAACCTATATGGTCTTATTGCCCTTTGAAAAAGCTAGTCGGAGGTGGCCTGGCTCCTCAGTGCAGGAGGAACGTGCGGTTGAGACGGCAGGTGACCCGGCCGCTCCTGTACACCCCGCCCCAGGGAAGCAGGGGTATCTGGGCCGGCAGCTATAAAGGGGTGGCGGGGGCTTCAGCTCGGGAGCAGCCCTGCTTCTAAAAGCTGAGGCAGAGCTTATTAGAGGACCAGTAACTACCTTTCCTCTTCTCTCAAAAAGCAGCATTTTTCTATTTTAACCGTAATTCACCTCAAAGAATACATTTCTCATCATGGCCCAGTAAATACTCAGTTGAAACAAAAGTTTCATGAACCAGTATATAACCTATTTGTACCACACTCTCATATTTTCTTTTCTATTCCATTTTTTAAAACTGCAGGTCTACTAATGGGCCTAGGGCCACAGTTTGAAAAACATGGATTTCCTACGGCACTGGGGTGAGTAGGCACGTGGGTGGGTGGGGGGGGGGGCAGCAGCTTGCAGCAGCATTAGACTGTGTACTTATTTCCAGCACCCCAAATGTTGCTGCTCCCAGCAAAACCTAGCTTTCCTTCTGCTTGTAGTCATTCCACACCTGTAGTAATCAGGGTTCTCCAGAGAAACAGAATCAATGGAATGTATATGTAGAGAAGTTTCTTACAAAGAATGGGCCCACGTGATTATGGAGGCTGACAAATCCCAAGATTTGCAGTCATCATGCTGGAGCCCCGTGAGAGCGGCTGGTGTAGCTCTAGTCTGAAGACGGGAACAAGCTGATGGCACAGTTCAAAGGCAGGCAGGAGGAGTTCTCTCTTACTTGGGGAACGGTCAGCCTTTTCCATTCAGGCCTTCAATGGACTGGATGTGGCCCACCCAGCCCCAGGGCAATCTGCTTTACTCAGTCTACGTATTCAAATCGTAATCTCACTTAGAAAGGGACACACCCAGAAAAATGTCTAACCAGTCATCCGGGCACCCCCTGGCCCCAAGCTGACACAAAATTAACCATCACAATACCCTACCTCCCTAAATAAAGCACCAGTCTTAGCTCTTAAAAGCTCCAATTTAATTTAGAGTAGATTTCAATCTAAGACCCCGAATAGGTAATTAAGAGCCCTGTGAATGCCTCTATGAAAAGTGCAAGGTGTTTCAAAATGTAGGTCCAACCTCAGAATGTCATACCGCCTTGTCCAGCCAGGTCAGTTCGAGAAAGCACGGACAAATTGATGGTAGTTGATCTTGTCTTCTCCGTGAGAGCACAGCCTGATCAACTGCAGGGGAGAGCAGAGAGCAGGTGAGCAGAGCAGCAGGGCCCACTCAGTAATGACCATCCCTAGCCTTTGTAAACCACGTCAGATTTAATGACATAATCCCCATCTTCAACTTAATGAAACTGAAGCTCAGAGGGAGTCAATGGCCTGCCGAAGATTCCAGGACTCACATTTATAAGAACATTGTCATATCCAGAGCACTTTTAATAATTTTTATATTCAAATACGGGCTTTGTCCACCTGGTCTGCACAGAGTAAAACTCTTAAAATAGCAAGTTGCTGTTATCACAGGCTAATAGAAGAATCTAGTTCCGTCACTGCTCACTTGACCTTAGCTCAAAGGCCAAGAAGCCTTACGTCACTGCACAAATCATGTCCTCAAAGATCCACTGCGGGGGCCGTAGTCTGATCTGTGCTTGCCTTTATAGGTGTAAATCCTTACCACCCACACCTTCCCTGCCCCACTGCCTGCAATTCCACTCTCCTAAGTTCACATATAGCACGACTGACTTAAAAATCAAAAGCTGGGCATGCTGTCAGTCTGTAGATTTGGGAAACAAAATGGGCATTTGTCCAGGTAAACATTCTTCTATCTGCCCTCTTCCCTTCCCTGCTGATGTTCCAATATCTGAAAAATCCTCCTCTCCAGCCTAGCCCCTCCAGGGCCACACAATAGCCTCTCTCTCCTGAACATCACTTTTTGCTCAAAGATCTTAAAGAAGGTCTATAGCAGGGTTTTTTATCAGGGAGTAAGTCCTAATGATAAGTTACAGTCATTGGCAATCGTGGGAGAAATTTTGTTCTGAGTTCCAGGGAAGCCCTCACTAAAGGGATTTCTAATGAAACAAAGGCACAGAACCCCATCTTCAACTCACTGATGAAAATTCTAGGAGAACGTCCCTGTCCTTCCTCCATGTGCAGCCAGCCCTGGGCGACCCCCGACTGATATCACCGCTGCCCTGGGCAGTGGTCACGCCCTCTCCCATGCCAGCTGTCCTGCTGAGCTAACGGAAGCACTGGGTGGGGATGTGGGGGACCACAGGCTGCCCCCCATCCTGCTCAATCTAGTTACCTTTGAGTCTCCCCTCGGGGCTGCCCCTCTGGGATCACCTTGGCAGCCCTCCTTCGGCCAGACATGGCTTATCCGCCACACTGTGCCATGTAGCCCATACCACTTAAAGAGAGGCCCTCTAGCAGCCATGAGGAAAGGACCCCAGGGCGACAATCAAGGGGAAACACCATAATCCGGCCAAACAGGAGATCTGATTCAGACGTCTTAAATTTTCCCGTTAAAACAAATATACAAAGCAGTGGCCTCTAGGAGAGAACAAACGGGTGTTTACAGCCTCTGTAGTCATCCCGGCAGGGCAACTCCTACTGACCTCCTTAATCAAGGAATCATCAATTGGGAGGTTGAGGGAGTCACAGATTTTAAAGAACACCTCCTTGTCGACATATCCTGAAGCTTCCTTGTCATAGATTTGAAATGCTTCGTGAATGTTGTCTTTGCACGGATGATCTTTCAGTTGCTTGTGGATTGTGTCTATTAACGCCTCCAGTTCTTGCACACTGGGATCCTCTGGAGTTTGCCTGCTGTGGAGAAAGGAAGGAAATGCCTGGGCTTCTTTTTACCCTTGACCGGTCTTAGCTCAGTGACCAAAGATCTCCTTTGGTGAAGTTGGGGAAGCTTCTAATGGCAAACAGCTCTGCCACGGAGCTGACCGATGACTGAACCCCTGCCTGCAGGCGCTGGTTGGTGACCGGGGAGCCTGCCCAGGGCATTTCTGAGGGAAGCACAGCCTCCCTGGTGGCCCCCAGTCACACCGCAGCACCACAAAGAGCCGGATCTACTGCCCCACTTCCCCCCCTTCGGTGTTCGTGCCAGTCACCTGCTGCTCCTGAATGCTCTTGCACATGGACCTCATCTGTGTGACCTCATCTAAAGATAAAGGAGTTTTCCAAAATTACACAGAGAGTCAGGAATCTCATATTTTAACATGCTCTCTCCAGTTCACTCTGAATTTTATGGAAAATGGTGGATTGAGGTTAGGCTTAGCATTTACTGAAATGAAGAGAGATGAGTAAACCAAATCGTTAGCAAGAGAGGTCTGTCCCTTCAAAACATAACCAGGATAAGCAGAAGCCCAATATTTATTTCCTCTGAACACAAAGGTTCTGTTATAAGAATTTTAGAGCTAGAAAAGATGTTTCATCTTTATAAACCTGCTTTGGGATAAAATGAGGCCCAAATGAACTCAGAAAGCATTCCTCTCTTATTCAATGATGAAAAAACAGACTCGAAGACCTTAGAGACTTAGCCCAGATGTCCTGACACAGGCAACACCAGAGTGGACATCTCACTCAGATTCTGACGTGTTCTCTCAAGTACGCCCAGCCGCCCCTCACTGAACCCTCTCCCTCCACAACCATCACAATACCAGTCCCCTGTGGCTTTCCTGTTCCTCCTGCATATCATATTTGAAAGGTTCACTCTTCCAAATGGCCTCTGTTAACTTAATTCCCTTTTGACCCACCGGCAACCCTTTCTGGTTGGTATAAAGTGCTAGAACCTTTCAGGAACAATGTGGAAAACATGAAACAAAAGCCCAGCAAAGAATTTCAAGTAATTTATCCAAAGGAAATAATCATGAGTTGTATACAAAGATATAATCTAATAAAGCTGTCTTGAGGCAGCTAAAGGTCTAAAAAAATCGTCCCCAAATCAGGAATTGGTTAAACAATATCCAAAAACAATGAGGCAATATAATGAGGCAATATAATAATGTAGCACGGACAATGTGGCAGGAAGAGTTGATGGATCTGTTAGAAAATCAAGGTGTAAAAGTGGGTAAAGAAGGCTACATTTTGCATAGAACTTGGAAGGTATTTTTAAACCAACGAAACAGGTAGTTACCTATGGGGAATGGAGTGGAACAAGCAGGTTGGTGTGTGTGTGTGTGTATATACGTATATACACACATACACACATGTATATACATACATGTGAATGTATATGTGAATGAATCTAATGCACACTCAAATTATCAATGCTCCATAAAACATTTCATATCAGAAAGGTTCAGATATACTATCAGGTGAAAAATGCTAGTTAAATATTACAGGATAATTCTATTTCATAGGCATGTTAAAGCAATATTGGAGGTAATCCTCTCTGGGTTATGGGCTTTTAAGAAATACTTTTATTTCTATTTTCTAAGTTTTTACTCCTTGAATGTTATTTATTCTGGGCACATACTACCTTTATAGTAAGACAAATTACAACATAAATTCTAATAAAATCTCTAGTACCTAAATGCTGTCTGGCATTACTTCCTTTTGAGGCGGAATATGTGTATCTGCTGGGTACACCTCCAATCATATGTACAAAATTATGCGTGACTGCCATTTCTTTAGGGGCAGAAAGCAGTCAAACCTCAGTCTTATATATCTTCCCAGGAGTTAAAGCCATGGAGCATATATATTTAAAATGTGATCATCCAGTCATTTTGGGAAAGAGAAAATAACTCTCCCTTCCCTGAAGGGGCCAGATGTTCATGCCACTTTACACAACAGGGAAAATGCCCATGGCATCCGTTGCCTTTGAGTATGATGGAGTAAATGCAGACAGAGCTTGCAACGGGGGTACTGCTTAAGACAGAGCTGGTGAAAGTTACAGCCCCATACTGAGGTGGTGCAAACCAGGCCCCATTCTCTAGGAAAGCTGCAAGACCCACATGTTAAAGGAACACAGGGGCCCAATGATTATCCTTCACAGGGACTGCCAACTGAGAGAGATGACTGGGTTCCCAACACTCTAGGTGCAGACTCTGTGCCAATCCTTCCGATGCCCTTTTACTTTCCATAAAAGCAAACATGAGTTTTACAGGATGACTGTACTCCCATAGGTAAGAAAGACATCATGGTTTGTATTCCACTCTTAGAATATTTTCCTAGGAGCAATCTGACAAAATTGCTCTACTTAGCAAGAACTAAATGGAATTCACATATTTTCTTCAACAGCAAAGAGACTTCAATCTTGTTCTTTCTTATATTTGGGGGAGGAAGGGGGTTTAGCAGGCAACTCTTTGTTGTGTTAGAACTTTAAAGTGTGGCCATTTCAACTGCAAAGATTCAGTGTCAACCCCTTGGCCTGACCTTAGCTCTTGATCCATGATCCAAGGTCTTCCCTCGGTCCCAGTGGAGGTAGACCCATTCCCAAGACAGGCAGTCTCTTGCCCAGAGAGCTTTGAGTAGTCAGGAAGCTGAGTAACAACATTCTCAATTTCTTGCTGCTTTTCTCTGTTGAAACAGAAGAAATTACAGTAAAGAGTATAAGCTCTAGAATCAGACTGGTTCAAAAGCTGTTTTACCACTGAAAGGCTACATGATCTTGAGTAGATCAGCTAATGGTCTGTGCTTCAATTTCATCTGTCATGAGAGCTTTGAAAGGAAGTCACCTTATAAAGATTGTTGTGAGGATTATAGGAACTATTACATATAAAGCACTTGGTACCTAACAGACACATGCAAATGTCAGCTTTGAACAAAGTTCTTCTGACAGTCCTAGTAGAAGTATCCTCTCATCTAACAAGTCTTTATTGAACATGCATGGCCTAGTTCTAGAAGGAACCTGTCTCTAGGAAGGATCCCTGCTCTCCAGAAGGAAATTAAGACATGGGTTTAAAATTATTCACAGAAGGGAGAAAATTACCATTACCACGTAGAGGAGGTACAAAGCCTAAGAGTATCAGGAAGGGCCGAACTAGGAGTGGCATCTGACATAGGCCTTTAAGTATGTGAGGCTTGGACCTGCAGACTGGGAACAGCCTGAGAAAAGGCACGAAGAAAGGAGTGCTGGAGCTTCGCATAATAAACCTGTTTGGGGTGCAGAGGTGTGGAGAGGTAAGCTGGAACTCTAAGTTAGATGGTCATTTGGAGACACGCTATGGAGGTTCTTAGATACCAGACTAAGCACTTTAGAGTTTTGTTTTTAAGTGATAGAAATCTCTTAATAGTAGTATGATGAAGAAAAAAAGGTTGAAAGGGAAACCAAAAAGTATCTTGAAACAAATGAAAATGTAAGTATGACATATTAAAATATGGGAGGCAGCAAAAGCAGTTCTAAGAGGGAAGTTTATCACAATAAATGTCTACATTAAGAAAAAAAGGTTCTTGGGGTGCCTGGGAAGCTCAGTCAATTGAGCATCCTCCTCTCGATTTTGGCTCGGGGTTGTGAAATCAAGACCTATGTTTGGGCTCTGTGCTGGGTGTGAAGCATGCTTCAGCTTCTCTTCTCCTCCCCACCCCTGGTTCCTTACCTCTCGGTCATGCAAAACAGCAGCAGCAGCAGCAACAACAACAACAACAACAACAAACCAAAAAAAAAACCCCTAACTCTATACCTCAGGGAACTAGAAAAAGAAAACTAAGCACAAAGTTAGCAGAAGGAAGGAAATGATAAAGATCAGAATAGAAAAATGATAGGAAAAATCCATGAGACTAAGAGCTGGTTTTGTTAAAGGATAAACAAAATTGGGGCACCTGGGTGGCTTAAAGCCTCTGCCTTCGGTTCAGGTCATGATCTCAGGGTCCTGGGATCGAGCCCCACATCCGGCTCTCTGCTCAGCAGGGAGCCTGCTTCCACCTCTCTCTGCCTGCCTCTCTGCCTACTTGTGATCTCTCTCTCTCTCTGTCAAATAAATAAATAAATCTTAAAAAAAGAAGAAGAGAGCTGGAGGCTCTCTCGAAATCATTTCCTAATTTCAAACTATCATTCCAAAGCTACAGTAATCAAAACTACCCGGTACTGGCATAAAAAGACACATAATCCAATGGAACAGAATAGTCCAGAAATAAGCTCATGCATATATGGTCACCTGTCTTTGGTCACTTGACAAGGGTGCCAAGAATATACAATGGGGAAAGGACAGTCTCTTCAGTAAATGGTGCTGGGAAAACGCAAAAGAATGAAATGGGATCCCTATTTTATAGAATTCGCAAAGATTCACTCAAAATTATTGGAGACTTAAACACAAGACCTGGGACTGCAGACTGCTAAAAGTAAACCAAAGAAAAAGCTCCTTGACATTAGCTTGGCAATGGTTTTTTTCAACACCAAAAATATAGTCAATAAAAGCATAATAAACAAGTGGAACTACATCAAACCAAAAAAGTTTCTGCACAATAAAAGAAAAAAAAATCAACAAAATGAAAAGGCAACCTATGAAATGGGAGAAAATATTTACAAACTGTCTTAGTCCATTCAGGCTAGTCTAAAAATACCAGAGACTGGGTAACTTATAAACAACAGAAATTTATTTCTGTCAGCTATGGAAAATAGAAATCCAAGATCAGGGCACCACAGATTCCACGTGGTGGCTGGTGAAGGCTCTTGTTTGTTCAAAGCCAGTATCTCCTCACTATGTGCTTACATGATAGAAGGGGGCTAGCAAGTTCTCTGGGGTTTTTGTGTTTTTGTGGTTTTTTTTAAGGTTTATTTATTTGAGAGAGAGGAAGAGAGCGTGCATCAGCAGGGGGAAGGGGCAGAAGGAGAGGGGGAAGCGGACTCCCCACTGAGCAGGGAGCCCAAGGTGGGGCTCAATCCCAGGACCCTGAGATCACGACCCAAGCCGAAGGCAGAGGCTTTAACCCAGAGCCACCCAGGCGCCCCCCCTCAACTTTTTTTTAATAAAGTTTTTTAATAAAGTTTTAATAAACTAACCCCATTCATAGGGTTCTCATGGCCTAGTCACCTTCCAAAGGGTCTTCCTCTTAACAACATCATATGGCCTCTTAATATGGATCAGGATATCAACATATAAATTCTGGGGGACACAAACATTCAAACTGTAGCACAAACCATATATCTGATAAGGGGTTAATACCTAAAATTATTTTATACCTAAAATACATAAGGAACTCATACAACTCAATAACAAAAAAAAAAAATAAACAATCCAATTAAAACACAGGCAAATGACCTGAGTAGACATTTTTCCAAAAAGATATACAAATGCTAGTGGGTACATGAAAAGATGCTCAACATCACTAATCATGAGGGAAATGCAAATCAAAACCAAAATGAGATAGCACACCTGTTAGGATGGTTATCATCAAAAAGACAAGAGATAACCTAGGGAGGATGTGGACAAAAGGGAACTTTTGTACACTCCCACTGTAGGAATATAAGTTAGTATAGCCATTACGGAAAACAGTTATGGACTGTCCTCAAAAAATTAAAAATAGAACTATCATAGTATCTAGCAATCCCACTTCAGGATATCAATCTGAGGGAAATGAAATCAGGATCTCAAAGAGACATGTGTACTCCCATATATACTGCAGCATTATTCACAGTAGCCAAGAAATGAAAACAACCTAAACGTCCATGGATGGATAGAGTTTAAAAATGTGATACATATATTAAAAACATGGCACAATGGAATGTTACTCAGCAAAAATAAAAAAAGAAGGAAATTCTGCCATTTGTGATAACATGGATGAACCTGAAGGTTATTGTGCTTGGTGAAATAACCCAGAGAAAGACAAATACTATATAATCCCATTTTCTATATGGAATCTAAAAAAGGTTGAACTCCAGGGGCTGGGGGAAGGGACTGATGTTGGTCAAGAGTACAACCAATCAGTAACAAGGTGAGTTAAGTTCTGGACGTCTAATGTACAGCATTGTGGCTACAGTTAGTAAAACTGTACTGTATACTTGATATTTGCAAAGAGATCTTAAGCATTCCCAACACACACACAGACACACACACACACAGTAGCCATGTGAGGTGAAGGATGTGTTAACTTGATTGTGGTCGTCATTCACAATGGATATCAAACCACCATGTTGTAGATTTTAACTATATACAATTAGACCTCAATAAAATTGAGGTGAAAACAGTCATAGGATGAATTTGGAGCCAGGTTCCAGGATGACTGGTCTGATCACTGTACATGAAGTGTATTAAAGGAAAGAAACATCAGGAGGTACTGTGGACGCCGAGGTAAGCTATGATTGCACAGGCAGACACTGTGCAATCTTCATCCTCTCCTTTTCCTAAGGGAGCCCTTATTTTGTTTGGAGCAGCAGCCAGGAGTGGCTGTGTGACACAGCCAGACAATGAGATGTCAGCAAAGTTGCGAGGTGGGGCTCCTGGATAAGCCCTTTAAAAACAGGAAAGACTGGTGAGATTGGCTGTTCGGTCTTTTACCCTTTGTCCTTCCCCTTCTTCCTGCCTGGGCTGTATAGATGCAAGGCTGGAGATGGAACATTCACTTTGTGGCCACAGAATGAAAAGCAGGAGGATAAAAACTACTTGTTAAGGATGTCTGAGAAGAGAGAGAAAAAATATCAAGTCTCTGGTGGCAGTGCAAAGCCACCGCACCTGATCTAGACTGCTTCCCTCCAGATGTTGTATTCCAGGAGGAACACAAAACTCCACTGGGTTAAGCTAATGTAAATTTGTTTTTGTTATTATTATGTGCAGACAAATGCAGTTCCTAACTGACTGAGTGCTTTAAATTGGGAAATGGTGGGGCGAATGAATAGGAGAAGTCAGAGGCGAGACATATTATGGAATAAGAGAATTTAACATATTGAATATGGTGCAAAATAAAAGAGGTCAAAGGTATCTCCAAGGTTTCAAACGAAGGCAAATGGAACACTGATGTGGGCAATTAACATTTATTGCTCGCCTTCTGTGTGTGCCAGACACTGTGCTGGCGCTTTACATATGTTATCACCACTCACTGCTATCACCGCTTTAAGGGACAGAAAGAAAGAAGAAGGAAAAGCAGTTGTGCTACAAAGATGAAAATGACAATGGCTTCATTTTTTTGTCATACAAACTGTGAAGTACTGTGGCTCAGCTGGATGAGGACACACTGAACAGGCCAACAGGAATCTAAGACTAGAATCAGGAGAATGGTCAGAATTCTCCTGACCACTAGGAGAGCAACTTATTTACTCACTGTGCAATGAGGTAAGATTGTCAAGAGAGTTTAGCAAAAGCAAGTAAGAGGACCAAAAAAAGGTCTTGAGAGACATCAACCTAGTCGACAAAAAGATACAAAGAATAGGTTTTCAGAGAAGTAGCAAGAGTATGAGACTCTTACTTTCTAGAACTCAAAAGAGGGTTTCAAAAAGGGGTCAGTGAAGACTTCCAGAGAAGACGGTGGAGTAGGAGGGTCCTAGGATCACCTCAACCCATGGATATACCTAGACAATACTCACATCAATGTAAATAACCCAAAAATGATCTGAATAATGCTTGAACAGGTATACACAGCTAAATGTAGAGAAGAGGCCACACTAAGAGGATAAGAAGGGCAGAGATGTGATTGGGAGCCGAACAGACCCACAGGACTGTCTGTGGGAGGGAGGGAATCCACCAGTGTGGACGGAAGAGATGAACAGACCCCACACTTCAGGCCCAGTGGACTCACAGGGGAAGATGAATCCCCGTAGCATTTGGTTTTGAAAACCAGAGGGGCCTAATAATCAGTAGGGCTTAACACCTGGAACTTTAAAAATCAGCAACTTGGCTCTGGGAGAGCCAGGAGGGCAGGAGGAAGCTGAGTCCCTGCCCTTAAAGAGCCAGCAC
Source organism: Procyon lotor (assembly GCA_028646535.1). Taxonomy (NCBI): domain Eukaryota; kingdom Metazoa; phylum Chordata; class Mammalia; order Carnivora; family Procyonidae; genus Procyon; species Procyon lotor. Next base: position 85,985,462 of record CM053608.1, on the reverse strand, counting down.
AACAAAGAACCCCGCTGAGATATAGCATAGAGGCAGCAGTTTGAAAGTCACCTGGGGTATCAAGGAGGGAGAGTTGTTTACTAATCTCAGAGTATGTCCTAGAAGGACAGGAAACTTCTTTAAGAGCAAAAGAGAAGGGGGGCCTGGGTGGCTCAGTCGGTCAAGTGGCTGACTTCAGCTCAGGTCATGATCTCAGGGTCCTGGGATTGAGCCTCCCGTTGCCTTCAGGCTTAGTGGGGAGTCTGCTTCTCCCCCTCCCTTGGTCCCTCCCCCTGTTCATGCACTCTTCTAATAAATAAAATCTTAAAAAAAAAAAAAAAAAAGAACAAATGAGCAGGTACCATTGTCCCCTCCCCAAAATATAAGGACACCTGTGGGAACCAGGGCAGCACGAACACTCTCCACCTAGCTTGCAAACAGCACATCCCATCTGTGGGGTCTTCTGCAGACATGACTTTTCCATCTTGGTCTGTGCAGGAGTTCTCCTACTTGCCCTCATGGCCGCAGGTCCCCTTACACTGAAAACCAGCATAGACCTTGCTGGCACAGTGCAACCTGCCCCCTCCAACCTGACCTTGGCAGGAGTCCATCCTAAGCGGTGCCACAAGCCGGGCAGGGTGCAAGCAGCCCAAATGGGCCAGCACCACTCCAAAGTGACTCCTGCCCCCGGAGAGGGGACGATAACCACACACACACCATTTGGACTGTGGCCCCAGCAATGGGCTGGGGCCAGACATCTGGTGTGACTACCAACCCTGCCCACCAATGAAAGTTTCTCAATGCCCTGCAGTTTAGTACTGCTACAGCTTTGGCAAATGCCTGATCTGACTCCACTCAAGCCCAAAGTGGCCCCAGATTGGCCCACTAATACCACAGGGACCAAACACGGCCACAACAAGCAAAGAGAACCACTGCAGACAATTGGACTGAAGGCAAGAGACACAGTTAAACAAAATGAGGAGACCAAAGATATGTCCCAAAAGAAAGAACAGAGCAAAATCATAGCAAGACAGCTAAATGAAACAGAGATAAGTAATATGTCTAACAGAATTTAAAATAATGCTCATAATCACGGAACATGAGTGGATGACCTCCATGAGACCTTCAACGGATAGAAAACATTGAAAAGAACCAGTTACATAGAGGAAGAACTCAATAACTAAAATATGTAGATTCTATAAATATATATTTAATTTCTATATTAACATATATATTATATACACATTTTTTGGTACACTAGAAGGAATAAAATACTAGCCTAGAACAAGCAGAAGAACAAATCAGCAACCTGAAGGACACAGTTATGGAGAGCAATCAAGCTGAACAGGAGAGAGAAAAAATAATAAACGAAAATAGATTAAGGAACACAAGAACACCGTGACGTGTAGTAACATCCACGTTATAGGGATCCCAGAAGGAGAAGAGACATCAAAGGTGGCAGGAAATGTGGTTGAAGTAATAATGAGAAACTTCCTGAATTTAGGGAAGGAACAAATCCAGATCCAGGAGGCATGGAAAGGTCCCAACAAAATCAACCTAAGGAAGTCCACACCAAGAAACATGGTAATTAAAATAGCAAAAAGTAATAATGAAGAGAGAATCTTAGGGGCACCTGGGTGGCTCAGTGGGTTAAAGCCTCTGCCTTGGGCTCAGGTCATGATCTCAGGGTCCTAGGATCGAGCCCCGCATCCGGCTCTCTGCTCAGCAGGGAGCCTGCTTCCACCTCTCTCTCTGCCCTCTTGTGATCTCTATCAAATAAATAAATAAAATCTTAAAAAAAAAAAAAAAGAATCTTAAAAGCAGCAAGAGAAAAGAAAACAGTTACATCCAAAGGAATCCCTATAAAGCTATCAGTTAATTTTTTAGCAGCAATGTTGAAGGCCAGAGACATATAATCAAAGTGCCAAAAGAAGAAAACCCTGCATTCAAGAAAACTCTATGCAGCAAGGCTATCATTTAGGATAGAGTTTTTCAGACAAGCAAAAGCTAATGGAATTCATCACCACTAAATCAGCCCTGCAAGAAATGTTAAAGGGTACTCTTCCAATGGAAAAGAAAGACCATAAATAGGATTTTAAAAAGTAAGAAGCAAAAAGCAGTAAAATTAAGCATATCTATACAAATTAGTTAAGGGATTAAGCAAATAAAAGGATGTAAAATATGATACCATAGTTAATGGAGGGGAGGAACAAAAATTTAGTGCTTTTAGAATGGGTTAGAGGAGTGGACATCAACTTAATATAGAGTGCTACATGCAGATATTACATACAATCCTAATGGTAGCCACAAATCAGAAACTGGTAACAGATATGCAAGAAATGAAGAGACATGAATTCAAGTATACCACTGAAGAAAGCCAGCAAACCATGAGAGCAGAGCACAAGAGAGAGAGGAACACAGATGAAATACAAAAACAATCATAAAACAGGAACAAAATGGCAATAAGTACATATCCATCAGTAATCACTTTAAATGTAAATGGACTATGCTCCAATCAAAAGACATAGGGTGATGGAATGGATTAAAAAAGCAAGACTCAGGTGCCTGGGTGACTTAATCAGTTAAGCGTCCTACTCTTGATCTTAGCTCAGACCTTGATTTCAGGGTCTTGAGTTCAGGCCCCACAGTGGGCTCCATTCCGAGCATGGAGCCTTTTTAAGTAGGCTCCATATCCTACTTAAAAAAAATTAAAAATTAGGGGCGCCTGGGTGGCTCAGTCATTAAGCGTCTGCATTCGGCTCAGGTCATGATCCCAGAGTCCTGGGATCGAGCACCGCGTCGGGCTCCTTGCTCAGTAGGAAGCCTGCTTCTCCCGCTACCATTCCCTCTGCTTGTGTTCCCTCTCTCGCTGTGTTTCTCTTTGTCAAATAAATAAATTTTATTTAAAAATAAAATCTTTAAAAAATAATTAAAAATTAAAAAATAAAAGCAAGACCCATCTTTATTATGTTCCCTATAAGAGATTCATTTCAGATCTAGACACATGCAAATTAAAAGTGAAGGGATGGAAAAGCATTTATCATCCAAATGGCAGTGGAAAAAAAAGCCAGGGTAGCAATACTTATATCAGACAAAATAGACTTTATTACTTTTTAAAATTTGTTTATTTGAGAGAGAGTGTACAAGCAGGGAGAAGGGCAAAGCAAAAGAGGAGGAAGACTCCTTGTTGAATGGGGGAGGCTGACGTAGGGCTAGATTTCATGACCCTGAGGTCACTTCACAACCCTGAGCCAAAAGCAAGAAGTGCGATGCTTAACCAGCTGAGCCACTAGGTACCCCAGAAAAAAAAATAGACTTTAAAACAAAGACTGTAATAGGAGATAAAAAAGGACACTATATAAAGAGAATACTCCAACAAGAAGATTTAACAATTATAAATATTTACGCCCCCAACATAACATAAAGCAGTTAAAACAAACATAAAGGAAGTAAACAATAGTAATGCAATAATAGTAAGGGACTTTAACACCCCACTGACATCAAAGGCTAGATCATCCAAACAGAAAATCAACAAAGAAATAGTGGCTTTGAATGACACACTGGACCAGATGAACTGAAGAGATATACTCAGAACATTCCATCCTAAAACCGATTACACATTCTTTTTGAGTGCATATGGAATGTTCTCCAGAGAGACTGTATGTTTGGCCACAAAACAAGTGTCAACAAATTCAAAAAGACTGCAGTCATACCATGCATCTTTTCTGACCACAAAACTGTGAAACTAGAAATCAACCACAAGAAAAAAAAAAATTGGAAAAGAACACAAATACGTGGAGGTTAAATAACTTGCAACTAAACAATGAATAGGTCAACCAAGAAATCAAAGAGGAAATAAAAAATACATCAAGATGAATAAAAATGAAAACACAATATTCCAAAATCTTTGGGATGTAGCAAAGGCAGTTCTAAGAAAGAACTTTATAGCAATACAGACCTACTCAAGAAGCAAGAGAAATCTCAAATAAACAAACTAGCCTTAAATCTAAAGAAGCCAGAAAAAAAAAAAAAAAAAAAAAAAACCTCCAGACCAGTAAAGGGAAATAAGATTAGAGCAGAAATAAACTAGTACAATACAATGAAACCAGGCGCTGGTTCTTTGAAAAGATCAACAAAATTGATAAACCTCTAGCCAGACCAAAAAAAATTAAATAAATAAATAAAAGACTCAAATGAGAAGAGATAACTGACACCACAGAAATTCAAAGGACTGTAAAGGCATATAATTTTTTAAATAATATTCTAACAAATGAAACAACCTAGAAGAAATAAATTCCTAGAAATATATAACCTCCCAAAACTGAATCAGGAAGAAATAATAATTTGAACAGATTGATTGCCAACAATAAAATTGACTCAGTAACCAAAAAACCCTCAACAAAGAGAAGTCCAGGACCAGATGGCTTCACAGGTGAGTTCAACCAAATTTTTTTTTTTTTAAGAGAGGGAGGAGTAGGGGGAGGAGCAGAGGGAAAGGGAGAGAATCTTAAGCAGGCTCCGTGCCCAGAAAGGGGTCTGACATAAGGCTTAATCTCACAGCTCTGAAATCATGAACTGTGCCAAAAATCAAGAGTCAGACACTTAACGCTTCTCAACTTTTTGGCTAAGATCAAGTGAAGAGTCAGACACTTAAATGACTGAGCCACCCAGGCACTCCAATTCTACCAAACATTTAAGGAAGACTAGGTGTTCTATGCAACTAATGAATCACTGAACATTACATCAAAAACTAATGATGTAATCTATGTTTGCTAGCTGAATTTAAATAAAAATAAATTTAAAAAATAAAGAAGACTTAATACCTATTCTTCTAAAGCTATTAAAAAAAGAAATTGGGATGCCTGCGTGGCTCAGTGGGTTAAGCATCTGCCTTTGGCTCAGGTCGTGATCCCAGGGTCCTGGAATCAAGTGTCACATCAGGCTCCTTGCTCAGTGGGAAGCCTGCTTCTCCCTCTGCCTGCTGCTCCCCCTGCTTGTGCTTTCTCGCTTTCTCTCTCTCTCTCTCAATCTCTTTCTCTGACAAATAAATAGGTAAAACCTTAGGAAAAAAAAAAAAAGCAAGGAAAGCTTCCAAATTCATTCCATAAGGAAAGCATTACCCTGATACTAATACCAGATAAAAACTATTACAGAGAGAGAGAGAGAGAGAGAACTGCAAGGCAATATCTCTGATGAGCATAGATGCAAAATTCCTCAACAAAATATTAGGAAACCAAATCCATTTACTGAAGAGACTGTCTTTTTTCCACTGGATATTTTTTCCTGTTTTGTCAAAGATTATTTGACTATAGAGTTGCGGGTCCATATCTGGGCTCTCTACTCTGTACCAAATCTAACAAAACATTAAGAAAAAAAAACCACTCACCATGATCAAGTGGAATTTATTCCCAGGATGCAAGGGTGGCTCAATATTCACAAATCAATGTGATACATCACACCAATAAGAGAAAAAGATCAAAACCATATGATTATTTCAATAGATGCAGTAAAAACATTTGACCAAGTACAATATCCATTCATGATAAAAACCCTCAACAAAGTAGGTTTATAGGGAACATAGCTCAACATAATAAAGAATGTGTGTGTGGATACATCCACATCTAACATCATACTCAATGGTGAAAAACAGAGCTTTTCCTCAAAGATCAAGAACAAGACAAGGATTGTCTACTCTCACCACTTTTATTCAACATAGTACTGGAAGTGCTAGCCATGGCAATTAGACAAGAAAAAAGAATAAAAGGCATCCAAATTGGTAAGGAAGAAGTTAAATTGTAACATTTGCAGATGACATGATATAGAAAACCCTAAAGACTCCACCAAAAACTACTAGAACTGATATAGAATTCAGTAAGGTCATAGGATAAAAAAAAAAAAAAAATCAATAGAAATCCATTGCATTTCTATACACTAATAATGAATTAGTTGAAAGAAAAGTTAAGAAGTTAATCCCATTTACAATTGTATCAAAAATAATAAAATACCTAGGAATAAATTTAACCAAGGAGGTGAAAGACCTGTACTCTGAAAACTATAAAACACTGATGAAAGAAATTGAAGATTACACAAACAAATGGAAAGATAGTCCATGCTCATGGACTGGGAAAACAAAATATTGTTAAAATGTCCATATCACCCAAAGCAATCTACAGGACAAATGTAATCACTATCAAAATACCAACAGCACTCTGCAGAACTAGAATAATCCTAAAATCTGTATGGAACCACAAGAGACCTGAGATAGCCAAAGCAATCCTGAAAAAGAACAAAACTGGAGCTATCACAATCCCAGATTTCAAGATATACCACAAAGCTGTAGTAATCAAAAGTCTGGTACTGGCACAAAAAAAGATATACGGATCAATGGAACAGAACAGAGAGCTCAGAAATAAAACTGAAATTATATGGTCAATTAATCTTTGACAAAGGAGACAAAAATATGCAATATGAAAAAGTCTTTTCAACGAAGGTGTTGGGAAAACTGGACAGCTACACACAAAACTAAAAACAAAACAGTAACAAGAACAAAAAAACTTCAAAATGTGGGGAATAAATGTGGGACCAGAAACCATAAAAATCCTAGATGAGACCATAGGCAGTAATTTCTCTGACATCAGCTGTGGCAACATTTTTCTAGATAGGTCTCCTGAAACAAGGGAAACAAAAGCAAAAATAAACTATTGGGACTACATCAAAGTAAAAAAGCTTCTGGACAGCGAAGAAAACAACCAGCAAAACTAAAAGACAACCTGCTAAATGGGAGAAGAGATTTTTAAATGCCATATCCAATAAAGGGTTAGTATCTAAAATATATAAAGAACTTATACAACTCAAGACCAAAAAAGCAAAGAAGATATGAACAGACATTTTTCCAAAGAAGACATCCAGATGGCCAACAGACACATGAAGAGATGCTCAACATCACTCACTGGAAAAATGCCAATCAAAACTACAATGAGATATCATCTCACAGCTGTCAGAATGGCTAAACTCAAAACCCCAACAATTGTTGGCAAGGATAAAGAAAAAAAAAAGGAACCCTCATGCACTGCTGGTGGGAATGCAAACTGCTGCAGCTACTGTGGAGGTCATACAATATGGAGTTTTCTCAAAAAATTAAAAATAGAATTACCATTTGATGCAGTAACTCCAGTACTGGATATTTACCCAAAGAACATGAAAACACTAATTTGAAAAGATTTATGCACCACTGTGTTTATTAATTACAGCATTATTTACAACAGCCGAATCATGAAAATAACCCAAGTGTCCATCAATAGATGAATGGATAAAGGTGTGGTAGACACACATACACACATGCATGCACATATACACAATGGGATATTACTCGGCCATAAAAAAGAATGAAATCTTGCCATTTGCAACAACATGGATGGAGCTACAGTATAATGCTAGGTGAAATCAGTCAGTCAGAGAAAGACATATCATAGGATTTCCCTCATATGTGAAATTTAAGAAACAAAACAAATGAACCAAGAATAAAAGAGACAAATAACTTGTAAATTTAGACAACAAACTGGTTACCAGAGTGGAGGTAGAGGGCATGGGTAGAATAGAAGAAGGGGATTAAGAGTACCCTTATTGTGACGAACACCCAGTAATGTACAGAATAATTGAGTGTATTATACACCTGAGGCTAACACTATGTTAAAATTTTCTTAAAAAAGAAAAGTCTTGTAATAAAGGGAGGGCGATGGTAAAAAGTAACTTATATGTAGATCAAAAAAGGCTAAACACCAGACCAGCTACTTGGCAAACTACAATAGTTCAAAATCAACCTGCTGCCCTTTCTAAAGAAAGTTTAATTGCCATTCAGCCACACCTTCATTTACACATTGTCTATGACTGCTTTCACCCTGGAAGGGCAGAGTTGAGTGGTTCCAACAGAAATGGCAGGGCCCACAAAGCCTAAACTATTTACTACCTGTCTCTTCACTAAAAATATTTGCCATCCCATCCTACACTATGAGTTCCCTATGCGCTCGTATATTTGCCTGAGCATTTATTAAGGTCTGGCACAAGCCACAAGCTCATGTATCTGTTGAATAATGAAAAAATGACAAGAGACCATTAGATCTGGAAGTGATCAATGACCTTCAAGAAAGCAAGTTATGAAGCATGGATGCTGAAGCAGTCAGAAAGGAGGTGGTTACCCAAAACAAAAGAATGAAATTTGGAGAAAGGGGAGCTACTTATATTTGACAAGAAGGTAAAGAAAAGAGGATTAACAGTTTGTAAACTATCTAAGGTGAAGACTTAAAAAACTGAAGGAACTTACCTTGGATCATTTGGTCTCATATTTGAGATCAACGGAAATTTATTAATTATTATTTATTAATTATTAATTTATTTATTATTATTTATTAATTTATTATATAGAGGACTCTCATATTTGAGACCAAATGCAAACTGAATATGGGAGAGCTTGGGGCATAAAGAAAACAGAAAAAAATAGAGAATATTTGGCAATGTTTATATGGGAAAAGTGACTAAAAGTGAACTCTCCCCTCACTGAGCAGGGGAGGGGCCTCCTCTCAAAGATAACTGCACAAAAGGGGAAGCTGACTAAGCAATGATATAGGAGCACATGGAGATTTTGTGTAGAGGTGCGTGGACTTATGAGCATTTGTTTTTTTTTTTTTGTAAGTTTGAGGTCCATATCCTGCAGCAAGGACCCAAAACCCAAAAGGAACTTCGGATAAAGTCAATATTCAATTACCAATGCACCTGTTAATTTTCTGACTTGGAGAAAGAAAACGGCTAACTCCAAATATTATCATCCTTTGATGGACACTTGACATAAGAAGTATTCAGGTCTGAGAAGTACTCGAGATTCCCTTTCATAATTCTTAGCGATGATTTGTCAAATAAAGGATCTGTATCTCCTTGGAGCAGGTTCTTCATTAGATGGGAGGAGTTAGGAACCAAAGTCAGAATGGCTAGAAGACACGGAAGGTGTGGCACTGGGATTCATACCACCTTCAGGCATTTCCCCTTGCTTATCTATCTGACCCATCACAAGAGGAGAGAGGGAAGATGAGGGTCAGAACAAGGATGGGGATGGAACTCTTAACCGAGAACTTGAATTTCTATTTTTATTGGTATCTTAATCTAAGTGCCACACACTAGCTTTTCCTCATTATTAAATGAGGAAAAAGAAAAAAGAGATTGTACTGGTAGTATTCCAAAGCAAAAAGTTTTCCAGTGTTGCTGGTATTTGCACAGGCAAGGGGAAGTTACAGGAAAAAACTTTTGAGAAGTACCTGAATTAGATATATGACCATGAATCTCCCCTTGGCCCTCAAGACTGCCCAGACGCCAAACTCTGCTTCTCTGGAACATGCGCCTCCCACTTTCCTAGACAGCTGCCATATTTCATTAGACCTGTGACATTTGTTTCACATCTTTTATGTCTGGAAGTACAAGACATTTTTTAATTAATGTGAATGTCACTTGTAATTGACGATTTCTTAGATAAAATAATGCTATGCATTTATTTTTATTTTATCTTTATATTTTATTGATATAATCAGTAGAATGGTACAAATCACAACTCTTCCTCTCTCCTGAAACCTCCAACATGTCCTCATCCTTATTCTTCCTATGGCACTAGGACTCTGAAAACAAGACACCCAGAAGGGCCCCTCAGCCATACTCACCCACCTCTCCCAGGTACTGTACCCACACACTCCACCTTCCTGCTGGTTGCCACAGATCAAGGTTTCCAAGAGTAATTCCAGGACTCCTGGAGGCTCCTGAGATCCTTTTGGGATCTGTGAGGTCAAAACTATTCTCATAATACTACTAAACCTGTATTATCTGCTTTTTAACTTTTGTTTTCTCACAAATGCATAATGGAGTTTTCCGAAGGTTATATGATGAATGATATAACAGCAATCTGTATACAGAGGCAGATGAAAATCCAGCTGTCGTCTATTAAAGAGACTTGCAGAAATGTAAAACTTGCAGAAACTGACATTCCTCTATTTTTTTGTTTGGAAAATATATTTTTTTATAAAACACTATTTGTATTAAAATGGAATGGGTTTATTATTTTTTAAAACAAATTAATGAATATTTAATTTCTCAGATATAATATTCATTACAGTAAATATCGATAGGCATAAACCACACACACACACACAAACTCTTTGTGTTCCTAATTTTTAGGAGTATACAGGTGCTCTGAGACCAAAAAGTTTGAGAACGACCACCAGAGATGAATGCTTGGTGCTTCTATCTTAAAGCCCATTCCCCGACCAGGTTCCATGTCCCATCTCTCACACATACCTCACAAAGCTCCCCTCTTACACATCTGTCAGTTTCCCTCTCTGCACAATCATTCCCATTTATGTATAAACATGCTGTTATTTTATCTTAAAAATAAACAAAAACTTCTGATCCTCTGTCAGCTACTGCCCATGTCTCTTCCTCTCTGCATAAAACTTCCTCAAAAAACTTGTCTATACTTCTGGTCTCAAATTCCTCTTCTTGCATTCATTTTTTTTTTCTTTAATTTTATTTCTGCAGAGCTGACACAGTTTCAGGTGCACAACAAGTTGATACCTTATGTTGTGCTCACCACAAATAGCTTCCATCCTCCCACTCTTAAATCTTTTCCCATTGGATTTTCCTGCCCTTTCCATTCCACTGAAATGGAGGGAATCCCACTTGGATCCCCCCACATTGCTAAATCCCCATTTGACACAATGAATCCTTCTGTCTTCCCTGACATACAGGCATCTGTCCCTTTGCAAGGCTCTGATAAGTGTGAATTTTAGCTAACACTGTTTAGTTAAATAACCCAGTCCCTCAAGGACACGGGTTCAACTTTCAGTTACCACATTTATTAACTGTGAGGAATTGCGGGAAGCACAGACTCCCTATCGGGCTGGTCAGTGCACCGACCACCACGTAAACAACTCATGTACTTGATCACTGACAATCATCTTATTTGTTTCAAGGTCTGTCAGCGACTGGCCACTGGGTATCTATTTTTCAGCTCAGAGATAGACCCCAGAGTGTATATTTGAAATATATCATTGAAAGAGGAAATTGGAGAAGAAAAGTGAAAGTGAAGCAAAAACACAAAAGTGCTAACACTGGATGTAGAAATCCAGTCTAACATAATGGAGGTACACAAGTAGCCGACTGGGACACCACCGCCAGCAGACTGTCAGCTCAGCCCTCAGCTAGGAGAAGGGCGACTTAAGGCCTGAATGAGAACAATGGGTGCATGGAAAGGACAAGCATCTCCCACATGCAGCGAGAAACTTCACATTAAGAGAATTTTCAGAAGTCATTAAAGGAACACAAGGAGATATTTCACAACATCGAAAGCAAAAATAATACAATGTTGAAAGTTGATCTAAAATTAGAAAGGAATATGCCAATTTGCCAAGGCATAGAAAAGATATTTGCTCTGGTTATGTGACAAGAATAAGCCAAGCACTGCTCAACCTTGTCTCGGCAAGTTTATCTTACAAAGAAGTAAAACACTTTAATTCTTGATGTTGCCAATTTTTTTTTTTTTGACAGATAAGTCTAAAGCAAGTAGGAGAAGAGGCAGAGGGACAGGGAGAGAGAATCTCAAGCAGACTCCGCGGGAGCGCAGAGCCCAATGAGGGGCTCGATCTCACGCCTCTGAGATCATGACCTGAGCCGAAACCAAGAGTCAGTCGCTCAACTGACTGAGCCATCCAGGTGTCCTGCCTTTGTTTTAAATTACAGTGTACTAGGGGGCACCTGGCTGGCTCAGTGGCTTAAAGCCTCTGCCTTCGGCTCAGGTCATGATCTCAGGGTCCTGGGATCGAGCCCCACATCGGGCTCTCTGCTCAGCAGGGAGCCTGCTTCCCCCCTCTCTCTGCCTGCATCTCTGCCTACTTGTGATCTCTCTCTTTCTGTCGAATAAATAAAAATCTAAAAAAAAAAAAAAAAAAAAAAATTACAGTGTACTAAATAAAAACTGGTTTTACTATTTTTTCACTTCCTTATACAAACAGAACCATCAGAGTTTTTCATGTTTTGATAGAAACTTTTAAAGGTCACAGAACAGTAAATTTTCCCTTTGACTATTAAGATTGGCGTGGTTGCTATTAGAGTTTGGAGCTCCACGCAAAGGGCAGATGGCCTGCACGTCCCTCATCTGACTTCTGGGCCACCACACCCACTTGCTTTTCCTCCTCCCACACCAGCTGACTTTCCAGTTTCCTCTCTCGGTGCTTCCCGTGGGAGGCCGTCAGAGCCCAGTCCTAGAAGCTATTCTACTTGCACTGCTCCCTTAGAGATTTTACCCGGTCCTGTGTCTTGAAACAGCATCTATATGCCAACCACGTCCACATTTACACCCCCAGCCCAGAGCTCTTGCCTGAAAGCCGGATTTCTGTATCTGATGGCCTGTTTGCTATCCCCACTTGGACATGCAGTAGATCCCTTAAACCCAGGATACCGTCAGAAGATGGAAAAGGGTCAGTAAAGTATCCTCTATGATGGAAAGGCACTCTAAGACTGAGAACAAAGCAAGCCGCTCCAGCCCGTTTACAGTTTCTTTCAGGGTAACTTACAGGGGGGATCGGGGAGACGGATCCAGACAAGATAAGCCAGGCAGCACTCGACTATTCTCTGCCCCTCTTCTCCACCCAGTCAGAACTTCAGTCCCCAGCTTTTATGCAGCAAGGCGCATGGTAGTGACGTCTATCTAAAGTGGCGCCATTTGTGCACCAAAGAATCTCTACTAGTTACCTAAAGTGGGGCCTTCTGTGGGCCAACCATTTGACTACTCACCTAAAGTAGGGCCTTCTGTGGGTCAGCCATCTCTAGTTACCTCAAGTGGGGCCTTCTGTGGGCCAGCCATCTCTACTAATTTCCTAAAGTGGGGCCTTTTGTTCACCACTTTAGGGAAGACCAGAACATGCTGCCTGCAATCCCATCAGGGCAGATATTAACCTCCATGGGGCCAGGAATACATAACCCTGAAAGGGGACATTGCATGGGCATGAACAAGATGGAGGGCCAAAGATGGATTCAGTGTGGTCAGCACTCCTACAATAACCAAAACTGAAATCCTTCCCAAAACTAAAAAACCCTTCCTCTACTACCCACAAGGCACATCTTCCCTATCTCAGTTGATGGCAACTCCTTCCTTCCAGATGCGCAGGACAAAAACCTTAGAGTCACTCATAACGATGGTCTTATATCCTCTGTATAATCTTTCTCAAGTCCTATTGGCTCTATCTTCAAAATACAACTAGAATCAGACTTTTCTCCACATTCCCTGATGCACCTGGTCCACACACCCTCATCTCTTGCCTGGATTACTATAGCATCGTCCTAACTCATCTCCCTCCTAATCTAGTCTCAGCATAGCAGCCAGGTGAGTTCTTATAAAATGCATGCCAAATCTTGCCATTCCTCTCCTGCAAACCCCCACAGTGGCTCTCCATTTTACTCAGAGGAAAGTCAACATCTTTCCAAAGACCCAGTGGGTCCTATAGGATCTAGCCCCTTCTTCTGGGGCTATGTTCTAATCCCACCTCCTCTTCTTCCTCTCATTCCCTCACTCTTACTGCTCTCAGCAGCCTGCTGCTTTCCAGAACTCTGGGCAGACGGCGGCTTCACACTCATCAGTCCCTCTTCCTGGAAAGCTCCTCCTCCAAAGAGTCACATGCCTGACTCCTTTTCTTTCAAGTGTTTGCTCACTGTCACCTCCTCAGGGTATACCAGCTCCCCAGATCAACTGTTACACATCATCACCCTCCAGAAATCCTTATCACTCTTCTTGTTCTCCACTGTCCATAGCATTCATCCCCTCATGTACTGTATGATTCACTTGTGTTCTTTATTGGTTGTCTCCCTCTCCTACCACTTAGGAGGTCAAGTCCATGAGAGCAGCAACTTCTTGTCTATTCTGTGAACTGATAAGAGCCTAAGGGCCTAGTGATAGTATCTGATACATACTACGCCTTCAATGATTATGTGCTAAATAAATGAAGTTGAAAAAGTTCTAAGTTACTAGTTATTACAATGGACCCAGAGAACCTTCTGTGTATGTGTAATAACTCCCATTTGGTAAGGGAAATCTGAAAATCTAAAATGTGGTTCCCCGTTCATTTTATCAAAAACTATTTCCTAAATATCTTCTAAGTGCCAAAGCCAAACTGGACCTTAGGTGGTCACACATACTTTTCCAATTCTGTTGCAGGAGCTCCCTGCTTTTGAACACGGTTCTGAATGGACAAGAGTGCCTCTGGTGAATACTGGGCAGCATTGCTCTCCATGTACTTCAAAACATAGTCGTCTGTGTCAAGGATGACGAACCGGTGGCCAAACACTGGGGAGAGGGTAGAAAGACACTTAGCTTGGTTATGGTTCTAATCATGCTGTTAAGGGTAAAATAATACTGATCCTCCAGTGACAAGTTCAGAGATAGGCAGGCATCTATGAATGAACTTTCCATATGTAGTAGTTCGCTCAGTGTTCAGGAAGCTTGGGGTCCACATCTATGGCCCACGAATGTGACCAACTTACAGTTTAACTGACACAGAAGGAGATCAAGACACTGTCTCACATATACAAAATTATTAGCTTTAGTTCAGGTGGAATGCAATCTAACTCCCTCTTACAAGTTAAATGAATTAAATTCCCACTAAGAAGAACCCATTCACTTGGTGGGTAGGAAAGGCTAAGCTGTGCTTACACCTACCCTCAATCACAGCACCAATGAAGAAGTCAGTCGGGCCATAGTAGATGGGGTTTTCCGCTGTCGAGGATGGTTTAATAACTTTAGTTCTGCCAAGGTACTTGCCCCCAATGATGCCAGAATTGCGGACAGGTGGCTCAAAGATACTGATCATGTCACTGGCAAGAAAATAAGAGAAGACAAATCGGCGGTCTTTGTCTTCCGGGATGGGAGATTCCTAGACAGGAGAAGAAAGGAAGTTATTTTGAAGGTACAAGATGTTCTAAACTAAAGTATCTATAGAACTAGGTATCAAATAGAAACCAAAAAGGGGCGCCTGGGTGGCTCAGTTGGTTAAGCGTCTGCCTTTGGCTCAGGTCATAATCCTGGAATCCTGGGATTGAGCCCCACATTAGACTCCCTGCTCAGCGGGGAGTCTCCTTCTCCTTCTCCCTTGCCTGCCACTCCCTCTGCTTGTATACTCTCTCTGTCTATCAAATAAACAAATAAAATCTTTTAAAAAATAATAAAATAAAATATAAACCAAATATACAAAGTATAATGTAAGTGAACGGTATTGGGTGGGGCTTTGGGGAGACTGGTGGCCTGGAAAGGACATGCCTCATCTAAAGGAGGCTGCCCCAACTCAACTCCAACTGGTTGCTGTCTTGTGCAAATGTAAGCCCAATGTTGGGAGATCTTCCCATTTCTCAAGGGAAGACAGAAATCCGGTGCTGTATGTAAGTGATGAATCACTAAATTCCACACCTGAAACTACTATTACACTGTGTGTTAACTAACTGAAACTTAAACAAAAACTTGGGGAAAAAAATAAAACCTGATTTTAAAATGTTGACCTGAACTCTTTTGAAGCACTGTGCGCGCCAAATGAAACATGTGGGCTACGTTCTTTCCACAGGCTGCCCACAGTTTGAAATCTCTTGGCTGACATGTTGAGTTTCACAGACACTAAGATGATTATGCAAGTTTAGTTCTTTAAACAAATCCATTTATATACATGATTTTAAAAAGAAAATTTAGGAAAGAAGGAATGAGTAATACAATGTCGTAGAGTTGAATTTTGATTCTGAGAAACTATCTTGTAGATAAGACTGTTCCTCCATCAAATCGCTGAGTGATCACATAACCAATTCCAGACTGAACAAGCCTAAATAGAGACATGCTTATTCTTGACTAAAATCTTCTCAAATTGCAACTTCAGCACATATCTTTTAATTTACAACACAGAATTTCTAGTATAATAACTTCTCGTTTATCAAAGTCACTGGGTTTCCTCATAGTCAAATAATTTCCTCATACCATTCCCTAATCTAACAGTCTCCAAACTTTGATTAGACACTCTAACAATAAAAAATTGCTAAACAAACACCCACAATATAGTTAATAAAAATCAAATCACATCACTCATCTGCTCTCAAACCTCCAGAGGATTCTCGTCACACTGAATAAAATACGAAGTTCTGAGCATGGCAGTGGGCAGGGCTGTACCAAGGGGGTGGAGGGGGAGAGCCAATGGTTCATCCTAGCAGGAGTATTTTGAAACTTAAAAAAAAAAAAATTCTTTAGAACTAAGTGTAAAGTTGCATAAACAACAGAGAATTTTCATATACTCCTCACAATTTAGCATCTGACATAACCACCATACAATGGTCAGACCCAGAGTAATGGTACAACAGTAATGGTAAATGGTAACAGCACAATACTGTTAAATAAATAACAATTCTTATTCAAATTTCACCTGTTTTTCACTTATGTTCTTTTTCAGACTCAGGATCCTACACCGGATCTCACATTGTGTTTAGTTGTTCTTTCTCTTTGATCTCCTCCAATCTGTGACAGTTCCTCTTTCTGTCCTTGTCCTTTCATGACCTTGACACTTTTGAAGAGTAATAATTATTTTGTTGAATGTCCCTTGTGCATCTCATTTTTGCATCTTTGGCAAAAATACCGCAGGAAAAAATATCTTGTTGTTCTCAGAGTGCACCAAGGAGTTCACGATAGTAATGGATCTTATTATTGGTGATGCTGACCTTGGTCGTATGGGTAAGAAGATAAATTCTGGGTTTCTCCCTTCTAAAACTACCACCTTTCCCTTTGCCGTTGATAAATATCTTAAGAAGCACACGTTGAAATGATGAAAATCCTGTTTCTCCTCAAATGTTTTCCAGTGATTTTAGCATCCACTGATG
Source organism: Procyon lotor (assembly GCA_028646535.1). Classification (NCBI taxonomy): domain Eukaryota; kingdom Metazoa; phylum Chordata; class Mammalia; order Carnivora; family Procyonidae; genus Procyon; species Procyon lotor. The sequence goes on along the minus strand of CM053608.1, from coordinate 85,968,554 downwards.
GATAGTCTCTGCAACAATCATTGCTGTGGTGGGTGCTTAACGATAATTTGTTATCGCCCTCTTCTCTTCCACATTTAGTAACTGAAATTCCACTCTACGGAGGCGTGGTCTCTTTGAGGATGAGTATTGTATTGCTGATATTTAGAATTAGAGGCACATAATGTGAGTGAGAAGCAGATCAGCTTTGGGGTTTATTTTTAAATTGTCTGCAGGCCTGTCACCTATACCGCTTGTTACCCGCACCATGGTGACTACTCCCACCGCTCTACCCCGCCATCCCTGTTAGGCCACTGGCTGCAAAGCTGTGAGCGGGTGCCTGTTCCCACCTTCACTTCTGTCTCTCTACCCCCCATTCCCAGTGCACCATGTCTGCATTGCAGCTGAAGTGCAGCTCCCTCAGACATGCTGCTGGCTGGTTCCCTCGGTCCTTCCTTCTGGTCTCCACTCAGCTGTGCGCCCCTCCCCTGCATTTCCCTTGTTTTCCAGTTAAACGAGCCCCTCGCCACCGCTCTGTCTCCTGCTTTACTTTGTACAGCACGTTTACTACTTGTTCTTTGATGATATGTTTACTCTTGACCCGAATATCCTCAACTGGAATGTAAGCTCCACGAGGTCAGAGACTGTCTGTCTTGTTTTCCACTGTACCCTCAATGCCCAGAACTAAGCCAAGCCCAAAGTCGTTCTCTAATATTTCTTGAATGAATGAATGAATGAATAATTCAATATCTATTCTTCTACATGTCCTGTTCCTACAAAGTCCATATAAAAAGAGACTATAAAAAAAATATTAGAAACTATAAAGTAAGTGCACTCCCGATAAATTATAAGCAGAGGCTGTGATATTTCTTCACAGGTTCCATGGAGTACTAGCTGTCTGCAGGCTCCTTGGAAGGCCAAGCCTGCTGCTGTGGGGATCACTGTTCAAGTCGCGTTCTTACGTTCTTCTCCAGCTTCCCCAAGTCCCTCCGCCAGGATTCCACCCTGAGCCCCAGATATGTCACTAGCCATATATGCACTTAGGCCCCAACCGCCTGACTGGGTTTAACATATTTTATTTCTTTTATATATACATATATATACTTTTTACTGTGAACCATAACACACATAGAGAAACACTGCAAAAACCCAAAATGTACAGTTCAAAGAATTTTCATTAAGTGAACACTCGCAGAACCACTGCCCAGGTCAAGAAACAGAATGCTGATGGAACCTAGAAAACCCTCCCAACTGAGAGAACTTGGTAATAATGTAAAAACATTCATTAATCAGAATTTTCATGGTATGGAGTATGGTAGATGGCCTGGAATTTGCTAGAACTCCCTTTTTATTTAAAGCTTTGTTCAACATTTTTCTAAAACATAATAGTCAACTATGTCTTGATTTAATTTTTATTTTTTCAAACATATGCATACAGTTTGAAAAATCACTTGGCCCACCCCCCACACTTCCAATTCCTATTCCCAGAAGTAACTTATTTCAATTCTTATTTATATCCATATTTTTAAGTAAAATGTTTATATTCCTATTTCTGTATATTTTCCATTTTTAAAGACATTACCCTTTGAATTCCTATCAGTATTTTGCCTCAGGTAACTCAGCCAATGAGTGGAATATTCAGGGTTCAAATTTATGTCAGTTTCCAAGCCCATGCTCTTAAACTACTAGCCATATGACCTCTCAAAGGCAGTATCTATTAAATTGGTAGGATTCCATTACATTTAGGAAATACAAAACACATCAAGATAGATATCACAAGTAATGATAAAAATTAGTAAGATATGGGCCCTACCCTCAAGGAAATCACAGTATCCTCAATTGCACACAAGTACACAAATAATTTGACTCTGTCGGGTTTTCATAATTACTTAATAAAAAAGGTAAGAGGTCCATCAAAATTTGAGGGTAGAAGGAGGAGATTACCGGTCTAAGAACGAGGTTGACAGGAGAAAGGACTAGAGCTAGGTCTTTCAGGGCACCACCTCTACTACTCTCCAACCTGCCCAAAGGCTGGGGACTGGGCTGCCTGGCTGTTGAAGTAACACACAAGTCTGACACCTGGTACTCTGCAACTTTCCAGACGAGAAGGACAACTGGGCACAGTCCTGAGACAGAATGGAATCCTAGTACACAGAAGTCATCCTCACCAGTGCAGCCAAATAACGAAGCACCTTGTTATCGTTCACCAGCAGTTTAATAACATCTTTCTTCGGAGCCTTTGGAATGAGAACAAAGCAATTCTGAGCAGAGTCTTCAATGAGTCCATAACCGTTATAGGGAGGTAACTCCTGAAGAAATAGAAGAAGTAAAGCTGATGCTATCTGTGTTAAAATTACATTAAAGGTCACTAAAGTTCCTTTTTTAAATCTAGAAGACGCTTATTCAAAAGCAATTTCTATATATACAAATGTACTGTAGTCAGAAAATAACAGATTGCATCTTCCATTCCTATTCATATGTAAACTTTACACCATGATCACTGCTCAAAGGAGTGATGGATGCAACAGAGTAACCTTCAGGGCGAGACCGAAAGCTCGGCAGTCCTCCTTACCCAGGGGGCAAAATGTGCAAGACCCTCAGTGGCTGCCTGAACACTATATTTACTACACTTTTTCCCAGACATACTTTTGATAAAATTTAACTTATAAATTAGACACGGTAAGAGATTAACCATAACTAATAAAATGGAACGATTATAACATACTGTAATAAAAGTTACAGGAATATGTTCTTTCTCAAATCATTTTACTGTAGGGCACTCCCCCTTCTTGTGATGATAAAAGATGACAAAATGCCTACGTGAGGAGATGGACTGAGTGACTCACTAGGTGTTGTGACATAGTATGAGGCTACTATTGACCTTCTGATGATATATCAGGAGGAGGCTAATCTGCTTCCAGACCACGGTTGACCACGGGCAACTGAAACTGTGAAAAGCAGAATTATGGATAAGGGGGGGCTTGTGTGTTGCTGATGTCCGCTGATTCATTACCACCAAAGCAGGACCTGGCCCTACTCCTGGTCCCAGTCCTGGCCCCTGTGCTCATGCTATTGTGGACAAGCCCAAGGGTCTGTGACTCCTCTGTTCTAGGGTGTGTGTGTGTGTGTGTGTGTGTGTGTGTGTTGGCATTGGGGGAGGGCAGGACTTGGTTCATGCTACTATTTCCCTATTTATTTCCATATTTATAGAATTTTATTTCTTGATTTTAGCCGCACAAAACAGGGACGGTGGCCATTCTTTACCAAAAACTCAGACCTCTTGTCCACTGAGGACTCTCCTTTCCTAGCAAAGGAGCAAACTTAAGAAATCAAACTTCTGGTATGACGGTTATTGAGTGAGTGAGTGTCAAAGTACAGGATGAGCTTTTATTTTTCATTCAGACCCCAGGAAGAGCTGAAAGCATCACTCTAATCTGGTAGGATTTCTTGGTCTAAAAACTTGAGTTCAGAGGCCGTTTTCCTGTCCTCAATGTGGATTGTAGCAGAGTTCTTTCCTTTGACTCCTTTTTGCTAGGCTTTCTCAGCAAAGTCGGCTTATTTTAAACTTGTGATGTGTAGATACCTTCCCCAAATCTTTTTATATGTTGTATTGAAGCACTTTGACAAATTAGTCTATACGGTCCATCTGTAACTGGTACTCCCTCAAAAACTTATGACTACTCTGCTCATCCAAGGCGTAGCGCCTGGGACACTGCCTCTTCGCCCACCTCCTGGGGCTGTAATATGACCATCATGGTAGAAAGATGACTACTATATCCAGTAGATGGACAGTGACCTAACTTGCTCCAAACGCAAAACCACTACTCAGTGCATATACAAGTTACCAGACAGAGGGATCCTGGGTGAGATGCCTTTGAGTTACTCTAGAGGCTAGGCAGAAATACACAGTGGTGGGATCTAAACTTCCTCTGCATCTGTGTCAACACGCTACTGAGCCTGGTTGGGGGCTGGCAGTAGAGGCTGAAGAACTTTGAAATAGGGAGGTAAGCCTCTGAGCACCTTCCTCTCAAATTCTTTCTGTGTTTCAACAGAGTTGAACCTATTTTTTCTGAAAGACCTTCCCTGATTATCAGCCCCTAGGCTTGGGGTCCTGGCACTATGCTTCTCGTCCTCTCAGCTACTGTCAGGTGTCCTATTCTAAACTAGATGAGCCACTCACTCCTAGATAATCCTGCTCACACGCTCCACCCACAATATCTTAACAAAACAAGTATACCGGGAGCTCGAGAGCCCCATAATCCTCCAGATAAAGCCTCTAGAGGCCAGCTCCATGGCGGATTTGCTCTCCTAGTCCTGGATTCTTCGTCTTCCCTACCAGCGAGTCTCCAGAGACTCCAGGGAGTCAACCTGAGATGGAACACGTCTGGCCAGCGGATACATGTTTACCCACTCCGGATCTACCAGATTAGCCCGACCTAAGTCTCAAAATGATTCTTGAACTGAATATATCCTCTTCATATCTGCTTCTATCTCTGACCATTGGCTTGCCTGTAGCTTTATCCCTCGAGACCCAGCTACAACTTCCCAGCCCTGGGAAGCACAACCACATTGTGCGGGGTTTAAATGATGGAAGCATAATGACTCAGGAGAGCTGAAAGGTATTTGCTGTTTGATAAATCATGCTCTCCTACTCATTTCCAACAAAGACTTCCATGGACAAGCAGAGAGTGCTTATGTGCAATTGTATACAGAATTTACTGAAAACAAACTGACCAAATGCTATGACTCATGTGCCATATGTATAGATGGAGAATTGGTTTTATTTTACAGGGTGACTGAGATGGGGCAAAACCCACGAACCAAAATCTACAGGGGTTCTTCAGTTGACTCTGTTCTCTAAGCCTTCCCTTCCCTTCCTTTCTTTAGAAGACAGGATAGGAGAAAAAGATGATAATGAAAGAATGGGGGAGCAGAAGTGTTACAGGACTCAGAACTTTTATCAGCTCATAAGTCTTCTTGTCTAGTTCAACAAACAGACCACATGCGTCCTATTTGCAGGCAATGGGTTAGGTGCTTCCTGCAAGGAACTTCCAGTCTAGTAAAAAATATTCTTAAACAGATATCTTAACATAAGAGACAAGTGCTAGCAGAGGGAGGCACAGCACCCCAGAAACACACAGGAGAGGTGAGTAAGCCTGCCAGGAGCTTCGAGAAGCCTTGGAAGAGAGGAGGCCTACACGCAGTCTGGAAGGATAAGGGGGAGCTGTGTAAAGAAATGATGGCAAAGGGGTTCAAGTGCACAGGAGAGCATCAGCAAAAGTGTTAGGAGCGTGGAGCAGGAGGCTGTGCTGGCAGAGCCACAGCTAACTCAGGTACCTACGGGCTAAGTGCAAGAGGCAAGGCGGCCTATCAGGGACGGTAGACGCCTGTGCTGGAGGAATTCAGTAATTCCATCCTTTTGATCACACCTTTCTTTTGAGAAGAAAGAGCCACGACCTTATTTTACACACAGAGGGTTAATATATATAAAGATAGGTCACAGGTATTAATACCCAATTTCATACACAGGCCACAGACCGAAGAGGCTGGATGCATTGCCCCGGGCCCAAATGTGCGGCATGGGCGGGCTGCGATACAGCGCTGCCTTAACATGTCAGAGGCTTCTTGAATTTGCTGGAGAATGTGTCATTTTTAACACATGCCATTCTTTTTTTTTTTTTCGAGAGAGAGCATGTAAGTGCGGGGGTGGGGGGAGACAGGAAGAGAGAGAATCTCAACCAGACTCACGCTCAGTGCAGATTCCTCACGTGGGGCTCCATCCCATGACCCTGAGACCATGACTTGAGCCGAAATCAAGAGTCGGTTGCTCCATGGACTGAGCCACCCAGGCGTCCCCACGTGCAATTTTTATTTGAATTTCTAATATACGTGGCTGAATCACTCCAAAGTCTCAAGTCTATCTGATTACTGTGTGGGTGCTTTGAAAAGCACCATGATCTTACTCTCAGATCAGAGTGGACTTTGTGGTACACAGAACTAGATTTCCGGGTGCAGCATAATTCTAAGGAAAAGTATGTAGCAGTGAAAGAAGCCATCTTCCAACATCTTCATTAATCAGCTTCTGTCTGCTCCCCATTAGTTTCTAAGCAAAAGGGTCTGATAAATAGGCAGAGAACAGTGAAATGCCCTAGCAGTCTGGAATTTTAAGAGATGTCTTTTTAAATCAAAATTTAAAAATTATAAAATACAATGTTTGGTATAAGAAATTAAAAGCACACAGAGTATGAAAAGAAAGGTCCCTTGTCATCTCACACTCCCCGCCCTCACATCCCCATTCCCACATGTGGAACTCCCCACTGTGAACGGTGTGGGGGATGGTCCTCCGGGTCCTCCCTTTGGAGTGTAGGTTGGAGTGTAGGTAGATACTGTATGCAGCGATTTCTACAAACCAGGCCATAGCGCATAAACACATTCACTTACAGATGTGATGGACAGTCCTCCACGTTGATATGCAAAGACTGACTTTCTCTTTTTCTCTTTAATCTGTCTTATAGTCGCTCAGTCTTCTCACTGTACTATAGTTTATAGTTACTATAGTTTAATTTTGAAAAAATTAAAATGACGACATTGCCCCTCAAAAAGGTTTTTCCTATTGGCTCTCCTACTAACAGAATCTGAAAATGACCAATGTAGGATATCTGGCTGGCTCAGTCAGTAGAGCATGTGGCTCTTGGCCTCAGGTTGTGGGTTTGAGCCTGACAGTGGGTGTAGGGATTATTTTTTTAAAAAAAGAAAAGAAAATGTCCACTTCTTCACATCAGGGCAAACACTGGATATTGTGAGTCTTTCTAAATCACAAAGACCCAAGACCTCATTATTTTCATTTCTATTTTGATTATCAGTTAAGTTGAGGGTCTTTTCTTATTTTTAAAGATTTATATATTCATTTTTGAGAGAGAAAGAGAGAGCACGAATGGGAAGGGAAGGAGAGGGAGAAAGAATCTGAAGCAAGACTCTGCACTGAGCAAAGAAGAGGGTCTTTTCATATGTTCATTAGCCATTTGTATTCTTTTGTGAAGTGATCTGTATCATATGCTTTGTCCATTTCTTATCGGGTATTCACATAACTCTGTTTTCATTCTTTTTCTTAAACCTCTGTATCGCAAGAGTAAATCTCACAGTGTACTCCGAACTAGTGTTCCATTACCTGTTTCACAGGTGGTGGCTCCTTCTTGCTCACATCAATACGTGGTAAATCAGAGATTCCAAACTTTTCTTTGTAATATTGTCGAGTGAAAGGATCGCAATCATAGATGAAGAAGGTTCTCCCGAGGATAGTGAGTGGTTTCCCCACAATGAAGTCTTTGGCAGTATACCATTCCAATACCTCTTGATCAGAGATCTCCAGCACACACTGAGGGAAGTTCTCTGACAGAACATAACAGGGAGAGAAGAAAGAAAAGGAATGAGGATGGGAAGAAAGACTGACATACGGCAGCTGGGCACTCTTGAGAATTTGAGGGAGTACGGTCTCTGGCTCTGGTCAAGGGTCTCCTCTACTATCCCAGCAGCATATAAGGCTGTGTATTTCCATCTGTTGAACGGACACAGAAATAATATTCCAGATGGTTTTTGTGAAGTCTCTGTCCCACATTCAGCCTGAACTATCAGGCTGATCCCTAATCTTAGCAGAACTACATGCTTGGGGAACTCATTACAGGAGGAAAGAATAAATGTCCTTCTATAGAGTATGAGATAGATGGAGAGATCCAAGTCATTCTTGGATCATTCTTCCAACCATTTATTCATTCACCCAACATATTCCCAATGACCACATATATCATGTACCAAGTTCACTGCTAAATACAGAGATTATAACAACAGTGTAGGTGAAATTTCTGCGTGGATGGGGATAACAATCTGTTTGGGACAATGGATACTACACAATTACACAAACAATAGTTTCATTTCAATTGTGATCACTGCTAGAAGGACAGTCTGACCTAGTCCTCTGGCAGGAAGCAGGGTCAGTGAAATGATCATACCCAACTATTTATCTGGGCACTCAACAGATTTTCAAATGTAAAATCAACCTTGCACTTTGGGGGCGTGGAATAAATCCAATTCTATCACACTGTTTTATGAGAACTAAGGATTGACTTATTTAAGACTGATCCCCTGCAGCATGGCCACCATGGAAACCATAAGATAGTCAATGCTGTTAAAGTATCACACTGTATAACTGTAACCACAAAGTTTGACCCTAGAACTCCGATCACAGAGGTTTGAGAGACAAGCCACTATTCTCCTGATAATTGCTGAGATGGAAAAATAGGGAAGAAGGCTAAGACTTTGTTACATCAGACAGAAAGGCTTGAGTTCCAGCCCTTATTATTCATGCCAAAAGATCATGATTTTCCCAATCATGCATCTTAAAAGCCCTATAGAGCAAGGGTTCCTTCTCCCAGTGCCTACTCCCTAATCCTACTAGACCCCTTTGAGTTACCCCAGGAAGTGATGGCCATAGGGGGACAGAGTCAACAATGTTCCAGGAGACCTGGGGTATATGTGCGTGCACATGTATGTGCACCCACACTATATAACCATTCACTTTTGTTCGCTTAACAATTATCTTTTTCATATATAGCTGGATTTCATTTACTGATATTTTATTTAAATTTTTTTTTGCATATATGACTGTAGTGTTACTCGTGGTATCTTTGGTTTTATTGGTTTTTTCTTAATGAATGAATTAGTTCTTTTCTATGAATCTGTATTAGACTTAGAATTAACCGTTCTTTATCTGGCAAAACTGAAAAATTTTATCTAGACCTGCTGCTTCTTTGTGGAGAATTTTTTAAGTGATTCTATTTCCTTAATGGTTAAAGACATTTGGTTTTTATTTCTTCTTGGACAAGTTAAATTTTTCTAAAACTTTGTTCATTTCACACACAAAAAAGAGACAAACCAAAAACCAGACTCTTAACTACAGAGAACAAACAGATGGTTACCAGAGGGGAGGTAGGTAAGGGGATGGGTGAAATAGGTGAAGGGGATTAAAAGTACATGTATCTTGATGAGCACTGAACATGGAAGTGTTGAATCACTGTATTATACACCTGAAACTAATATAACACTATATGTTAACTATACCTGAATAAAAATTTAATTTAATTTCAATTAAAATTTGCTCATTTCATCTAATTGAAATTAATTTCCAAATGTATAAGGTTTTTTTATAGTTCTAAAATTGAATTCTAACTTGTGTTGAAATTAGAAAAATAAGGTATAAGATGCCCAGACTTTAAAAATTTATTAAGTCTGGGACGCCTGGGTGGCTCAGTCGTTAAGCGTCTGCCTTCGGCTCAGGTCATGATCCCAGGGTCCTGGGATCGAGCCCCGCATCGGGCTCCCTGCTCTGCGGGAAGCCTGCTTCTCCCATTACCATTCCCTCTGCTTGTGTTCCCTCTCTCTCTGTGTTTCTCTCTGTCAAATAAATTTAAAAAAAAAAAATCTAAAAAAAAAAAATTTATTAAGTCTGACCAGTCTTTATAAGTGTTTGATTTGTGCTTGAAGCAATGGGAATTCTCACAGTGTTGACGCATATACATATTCGTTATATCAATACTGACATTTCTATTATTTAAATCATATATATATATATATGTGCTTATTGACTTATCTTTTTGATCTAACAATTATAAGAAGAAATGTTTTAATGACTCCCACTATTTTGATGAATTTGTTTACTTTCTTTGCATAATAATGTTATACATTTTTGTCTTTCATGTTTTAAAGCCATGTCACTAACTACATTCAAGTTTAGAATTAGTACATTTTCCTGGTAAATACAATTCTTGCAATATGTAATGATCTTCTTTATCTCTCGCAATGCTTTCTGCCTTAATGTCTATTGGTATTTTAGTGATACAGCCTTAGCCATTTCTTTTGCTATTTGCTTATATATCTTTCTTTTTTCCAACCTTATTTTCAGGTATCTTTATTTTTTTTCCCCAAATATGTTTATTTTTTCAGTGTTACAAGATTAGTTCTTGCACCTCTATGGTCAAATAATCTTTGACAAAACAGGAAAAAATATCCGGTGGAAAAAAGAGTCTCTTCAATAAATGGTGCTGGGAAAATTGGACAGCTATATGTAGAAGAATGAAACTTGACCATTCTCTTACACCATACATGAAGATAAACTCGAAATGGATAAAAGACCTCAACGTGAGGCAGGAATCTATCAAAACCCTAGAGAAGAACATAGGCAGTAACCTCTTCGACATCAGCCACAGCAACTTCTTTCAGGACACGTCTCCAAAGGCAAAGGAAACAAAAGCAAAAATGAACTTTTGGGACTTTATCAAGATATAAAGCTTCTGCTCAGCAAAGGAAACTGTCAACAAACAGGCAACCCACAGAATGGGAGAAGATATTCGCAAATGACACTTGCACATCTTTTTTAACCTTTTTATGTCTCCGGATCTTATGTTCTTAAAAATAATATTTTTCAAAATTTGTTGTTTTTTAATCCTATCACTTCCTCCTAAGTCATTGTTGTAATGTATTTCAATCCTACCTTGATATTTTTGAACTCCCACAAATTCAACATTGTTTTTTTAGTTTGTATAGTCAATGTTTATTTAGATGTACCCACACTTTGCCATTTTCTTTTTCTTTTTTTTAACCACTTCTTATATCTCAGACCTTACTCCTGGAATAATTTTCTTTCTACTAAAAGTACACTCTAGAATTTTCCTAACGGTCTTTTGTTAGTAAAACCTGTTTTGGTTACCTGGAAATGTATTTCACTTTCTTCTTCAAAGTTTCTCTAGGTTTTAAAATTCTATATTCTTCTCAGCACTTTGAAAATATTATTATGCTGTCTTTTCATAACTGTTGTTATTCTAGCTGCCATTCTGTATGGATAAATAAACTTGTTCTTCGGGGCTGCTTTTATGATCTTTTTTAATTTGGTGTTCTTAAATTTGACTATACCATATCTAAGTATGGATTTATATTTTTAAAACATTATTGAGGTATAATCAACTATAGTAAGTTGTATATATTTAGAGTGTACAATTCTGATGTTGTTTAATATTTGTATTTACCAAGGGAAAGGCAAGGTCAAAGGATGAAAGCCAGTCTAAAGGATAATTAACAGACTTTAAAAACCTAGAACCTTAAAAAAAAAAAAAAAGAACCTAGAACCTTAGGTTCAATAGCTGAGTAGAAGGCATCTGGTGATCTTTTTTTTGACAATACTTAGCCCATACTGGTAAACTGCAATTATGTTTAACAAAGAAAGAAGTTTTATAATTCCTGAAACTTTCGCTCCATCCATTATAAAAATATAATTTTTATTCATCTTAACTACTTAAATGAAGGCCCTGGCCTAGAGAACTTCTGAAAGATACTTCTGTAACTGCCTGTTACTGTCCAACACAAACTCTGCCTAGCCACTGTTTCTTGGATGCCCCCAAACATAACATACTTTTTCTTAACGCCCAACCCTTGCTCTTGTTCTTTTCTAACGTGCACTTTCCCTTTGTTCTCTGCTACTCTAAATCTGGGTCCAATCTCAGTTCTCCCACAAAGCCTTCCTTAGTCTTTCTAGGTCACATCTCTTCTGAGCTCTGTCTATAAGACATAACTAATTATATAATCAGATGATTTGGTACACTTGTGTTATTGTTAAACAGCTTTGTGTATTATTTATATGACTTGTATCCCCAGTCACTAGAAGTGACTAAAGGACAGAGATTCTAGGTCTGGAAGTTACACTTTCATTTTATCCTCCACAGCATTTAGAACAAGAAATAGTTCCCTTAGCAATATTTAACTCTTGTTTAATTGAATGTAATTAAAATCATCCATTGGATAAATAAATGACTTTGAGAGTCAAATAGATGCTACTTCTTCAACGTCACAGTTCTAGTTGAAGGAATTATTCAGCTGATGGAAGCTTAGCCTTTTCTGTCCTGTGAGTGCATGACTAACAATAACTTTCACAAAAAGATATATTTCCTATCTCTTAAAAGGATCCTACATATGTCACCAGGCTACATCTCGACATAACTCTGATGAAATTTTTGTTAAAATTTGAGAAGTTATAGGAACGCCTGGCTGGCTCAATTGGTAGCGTGTGAGACTCTTGATCTTTGAGTCTTGAGTTAGAGCCCCATGTTGGGTGTAGAGATTACTTTAAAAAAAACTGGGGAAGTTATGAAAGAGGATGATTATATATTTAAATTTCTTTTAAGATTTTATTTATTTATTTGACAGAAAGAGAGAGATCACAAGTAGGCAGAGGCAGGTAGAGAGAGAGGAGGAAGCAGGCTCGCTGTTGAGCAGAGAGCCCGATGCGGGGCTCAACCCCAGGACCCTGAGATCATAACCTGAGCTGAAGGCAGAGGCTTTAACCCACTGAGCCACCCAGGCACCCCTATATATTTAAAATTTTAAACGTAGGCCATGTTGATACAGTAGAGACAAATATAGAACTTGAGATTTCAAGGGGTTCAGTTCTGGTGATACTTTTTTCATGCCTGAATAAATTCCCAATCTTTCTCTTAATCTACTGTAAATCTAACGTTTGTTAGCACTAGATGGCAGGAATTTAAGGCTCATGTAAGCATTCCAGAAGGCCTACATTAGTATATTAGTCTCAGTGTCCTAGAACTCTAAGGGGGTTCTACAGGAGGCCAAGTATAAGAATACAGTCAACAGCAGCTGGATTATGTTGAACTAGGGCTCAAATCCAGTTGCTGTTATCTGAGAATGTGAGCTATATTAGAAATTCCCTTAGTTTTAAAATGAAGACTATTTTTACTACCTTTTATTTTTGCCAATCTCATTCTCCTCTACCACACATGCAACCATTCTAACGTGCAGCTTTTTATGTGTGTACTATGTATATCATTTTGTTTGTATTCCACTTTACATAAATATTACTGCATTGTACATCTCATTTTTTTCTACACAGCACTACGCTTTTAAGTGCATCACTTTGTTTTCTTTACATTTAGCTATTGCTTGTAACTATTACTATTTATCAAGATATATCTTCACCACATTTTGTTTATTCTCTCAATAATGGAAATCTCTACCTCTTTGCCCCCAAGTAACACTGCTTTAAAAAAAAAATACTATATATGGGGCACCTGGGTGGCTCAGTGGGTTAAAGCCTCTGCCTTCAGCTCAGGTCATGATCTCAGGGTCCTGGGATCAAGCCCCTCCGCACTGGGCTCTCTGCTCAGCAGGGAGCCTGCTTCCCCCTCTCTCTCTGCCTGCCTCTCTGCCTACTTGTAGTGTCTGTCTCTCTCTCTGTCAAATAAATAAATAAATAAAAATCTTTAATAAAAAAAAAATTAAAAATAAATAAATAAATAGGCAAATCAATGTGTAGGTGGATTGAATTTAGCCTTCAGACTGCCAATCTGTAACCTCTAACCTCAACTTGTTTATAACCTCTAAGACAAACCTCTTGCACAATACCTGAAATTTCTTATCTCCCAGTTCCAAAAAAATAGAGTAAAAAGAAAACCAACAGAAGTATTTACAGAGTTCTGTCAGCCGTCCAAGCATGAGAGATGTCATCGTATGTGACCAAGATGACATTTGCAAGAGAAAATTCTTAAACCACTAAGTCAATAACCAAAGTAAGTGTACTCATCCCAGAGAAAGACAGGTGGGCGGTGGGTGTCAGCTGGACTTTGTTGCATTCTCCCTCTCCAGTCACTAGGTTATTTTACACCAACAAAGAGAGTAGGGGCTGACACAGTAGGGCCCCACCTCTATGAGTCACAGACATGCCTTTTCCATTCTTAAGTTATCCCGCGTACAAACTTCCTGTTTAGGAAGTATTGAGGTGAGAAGCAAAGTCAGGAAAGAACATAAGGAAATGGTAAACTTTATGAAAATAAACTCGTTTTAAAAATGCATTAAAAATCTGATATTAAATTGCTTTACTTCAGAAGTCTTGCTCTTCTGTACTTTAAATAACTTTCCCACTGCTGTTTTGGTTGTTTCCTTGATTTGGGTATCAGTCGTCTCCACCAGACCATTTTGGAGGCAAGCCTAGACTGTGGGGCAAGCAATGAGGGGAGTTACAGGAAAGCCATTTTTTGAGTACCTACAAGAACACAGCAAGAGCCTCCCAAGAGTAAAGGGAATGACCATACTGATTAAGTAACTCCTTTGAGATCCAAAAGATGTCCTGATTATGGAGGATAAACTGAATAAACATACTTGCATTCTCCACCAAAATCTTTGGCATGCGCTGGCGGTTCATCAGGAGTGGGAAGGGATCTCGCCCATCATTTCGTTCATGGACTTCTCGAATTTCCACTGTGTCATCCATAAGATAATAATGAATGATGTAGGTCCGACATTCACCAAATATGCTGTCTGTATCATCCCAGATTGCATAGAATCGAAGAACCTTTGAAGAACCCAAAGTAGTGACTTAAGTAAGAATTCTATAAGAGGAGAGATTAACTTAGGTACTTTGGCATTCATACATCAGACAATGATGGAAAGATTAGCTACAAAAACTATGAAGTAATCTCAGATGATAAAAAGAAATTTACCAAAGATACAAAAACATCTGAAATTATATACCAGATGTCAACAGCTGGAAATTATTAAATAACAGGCTTATAAATCTGTACTGAAAAAGCAGAATTCACTTTGATCCAAAATATTAGTCAGTGAAAGAGAAGTTGAATTAAAAAAGCAATGGAAACCATAAGACATTGATGAAAGAAACTGAAAAAGACACAAATAAATGGAGATACGTTGTGCTCACAGTAAAAGAATTAATATTGTTAAAATGTCCATACTACCCAAAGCAATCTACAGATTTAATGCAATCCCTATCAAAATTCCAATAGTATTTTTCACAGAACTAGAGCAAAGAATCCTAAAATTCGTATGGAAACACAAAAGATCCTGAATAGCCAAAAAACTCTTAAGAAAGAACAAAGGCAGAGGTATTATGCTCCCTGATTTCAAACTATACTACAATACTATAGCAATCAAAACAGCACGGTACTGGCATAACAGACACATAGATCAACAGAACAGAAATGAGAGCCCAGAAAAAAACTCACACTTCTATGGTCAATTAATTTATGAAAAATGAGGCAAGAATATACAATGGGAAAGACAGTATCTTCAACAAATGGTTCTGAGAAAACTATAGACAGGTACATGAAAAAGAATGAAACTAGACCACTTTCTCATAGACCACCATACACAAAAATAAACTCCAAATATATTAAAGACCTGAAACCATAAAACTCCTAGGAGAAAACATAGGCAGTAAGCTTATAGATCAGTACACTTTCTGATCCATGTTTCTTTGGATGTGACTCCAAAGGCAAGGAAAACAAAAACAAAAATAAACAAATAAGACTACATCAAACTAAAAAGCTTCCATATAATGAAGAAAACTATCAACAAAATGAAAAGGTAGTTTACTAAAAGGGAGAAGATATTTGCCAATTATATCTGATAAGGAAGGGATTAACATCCAAAATATATAAAGAACTCCTACAACTCAATAACAAAAAACCACAAATTCTGATTTTAAAAAAATTGGCAGAGGATCTGAATAATTATTCTTCCAAAGAAGACACAAATGGCCAATAGGTACATGAAAAGATGCTCAACATTATTAATCATCAGAGAAATGCAAACCAAAACACCAATGAAATATTACCTTACATTTGTCAGAATGGCTATCATCCAAAAGACAAGAAATAACAAGTGTTGGCTGGAGAAAAAGGAACCCTCGTACACTGTTGTGGGAATGTAAACTGGTGCAACCACTATGGAAAACAGTACAAGGTGCCTTGGAAAATTAAAAATAGAAATACCATATGATCCAGCAATTCCACTAGTGGGTAGCTTCCAAAGAAAATGAAACACTAATTCAAAAAGATATAAGCACCCATGTTCATGGTAACATTATTCATAATAGCCAAGATTTGGGAACAATCCATCCACCAACAGATTAATGGGGAAAGAAGATGTAGTTTATATATACAATGGAATATTCCTAAGCCATATGAAAGAATGAAGTCTTGCCCTTTGCAAAAACATGGATGGACTTTGAGGGTATTATGCTAAGTGAAACAAGTCAGACAAAGCCAAACATTGCATAATGTCACTTATATGTGGAATCTAAAAAACAACAAAACCAAACCAGCTCATAGATATGGAGAAGAGAATGGTGGTTGCCAGAGGGTAGGGAGCTTGGGGTGCAGGTGGTGGGGGAATGGGTGAAATAGGTAAGGGGAGTAAGAAGTACAAACTTCCAGTTATAAAATAAATAAGTCATGGGAACACAATGTACAGCATGGGGAATATAGTCAATAATATTACATTAACCTTGTAATATGATAAACGGTAACTAGACTTACTGTGGTGATAATTTTGCAATGTATTCAATTGTCGAATCACTATGTTATATACCTGAAGCTAATATAATATTATACGTCAATTATACCTCAAAAAACAAAAAAAGAGAGAGAGAGAAAAGAGCAATGTGTTTTATACAGGGGCTCATATGTATTAATAAAGGTATATGTGAACGGTTTATATGTAATTAGTATGGAAAGAATTTTCATTTATTAATCATTCTTTTTTATCCATCAACATACCTCTTCTAGTAACAGTCAACAACACAATCTTTAAAGACAAAAGAATAACAGATATATGATATATAGTATGTCCTTAAAGGATGATGCTAGTGCTGGGCAAATTTTTCTGAACTAAAAGGAATTACATTTCTGAGAGAACACCAGCAGCAAAGAAGCACTGATGATGATCTCCCCATCTTCTTTTGTACAGAAAGGAGAAGACCAAATCTGCTCCCACATACCAACCCACAATGGGGAGGATAGGATGGTTGGAACAGAGCTGGAAAATACCTAGACTACTCTGTACTCAGATATTCATATAGAATTTTTTTTTAAAGATTGATTTTATTCATTCATTCATTTATTTTTTATTTATTTATTTGACAGAGAGAGACACACAGTGAGAGAGGGAACACAAGCAGAGGGAGTGAGAGAGGGAGAAGCGGGCTTCCCATAGAGCAGGGAGCCCGATGTAGGGCTCGATCCCAGGACCCTGGGATCATGACCTGAGCTGAAGGCAGATGCTTAACACCTGAGCCACCCAGGCGCCCCCATATAGAATTTAACAAGAAAGCATCTGCGATGGGATTTCTATGAAATTACTATTTTAACATTAGAAACCTACCTAGCTAGCTTTGAAATTTCCCAATAAATCACTTAGGTGTTCCCAAAGAAGGCTATGAAATGAACTCCTATTTGGGAAAAGAAGCAGTCCATTGGAAATGTAAAGTGGGAAGCAGACATAGCTCAAGAATTGCTTTAAGATTGAACAGTTTGGTGGAACTCCTAAGACTTAACTCCATAACATCCTTTGGGTCTTGGTCTCTAACAAAACTTGGGCATTCCTGTACCTCTAACTCTAGATGAAACCAGAAAGATAGCATTGTCTCCAAACAGCTAAATTACAGATGCAACGTTTTATTTTTTTCTTTAAAGATTTTATTTATTTGACAGAGAGAAACACAGCTAGAGAGGGAACACAAGCAGAGGGAATGGTAGCGGGAGAAGCAGGCTCCCTGATGAGCAAAGAGCCCGATGCAGGGCTCAATCCCAGGACCCTGGGATCATGACCTGAGCCGAAGGCAGCCGCTTAACAACTGAGCCACCCCGGCACCCCCAGATATAATGTTTTAAAACACACATCTACCAGAAGAGATTGCTAATAAACATGCATCATATTTGGAGATGAGCAAAGCAACGGATGTGCTTAGTCACTTACTTGTTTGTCAAAGGTGAGAAACTGCTTCAGTTGGTCAAAATCCGATGGAGTGACATACTTACGAAGAGGCTGTTTCCGGAGTTCAGTGTAAGGATCAAGAGCCATCTTCTCTGGTGGATTTAATTCAATTCCTTGACTTTCCAAAAATACCTACATCATGGAAAAGTAATAATGATCATCTTTCGTGAAGCTTCCACAAGTACTAACTGATGGTACAAAGAGAAGTGTAATCATCATTTCTACGCCATTGTCCAAATTAATCATTGGCTTGCAGTTTGAGGCACATCTTAGCTGCAATAAGCCCCAACACTATGATGCAGATAACAGCTGATAATTACCATAAGTATTCTATATTATAAAGCTTCTAGGCAATATGCTAAAATAACTGAAAGACATGATAGTAAGGTAACTGACTCCAAATATGAATTTAGATCAATGAAATTTAGTTATTCAGTGCCCAAGAACAGAGTAAGTCCTGGGATTGCTTACATACACACATCTGAAACCCAACCACAGTTTCAAACAATATGTAATTCATATCAGGTATAGGGGCAAGCTACACAATGGCAAAGTTAAGCTGAAATCAAATTCCCAACTTTCCAGCTCACCAAAAACAAGTATCTGATTAAGTCCCCATCTCCATCCCCCTCCAAAAAGGAAAAGAATCACTGGTTATTTTAGACCAGAAAATACTGTAGCAAAATAGGAGAAACAAACCAAGTACTCAAATGACACCAGATAAAGTTAAGGAAAGCATCTGAACTTGATATGATCTTGTTTAATATGCTAATTATAAGTAAATACAATATTTTCAGGAACTATATCTTTTAATACAACATGGCATTTCTTCATAAAAGCAGCACAATCAGCTGTACTTTTTTTGGTAATCAGAAAAGAACAATGTCATGGGATCTGTTTACATTTTGGAACCAGAAATTAATCTGAAATCCGGGTTTCTTTTGGGAATTATGTGACTTGCTTTTGGAAAACTCAAAAGAAAATACACAGGACCCAGCGCCAAAATATTTGGGTTCTAATATTAGCTCTGCTGCTAACTAGCTTGTAACCTTAGTATTTAGAGTTTCACTAAGCAGTCTCCAATATCTTTCAATATTAAAATACTGTGATCTCAATGTCTATTAAAACTACTGAGCTGGAGATAATGACTAACAATATTCCCCTCTCCCTTGAGATGATGTATTAGTGAGGCAGGATTATTGACTGAGGCATTTAATGGGGTTTTTACTCCTTTCTGTTGCTTTCAACAGATAACCAGGCCCTTTGTTAACCTTACCTTAGGGATTTTGGCAGGAATGAAGACGCTTCCTGAAGTTGATTACCCTTTCTGTCTCTTAGAAAAAGCCTAAACTCTTTGAAGAGATTATTCTGAAGTATCCCAAAAGGAGGGGAGAGAAGGGAATGTCTTTGAAGGCAAGGAGAGAAAAAGGGAGAAATTCTCCCAGATTGGAAAACAGACACAAGTTGATGGGTCTCAGAAGAGCAAGACTCCACATGTGCACTTAGGGATGCTCGGAGCACACGTGCAGCCAGTCAGGCACATCAGTCTCAGACATTTGGGGTCTTAGTATCTGACCTAGCACCAAAGCATCTGGGAGGTGCCCTTGGTCACTGACAACCTACGGACCCTGCCTGTATGACCCCAGTAGGCCTGGGTGTGTCTTCTTGTTGTTCTTAGGGCTTGGAATTTTTGGCAAAGCTGAGGGTGAACAGAAACAGCAGCCTAGTTGGATGGGGGCTCAAGTAGATTTTAAGTTATTTTTTAAAACACAAAACAATTATTTCCCACACAGTTGCATATGTGGGGTAGGATTCACACCTGCTATACTACTGGTAATACTCCAATGAAGATAATAAATTCTAGACTTCTGATTTCTGGTTTTTTTTTTTTTTAATGTGTTCATTCTGTCTATAGGACCAATGTTTATTTGGAGCAGTGAGGAGGGGGTGAGAAGGGATGGTAGTATGATATATTTGATTAGAGGTGGCTCCTTGTTCAAACCCACATCATAAAGACAACTATCTCCTTTAACCACTCCTAGGTCCAGCCCTAATGAAAACCATCAAATTAGATAGGATGTATACAAATTTTAAACCATTATAGGAGCCAACTTTTAAGAGACTGATTACTGAAAACACAATTTAATCTAGTCATCAGTACCTAAAATCATTAAAATACAGTTGATCCTCATTGTTCACAGATCCTATATTTGATGTGCACTTTTGCCTACTTGCTAAAACTTATTTGTAACCTCCAAGTCAATAGTCATGGTACTTCTGTGGTCCTTTGCAGACACGCAGAGTGGTAAAAATTTCCAGTTGTCTGAAATGTACATTCTTAGCTGAGGTCAAATGAGGTGACATTCTATCTTCTTATTTCAGCTTCTACACTGAAAAAGTATCCTTTTAGTGGTCTGTTTAGTGTCACTTTTTCACACTTTTGTGCATTTGTTGATTTTGCTGTTTAAAACGGCCCCCAACCTTAGTGGTAAAGGGCTGTTTCGTGTTCTTGGTGCAAGGAGGCTGGGATAAGTACTTAACATCACTAAACTGCACATCTAAAGTGGTTAAGGAGGTCACGTTTATGTTAGGTACTTTCTCTCTCTCTCTCTCTCTCTCTCTCTCTCACACACACACACACACACACACACACACACACAGGTCACTGTGATGTGCCTTCAGGGGAAAGTCCATGCATGAGTATGCTTCCTTCAGGCATGAGTCCCAGTGCTGCTGGCCATTAAGTTCCATGTTCATGAATCAACAGAATATTTTAAACATGGCATTTTTAAAAGGAAACACACATAAAACAAGGTTATAGAAACCTAACCCCATATTTCCCCCAGGAAGAAGGGATCTGTAGTTGCTCATAATTAAGGGTTTGTGGTGCCCACAATTAAGGGTTTGTTGACAGAACTACTGTCAACAATGAGTTGGGGTGCCTGGGTGGTTCAGTCGCTTAAGCGTCTCTCTTTAGGAGTTGACTCACTGCTCAGTAACCAACTGCTGATATTCAAATTGTTCATAAAGAGACAACTGTAAAAATAATCATAGTACCTGAAATTTAAATAACATTTTATAATTCCTTATTATAGGTACAATTCTGAAACTGCCTATGAGAAAAAGGACCTCGAAAACCTAAAAAATGAGAGAACAAAACCTGGTTTTCCAAAGATGGTTAAGCACCTCTACCTTCTGCACTGTTTTTCGCTGTTGCTCTGGGATGGCACGGATGCCAGGGCTCCTTCCTGCACTTCCCTGAGGTCTCTGTTCATCTGTCATCTTATCAGTGAGGCCTTCCCTGACCAGCCTCTATACACAGCTCCCCCTAAGCCCCCCCCTTTTCTCAGCTCTAGTTTCTTCCGCAGCTCTAAGCAGCATCTGACATGTTACATACTTGTTTACTTATTTTTGTCTCCTCCGGCCAGAATGTAATAGCCTTTATAAGGGCAAGTCTATATATTTGGTACCTAGAGCCATGCTTGGCACAGAGCAGGCTCTCAGTAAGTATTTGCTAAATAAACTACTAAATGTAAAATATAAATGAGTGAATTCACAGGAACTCAGTGCATGGTAAAGGTTAACTACATGTGGCATTTGGTAACATGGAATTAAAGGCACGAAATAATTCAGAAACATATCTTTGGTTCTAGAAACTTTTTAAACTTTTTGAATTTTAAGACAAATTCAGAATTGACTTTCTCATACCTACATTTGTGCTAAAGAAAGGATTCTCTCCATGTCTATATATGTACACATAACTTTTTAAAAAGGTGTCAAAAATCCATACTTATGAAATAGAGGAAATGGAGGATTCTTCTTGATATAAACAAGCATTCTCCTTTAAAAATTGTTTTATTTCAAGAATTCTTCAGATAGCAAGTTTCTCCAGAATATAGCAAGTATGATTTACAGGAAAAAATATGAACTATGCAAAAAATGTTAGGTTTATGTCTGCTAATAAAGGTAATATTACTTTTGTAACTCAAACTTCCAGATAAACCTTCCAATGCCTCTTTCATATTTCTATCCTATCAAGGGCATTACCTCCCCTGTCCTCACATGAACTGCCATGGGAATCGGTTTCTTATCAAATGATTCAGCTATGGTGCAAGCCTAATTTTATTTGAATGGATATGTATCCATATTATTGTGAAAAAAGTGATGTCACTACATTGAGTTGAAACATAGCAACACGCACACAAACACCTCATTAATCTACGTAATAATCCATACAGGACACATTACCAGTGTCCTCCTCTTACCCTTATATTTTTCTTCTCTCTTTTGAAGATTTTATTTGTTTATTTGAGAGGGAAAGAGCACAAGTGGGGGTGTGGGAGGAAAAGGGACAAGCAGACTCCCCGCCAAGCTGGGAGTCCCACATGGGGCTGGATCCCAGGACCCCGAGATCATGACCAGAGACGAAGACAGATGCTTAACTGGCTGAGCCACCCAGGCATCCCTCCTCTTACCCTCTTATATAAATGAAACGTATCCTTCCATAAATTAGAATGATGCCTCAGACACAACAATTTCCAGAAATATATACTATACCTGTGTGAATCGGTCGCAGTCAACAATACGGAAAGTTTTGCCGTAAATTGTAATGTTTATTCCTCGATTTAGGTCTTTCCAGTGGTAATGGTCTCCCTGGTCATTCTTGGTTAGCCGCTGGCGTTTGATTAACTTGCCTTGAAGGATCCCAGAGTTTTCCACAACAGGCTCCATGACAGACATGCTGTCATCTTCCAGGTAGTAGTAAATGTTCACTTGACGAATCCTATAATGTTCTTCAGTTGACATAGGAACATCTTCTTGGAAATAGGCATCAAATTTCAGCACCTATAACACACGAGGCAGGGAAAAATGGCACTGTATTAGTCTCTCATCCAAAAAACATCCAGTACCGTCCTCTAAAGAGAGCCACTCCAGGAGAATAAATACTCTTCACTCCTATTTTCTAAATTGAAGGTTGTTAAACCACAGACTGTGGGACCCATCTATCTCTGCCACCTGATTTTGTATGACCTCCAATCTAAGAATGTTTTATTTATATATTTTAAAATGGTTAAAAAAATCAAAAGAATAAAATCTCACAACACATGGAAATGATACAAAATTTGAATTTCAGTACCCACAAATAATTATGTAAATAATTAGCAGGTATTTGCCAATGGCTGCTTTCCCATTACAAGGGCAGGATTGAACAGCTGTGATAGAGACCACATGGGCTGTTCCTATGGACTGAATTTTATCTCCCTCCCCCCCAAAAAATCGTGTAAGGAAGCCCTAACCCTTAATACAGCTGTACTTGGAGACAGTCTTAAGGACGCACTTATGCTTAACTGAGGTCCCAACGGGGGAGCCTGATTCAAATGAATTGGTGACTTTGTAAGGAGAGGAAGACCTCTCTCTCAGGAAACCCACCCTGAGGAAAGGCCAGGTGAGGACTTAACAAGAAGGCAGCTATCTAAAGCCAGGAAGAAAGCCCTCACCAGAAATTGAATCAGCAGGAACCTTGAGCTTAGACTTCCAGACTCCAGAATAGTGAGGAAATTAATTTCTACTATGTAAGGCACCAGTATATGGTATTTTATTATGGCAGCCT
Source organism: Procyon lotor (assembly GCA_028646535.1). NCBI lineage: Eukaryota > Metazoa > Chordata > Mammalia > Carnivora > Procyonidae > Procyon > Procyon lotor. The sequence goes on along the minus strand of CM053608.1, from coordinate 85,945,120 downwards.
AAGTAGACTAAGATAGCTGCAAAGTCCCAAATATTTATATTTGGCCCTTCACAGAAAAAGTTTGCCCACCTCTGCTCTATACTCAAACTACATAGAGACTATTTAGTAATGTGGTCCTTGATGAGATGGCTTAAAGACCTTAACTCCACTCGCTTCACTTCTGTGTCAAAATCTCTCAGAATTTCTGCAGAGAGTCAAAAATTTGGACAAACTATAACCTTGGGTTTCAAAATGAAAATGAAGCCTCAAGTCAATTTTCTTTAGGAGGAGAGTCCCCTGTAAATGCATATTAATGACATATTCATTCTTAAAGAATTCATATGAATGAGACTCAAATTATCAATCCAGCACAGATGCTTTGAGTGGCACGTAGACACACCCTATACTCAGAAATATACATGATAGATGGAGCAAACCCTAGGTTCGCTGGAAAGCATCAGTGGGAAGCCAAAATGGCACATTCCATTGCACACTTAAAAAACATTTTAAAATATCAAAAACTTGTGTTGACAACCTTTGGGATTAATTTTAAAACTTTCTTTTATCCCGTCTTTATTTTTAATATCTCTGCCCATGAAGAGAAAATATTAGAATGGTATAGGTAGACAAGAGTGTGAACCTAAACCTCCACTGGAACTAGAGGAACTAACCAAGAAGACCATTTAGTGAAAACACAAATATGGCTTGATGAAAAAAACAACAAATATGGCTTGATGAATAGGAAGATGCCTGATTTTATCCATGAGTGCTGTTGCTAAAAAGTTTAGTGGCTACTGTGGGAAAACAAGATTAAAAACCAAAAGAGATCAGGTAATTGCATAGGTGAAATACGCATATAATGGAATAAAACCTTAAAACTCTTAATAAAAAGATGAAATGCATGAATGGAATAGAATGTTTAAAGGAGAAAGCTAGTATAGTAAAAGCAAAAGACAAAAGATCAGTTTCAGATAACATTTTAGACTGACTGCAAAGAACTGAAATGGAGACAGGATCGCTATAAATGGGGGCATGATCGCTAACTCGTGCATGAAATGGTCTGTACTTGAGCCACAGATATATAAATATACAAAACATGAGAGCCAGAAATGATCAGCTAATTGAACCTCCCTCACTTTAGAAATGGAGATTCAGGGTGGCAGATTGACTTGCCTGAGCCCAAACTCAGGGTTAGGGGCACAGATGGGGCTGAAACTATCTGTAGACTCACAGAGAAACAAGAAAAAGGTAAAGAAATACCCAACCATGTATCTGATAGTGTTTAGGTTCAGCTTCTGATGTGTTCCTATCAGATGACTTCACTGAGATGGGGAAAGGAGGATGCTATGGATTCTGGCTGAGACATTTAAAAAAATTTTTACACCAAGTGATTATAGTTGTTACATACGGTTGTTTACACCAAGTGATTATAAAGGGTATAATTCCATCACTAGGTTGTTTTCTATCTTCCAGCCTCTAGTTTCAATAGGTACTCAAAGTTGACTAGCTGGATGAACACTGTACAGATATTTAACAAAAAGAATAAAATGAAAAGAAAGACAAAAAAAAAAAAAAGGACAAGAAAATAGGCTAGGAGTAAATTAGGAAACTTAACTTGTAAAAACTGGTCAGTAGTTCTCAGACTCAGTTATACATGAAAATCATCTGGAAATTAAGATCGATGAGGGTTAGGGTGACTTCTCAGTTTCTTAGAAGTTCCACTGGGGATTCTGTTGCATGGACAGGGTCAGGACTACCTCACTAAACTAAAGCTTACCTTAGTTTAAAGAGGAGGCTCACTGACGAGGAAAATCAGGAATGATATGGAAATGTCAAGAGATGGAAATAAAATAGCTCACATTACAAAAGCATAAGGGTAAATGAGACAGAAATGAAATGTTACAGTAGCCTTTGGTTATATTATGCCAAACTTGAATTATTCCCTGAAAAATAAAAACTTATGGAGACAGCCTGGCAAAAACTGACAAAAGATGGAGTTGTTATTATGATGACATTTTGCATTTCACAAAGACTAAGAATTTGCCATCAGTACTGAAAAGACTTCCAAGAAGTAGACAGCACAGAGCAGGTAAATGTAGAGCAATATGAACTCAAGAATTCAGACTTCATCCAACTTTTCTTTAACTGTATTTGGAAAATATTTCAGTGAAGTCTACAGGGAATTATTTTCTGTAATAAGCTTCCTGACTAAAGAAGGCCTCTTTCAATCCTGAGTTCAGCTGTCTATGACTAAAGGTTAAGGCATTTGAACAATTTTCTCCTCAGAGCTCTCTGGAAAACCTGTGGTTTGCTGTTGACTTTTCTGCAAACAGTTGGCTCTCAGAAATCTGAATTCAAGGGTACCCTGAAATCCCAGATGATACCTTTTTGTCAAAAGCCACATGTGCAGGAATAAACTGTGCAGGTGGGGCCTGCTTAGGTTGGCCATAAGTTAAAATTGGTGCCTTGTTGGCCAACTCATCCAGCTCAGCCTGGGACAGCTGGTTGACCTGGAGCCGCTCCCCGCCTATTCCAACTGTTGGACGTCGAACAACTGCATAGCCATTCCTGTAGCCCAGCGTCTGGCTTCTATGAAATGCTGTTTTCTGAATAACAAAAGAAGTGTTTCATTAATAATATTTTATAAACATGTGTTAGGTAAAAGAGCTAACTTTCCAAAACATCATAACTTAAACCTTATAAACATCACAAACCTTGTATCAAAAAGCTTACCTATACCAGAGGCTTCTTATATTTTAAACTAAAACACCTGGTCAGGAACAGGAAGAAAAGCAGCAGCCTGAGCTTAAAATAAAACTTAAAGCCATGTTCCAGAATGCCCAATTTAATTACCAGCTCACTTTTCATGAGAAACTAAACTATTACCTTATCTATACTCTTAATCTTTCACTTAATTCTTTCTGTGTTTTTAATCTTATCTACTGTTCACAAACCATGGAACCTAGAAGATCTGACTCTGTGAAATGAATTTTTACCCAAAATAAAAGGCCCTTCTTGTTATAGTAACACAGATAGATTCATACAACTCTTTGGAAAGCAAGTGAGTATTATATATTTAAAGTCTTGAACTCAGTAATTCTACCCTTGATCCTTTTTAAAAGTATAATCCAAATTATGGGAAAGAACAACATGCCAAAAGCTGACCATTATAATGTTAAGCACGATAGTAAAACACTGGAAACAATATAAAAGACACACATATGAGTTAATAATGGAAAACTCACTTTATGAACTATGATGCAGCCACTAAAATATTGGTTTTAAAGACCATATGGCAATCTGTGAAAAATGTTTATGATTTAATAAGCCAAAAAAAGCAGCATATAAAATTATATGTATACTATAGGGTGGCTGGTGGCTCAATGGGTTAATTAAGCATCTGCCGTCAGCTCAGGTCATGATCTCAGGGTCCTAGGAGAGAGCCCCACGTCATCATCAGGCTCCCTGCTCAGTGGGGAGTCTGTTTCTCCCTCTCCCTCTGATACTCCTTCCTCCTTCCCACTTGTGCTCTCTCTCTCTCTGTCTCAAGTAAATAAGTAAAATCTTTAAATAAAAAAATCATATGTATACTATAATTAGAAGCATATAAACACATGCACAAAAAGAAACTGGATTTGGATAATGTTTTCAGTATTCTTTCTGAAATATGTTGATTTTTTAAAATAATTTAACATATTCTTTTGGTAAATGAAAAAAGATTAAATTAAAAAAAGAAGAAAGTGTAAAGGAAATATTTTTGATGGCAGAGGAGAGACCAAAATGGTAACAGAGGACACCCCAGCCTTCCCACCCCTCCACAAAGATCAACAATTAGACAGTTTTCCATGGACAAAAGCAGCTCTGGAAGAGCTTTGGAGTCCAGTTAGGAAGTTTTAGGAACACAGTGGAACAAAAACCCTGAGAATAACTACACAAGGAGAAGGAAGACTTCATTTTGCCTGCATCACCTCATCCCCCAAGCAGGCACTGCTCAGTGTCAAGAGGGAACTTCCCGGCCAGAAAGAGGTCCCCTGGCCAGGAAGGAAGAGCAACCAGATTCTCCAGTCTTTTGCGGCAGTCCACGAAGGTCCCACTTCAGTTTCCTCCCACCCAGACCAGCAAAGCTGAAGAGTATAAGGCCAGCTAGGAACACTGAAGCAAAAGTAGGGGCAACTTGCAGCAGCCCCTCAGTGGGAGTGACTATGGTGTGTAGACACCTGCTCTGCAGACAAACCCGGCAGATCTTACCACTGACCCATAGCCAAGGGCTGTGATAGCTGCAGCCACTGGGTACCCTCTGCAGATTTCATCAGCTTTCATCCCAGAGGCAATCATGATTCCAGGCATCAGAGCCCTTCCCCCTTCCTCCTCTCCCCTGAAAGAGCCCGGGAACCACGCCGGCAGCCAGCTCAGACCTCTGCAGCTGCGGGAGTACAAGATGCCAGCACAGACACCTTCTGGCTGACCCCTCCCCTGTTCATGCACTTGGAACTAGTCCCTCCAGCTGTGCATCTGCACACGGCCCAACCGTCATCACAGGCCTCCAATGAAGTGTGCAGGCTGCAGGGAGAGTATGTAGCCACAGGAGGACACACCAGTAACCAGGGCCTCCTGCCAGTGGGCTCACAGTTGGCCCTGGCCCTTGCCTTCTCTGTTTCCCACCACTCTGTGTATCTGCAAATGGCCCCTGCCACTACATAGGCACCAACTGCTGGCACCCAACAGCCAATTATGTGTACCCCTACCTGCTCCAGTCACCCTTGCTGCTTGTCCTGCTTCCTAGCTGCTGGAGCTGGAGGTTGGCTAAGACCCCAACAGCCCTTGCAGCCACTATATACCCTCTGTAGCACCTGTCAAGGACTACACAGTTGTCAGTGCTGTAGAACCCAGTGGCCTGGGCCAAAGAGACATCATGCCCCCTAAACCTGAATCCAGTGCCGCCATACACCCTACACTTGGTGTCCTACACTATTAGGCCCAGGATCACAGCAAGCTTCAGCATGCTCACACAGAGGTGAAAGTCATCCCTTACCAAAGTCAGTCCATAAAGTCTGGAGGAGGTAGCTGCTTTATCATGTGAAGACACTTGCGCAAGATACAGGGATCATGAAGAATCGGGGAAACATGATTCCACCACCTATAATAACTGGCCCCAAAGAAATGAAGAACCAGGAATTGCCTAATGAAAAAAATTCAAAATTGTCCTAAAGATGCTCATAGATGTACAAAAGAACAGAGATGGGCAATTTAATGATATCACGAAAACAACAAAGGAACAAAGTGAGAAATTCAACAAAGACATAGAAAACATAAAAAAGAGCCAAATAGAAATTCTGGAGCTGAAGAACATCATGAGTGAACTGAAGAATTCAACTACAGCTTCAAAAGACTTGAGCAAGCAGAAGAAAGAATCTGTAAGCTAGAAGACAAACGTGAAGTTAACCAATCAGAGGAGCAAAAAGAAAAAAGAATGAAAAGGAATGAAGAAAGCCCACGGGACTTATGGGATACCAACAAGAAAAATCACGTATATGTTACTGTATCCTTCTCTAGAAGGATAAGACAGAAAGAGGTAGAAAGCTTATTTAAAAAAATAATGGCTGAGAACTTCTCAAACCTGGGGAGAGATTTGGACACTCAAGTTTGTGACATTATTGGTACTCAAAACTTCAATCTAAAATCATCTTCTCCAAGACACATAATAATAAAGTGGTCTAAAATCAAAGACAAAGAGAGAATTTCAAAAGCATTAAAAGAAAGAAACTCTCTCATACAAGGAAACCTCCATAAACAATCAGATTTCTCAGCAGAGATCTTGCAGGCCAGGAGAGAATGGGATCATCCATTCCAAGTGTTCCACTCCCAAGTGGAATGGGATCATCCAATTCAAAGTGGGAGAAATAGCCAACCCAGCATACTTTATCCAGAAAAAATGTGCTTCAGAAAGGAAGACAAGATAAAGACTTTCCCTAAAAAATAAAGTGGAGAAGATTCATTGCCACTAAACCTGCCTTATAAGGAATGCTGAAAGAAGTTCTTCAAGCTGAATCAAAAAGGCATTAATTAGTAACATGAAAATACACAACACATGGATAAAGGTCAGCCTATAGTAGGATTCAGAATACCCTAAGACTGTAACACAGTGATGTGTTCACTTCTTCATTCTAGTATAAAGATTAAAGGACAAAGGACTGAAAACTTCTCTAGCTCCAACAATCTGTTAATGGATACAAAACATAAAAAGATGTAAATGGTGACATCAAAAAACATAAAGCAAAAAGGGTAAATAAGGATAGGGTATTTATATGTGATCAAAGTTGAACTGCTATCAGTGTAAAATTAGATTGTTACATATGTTGCATGTGAGTCTCATGGTAACCACAAAGCAAAAACCTACAGCAGCTTCACAAAAAATAAAGAGAAAGAAATTAAAGATACTACTATGACTAATCATCAATTCACAAAGGAAGACAGCAAGACAGGAAGAAAGGAACAAGGGAACTACAAAACAGCCAGAAAACATAAAATGGCATTAGTAAGTCCTTACCTATCAATAGTTACACTAAATAAATGAACTGAATTTTCTAATCAAAAGGCAAAAAGCTGGATGATTTAAAAAAAACCCACAAGATCCAACTATATGTTGCCTATAAGAGACTTGCTTTGGCTTGAAGAACACACATAAACTGAAAGTGAAGGGATGGAAAAAGATAATCCGTGCAAGTAGAAACCAAAAGAGAGCGTCGGTAACTATAGAGAGCAAACAAAATAGACTTTAAGCCAAAAATGGTAACAAGAAAAACACAACCACCTGAAACTAATATAACACTGTATGTTAATTATGCTGGAATTAAAATAAAACAGGGACAAAAAGATTTAATGATCATAAATATATATATGCAGCCCATATCAAAGCAGATACTAATAGATCTGAAGGGAGAAACAGACAAGATAACAGTCTTGTATAATAGGGATTTCAATAGATGACTAAATCAGATAGTAAATGAACAAGGAAAGGTTGGATTTGAATCATACTTTAGACCAAACAGACCTAACAGACATAAAAAGAAAAATCTATCCAACAACAGCAAAATACACATTCTTCTAAAGAATACAAACATTCTCCAGGATAGGTTATATGATAGGTGATAAAACAAATCTTAGCAGATTGAAATCATACCTATTATGCTTTTATACCACAGTGGTATGAAACTAGAAATCAGTAACAGGAAGAAAACTGAAAAATTCACAAATATGTGGAAATTAAACAACACACTCTGGTACAACCAGTGGGTCAAAGAAGAAGAAATCAAAAGGGACATCAGAAAGTATCTTGAAACAAATGAAAATAGAAGCACAACATATGTAAACCTTTTGGGAATCTGCAAAAGCAGTTTAATAGGGTTTTTTGTTTTGTTTTGTTTTTTGGGGTTTTTTTAGACAGCGAGAGAGAGCGAGCGAGCAGTGGGAGTGGGGCTGGGGTGATGAGGGAGAGAGAGAATCCCAAGAAGGCTCCCTGCTCAGGCAGAGCCCAACATAGGGCTCAGTCCCACGACCTTGAGATTATGACCAGAGCCAAAACCAAATGTCAGATACCCAACCAACCACGCCACCCAGTTGTCCCAATAGGGGATTTTATAGTGATAAATGCATGCATTAAGAAACAAGAAAGATCTCCCTGATATCAACACCAGATAAGGATACTATATGAAAAGAAAGTTACAAACCAATATCCTAGATGGATATAGGTGCAAAAAAATATCAAAAATATTAGCAAGCCAAATTCAACAGCTCATTAAAAGGATCATACATCATGACCAACTGGGATTTATTCCTGAGATGCAAAGATTCAACATACATACATCAGTTCTGGTTATACAACACATTAAGAGAATGAAAGATAAAAATCATTATGATCATCTCAACAGATGAAGAAAAAGTATTTGACAAAACATCCATTCATAATAAAAATTTGACAAATGGAGTATAGAAGGAACATACGTTAACACAGTAAAGGCTGTATGTGACAAGTCCATAGCTAACATCAAACTCGATGGTAAAGGGGTGAAAACTTTTCCTCTAAGATCAGGAACAAGGCAAGGGTGTCCACTCTTACCTTTCCTATTCACCATAGAACTAGAGGTCTTGGCCAGAGCAATCAGGCAACAAAAACAAGAGGCATCCACATAGGAAAGGAAGAAGTAAAACCTTTGTATGCAGATGACACGATCTTACATTCAGAAACCCTCAAGACTCCACCAAAAAAATGTTACCTAATCAATGAATTCAGTAAAGTTGCAGTATACAAAATCAACATACAGAGAAAAGTTGTATTTCTATACACTAACAATGAACTATCTGAAATTGAAATTAAGAAAACAATTCGATTTACAATAGCATAAAAACAATAAAATACTTAGGAATAAATTTAAGGACATGAAAACCTATACACTGAAAACTGTAAGACACTGATGAAATAAATTAAATGAAAAGATATCTTGTGTTCTTGTACTGGATGAATTAATACTGCTTAAATGTCCACACTATCAAAGCAATCTACAAATTCAACCCAATCCTTATCAAAATTCCAATGGCACGTTTCACAGAAATAGTAAAAACAATCCTAAAATTTGCATGGAACCACAAAAGCTCCAAATAGCCAAAGCAGTCTTGAGAAAGAAGAGAGCTGGAGGCAACACACTTCCTAATTTCAAACTATCATTTCAAAGCTACAGTAATCAAAACTACCTGGTACTGGCATAAAAAGAGACACATAAGCCAATGGAACAGAATAGTCCAGAAATAAGCTCATGCATATATGGTCACCTGTCTTTGACAAGGGTGCCAAGAATACACAATGGGGAAAGGACAGTCTCTTCAGTAAATGGTGCTGGGAAAACTGGGTAGCCACGCAGAAGAATGAAATGGGATCCCTATTTTATAGAACTCACAAAAATTAACTCAAAATGATCAGTGACTTAAACATAAGACCTGGAAAACTCCTTGAAGAAAAAAAGGGGAAAAGCTCCCTGACATTGGTTTTGACAATGACTTTTATTATTTTTTTACCTTTCCCCCCCCAAATACTTTATTTTTTCAGTGTTCCAAGATTAATTGTCCATGCACCACACCCAGTGCTCCATGCAATATGTGCCCTCCTCAGTACCCACCACCAGGCTTGCCCAACTGCCCACCCCCACCCCTCTGACTTTTAGATATAATACCAAAAGCACAGTCAGCAGAGGCAAAAATAAACAAGTGGAGCTACAAAAAAATTAAAAAGCTTCTGTGCAGCAAAGGAAATAATCAACAAAATGACAAGGCAACTTAGGAAACGGGAGAAAATATTTACCAACTGTTTTAATCTGTTCGGCTAGCCTAACAAAATACCAGAGATTGGGTAGCATCCTCATCCCTCTTAGTCATTATGGTTCACCCTCTGAATGCTTTGAGAGTTAAACACATCTAGTTCTTCAGTGCTGAATAAAGATAGTGACCATGATTTCCAAATTTCAAATAAGGCAAATAGGTTGACACTCGGACAGTGTATTTAAGAGAGGAAATATGTCCAAGACACAGTTCATCTTGTATGAAGCACAGTAATGCACATTCTCAGAGCCTGGGGCCTCCAGTCCACATCTATGTAACCTCCCAAATTGACTCACCTCTGCATTGTGGGTAACCCACACTCATCAACACCAATGCTGAAGCTGCTCCTGCATAGGGCAGGAATGTGCCTACATTTTCTGACTTACATAGAATGGAAAAGTCCACTGAAGGAAAAGCTCTATGATGCTGTGTCTTAATGCAGGGATAATTATGAAGAAGCGGCTCAGAATCCAGACTCCCTCACCAAAATTTCAATTTCAATTCATTCTCCCAAAGAAAATAAATGGACTACATATTTTATCTTAACTTCATTCCCATGGAAAAGAGCTTATAGCTTAAATAATTAAACTATACAAATACAAATTATCATTGTCTTATCTATGATAGTTTACTGAATCTCAACATTGATCTTCAAACTCGTTTTTCAGTAACCAGGTTAAAATCAAAACAAATACGAAATAATTTTGTCAAGGGCTGAGGTATGTCAGGAGGGGAAAAAAACGAGCTTTTTTCCCCCTCTTCAATTTTGTCTACAGAACACAACTAAAAACAGTTAAAGTAGGGAAAGAGCAAAAACAATCAAATCAGGAGTCTTTCATTAAAATGTTAGAAAAGAATAGGAACAGGAGAAGGAACAAAACCCAGCTAACAATTGTGGGTGAAAGGAGTGAAATGGAATTATCTCCTATAAAGCAGGGAGGGATGGTTTGGGAGGAAGATAGGCAAGTGTTGAAAATCTAACTTTTGGGGAAACAGCAATTGAGAAAGAAGATAAAACAGGACGGGGGGAGAAGGTGGGTCTAAGTTGTAGACAAGTCCGAAGTGCTAAACGGAAAGGAGATGGGGCTAGGTAGAAACATAAATGAGAAGAGCTGAGACTGTGTAAAAGAACTGGTGGAAAGAAGAGAATGAGTGGAAGTGATATACATGAGACAGGAAACGGAGCTGGGAAGGGGTAAGATTGGTGGGTCTGGGATCAGGAGGACGAAGGAGGCGAGCGGGAATGATGTGCCTGGGGAGATGGGTAGGATGGGGCTGTGGAAAGGAGGACCAAGATGTAGGGAGGCTGAGTGGGAGAAGGGGCTAGGCTAGGGGACTGAGGGCAGTTAAGAAGGGAGCTGGGCAGAGAGGGCTACGGTGTGGGAGAATGAGCTAGGGAGAGGACCTAGCCAGAGCCTGGGAGGAAAGTGGGGGGAAAAGAGAGACCTAGAGGGAGAAGGGGTCAGGGGTTGAAAGACTCGAGCAAGAGGAAGAACGCAGCTGGGACGACGGAACGAAGAAAGCCAACAGACTGCCTGGATAGAGTGAAAAAACTAGAGAGGATGGAGCGGAGGGCAAAGGACGGGAGAAAGAGAGGATGAGGCTGGAGGGGGAGGATGGCGGAACTGTGGTGGCCGACTGAGAAAAGGTGGGGGCAGAGGACGGGTCTGAAGGAAGAGAGCAATTCTGAGCGGAGAAGAAGGCAGGTGCACCAAGGGGCGAGCCCTCTGGGGCCGCCAGGGGGTAGGGCCGGGTGGGGGTGGGGCCGAGAAGTCCTCACCGTGGAGTCCTTAAAGGACGTGCCCGGGAGAAAGGGCAGGCCATGCACAGGGTTGGACACCATCGAGGCCGCTTTCGTCGCCGCCACTTGGGTCCAGTGTTGGCTTCCCCGGTTGCCCGGGCGACGAGCCGCGTCCCCTGGCCTCGCGAATCTCCATGGTAATGCCAAACATCCGGCGCGGCGCGCGTGGGGGCGGGGCCTGAGGTGCGGGCGTGACGAGTCTGCGCGTGCGCTGCCTGCGGCCCGGCGTTCCGGCGGAGAGGTGGTCACGGCCCCAGGCTCGGGGGCGGGGGCGTGGGCGGTGGGCGGTGGGGGCTGGTGGCGGGGGTGGGAGGAGGTGACTGCGAAGAGGCCTCCGCCATGGCCGTGAGATCCAGGGGTGGAACCCGGCCCTTAGATGAGTTACGGTGGAGGGGAAGCTGCTTCCTTCTGTCCACCCAGTCCTCACCGCTCCCCACCCGCGCTGTGAGCTCGCGCCCCTCTTCTCCCAGCCCTGGGCAAAGGGCTCCTGTCCCGGTTCACAGTGAAGTCTTTGGTGATGGTTGGTGCCCGTTCAAAGTGGCACCCGGGGCCAGGGCTTGTTGGGGGCAGGGTCTGCGGGTTGTATCTCTTGCTCAAGGATGTTCAGTGAACTAATGCAACCTTCTCGTCCCCGATCCTCCCACTGCCGCATTATCATTTTCCATCCTCACCTCTCTTTATTCTACAGTCAACTCCTGCCGCAGGTGAGGGAGTCTGGATTCTGACACAATCCTGACTGACACAAAAATCCCTCCAAGCCATGAATCCTTATTAAAAGCGCACACTGGGATGATGAAACTCTTAAATCACCATACTCTAAAACCTGTCACCTATAGCCAAATCTAAATGTTTAAAGAAGCAATAAAGGACAAAGTGACATGGAATAAAACTATAGTGGGTTTCTCCACTCCACGTCCCGTGAGTTAGGCAAGTCGAATGGCTCCATCTGACATTTTAGCAAAGTATCATCTCTGTTGGTACTTTGGAGTACCAATTGGGAGGCCAATTCTTGAAGGCTGTTCACCCCAGGACACTCAATATTCGTTGACTGGAGAGCTATAGGGTGTTTATCTCAGTTCTCCTGATCTGTATACCGGTCTTCCGCTGCAATGCAAAAATCTGACCCACAGAGGGAAATGCATCCCTTTCCAAGAGAAAACTTAAGTCATAAGCGAACAAGTGGGGTGAAATATTGTCAGGATCGTAGGTATTCTTGCCTTTGGGGATTTTTATAAAACTTGTTTAAATTATTATGTCTTAAAAGAAATATAATCCCGTTCCTGAAGCATTTTCAGGAAAGAAAGAAAAAAGCCCGTCAGCCCAGAGGAGTTTAAAAATAAAAACAAAAAGCAAACAAAACCCTGGTGCCAGGACATGGGATTCGTTAGGTCTGAAATAGAGCCCAGGAATCTGATTTTTCTAACAGCTGTTTCTGATAATGAGCCAGTTTAGGAACATGATAGAGTAGCAAGCCTGCCACAGACACTAACTCCACGTCATGGGTAGTTTAGTGCTAATGCAGACAGCAGCTTTAGTTTTATTGCTGCTTGTCAGACAAATCCCCCTGTTGGGTTTCACTAATGGGCATGAAGCTCAGGGGGCCCAGGACATAAATCCACTGGTGGCACCTGAAGCAGTTATTGGTGGCTCTCTCCCACATCCTGCCCAAACAAGTTTCTTTTCTGCCTCTCTCCTCACTACTTCTGTCTTCCTTTTCTTGTCCCCCCCGCCTTTTTTTACCTTTTTTTTTTAAATTTTCTATTAGTAAGTTACCTTAATGTGGGCGTTTAATGCTTTAAAAAAAAATCAATGAATTACTATTGTTGAATTTACTGAAAACTTTGTAAGTATCTCTCCGTTGCATTTTATCTTAGCCACTGACCTAGAATACAAGTCAGTTACTGGAAGACTATTTCAAAATGGCAAGTTCAGGGGCGCCTGGGTGGCTCAGTCGTTAAGCGTCTGCCCTCGGCTCAGGTCATGATCCCAGGGTCCTGGGATTGAGCCCCGCATCGGGCTCCCTGCTCGGCAGGAAGCCTGCTTCTCCCGCTACCATTCCCTCTGCTTGCGTTCCCTCTCTCACTGTGTTTCTCACTGTCAAATAAATAAAATCTTAAAAAAATAAAAATGGCAAGTTCAACCTTCAAAGAGGTTGAAGATGCCTCTCTCACTTCTCTCCACCTCACTGATGCCGAGTACCCAGAAACATTGGTAGCTATAATCCTTGCTGACTCTAGATGATAACCTTTAACTCTTACCGGTTATATGATCCTGCCCTCCCCTCTATCTTAAGAAGAGTAAATGTGTGGCATTAGAATACACTTGAAAGACCCTTTCTGGACTAAGGGCATGGTTGCACTTGGGTCTATATTCCCTAGATTGGGTTGGGAAGGAGTTCATGGGGGCTGGAAAGGCTAAGTCATGCCTAAGCTATTATCCATTGTGGCATCTGTTTCTATGTGAGGAGTGGCCTCTGCTGAAATGTCTTTCTGTTCCAGAAAAACATACTAGTTAAATGGTTAACCAAGTGTTTTAACTACTTTTCAGATCCTAGAAATGCATGGTGAAGAAAAGTTTTCTTGGTCTCTATTCTCCTAAAAATACCATCACCTCTGAGGAGAGGAAGCTGGGCGGTGTCGTTAAATGCTAAAAAGCACAGGGATAAGTCTGTAAAGAAGGGGAAAAAATAAAAAAAAATAAAGTTAGGGCTTTGGAAAATTTCTTGAGCCCTGAAGTTTGGTATGATTAAAGAGTTTATATCCCGGGGCACCTGGGTGGCTCTGTCAGTTAAGCATCTGCCTTCGGCTCAGGTCATGATCCCAGAGTCCTGGGATCGAGCCCCATGCTCAGCAGCTCCCTGCTCAGCGAGAAGTCTGTTTCTCCCTCTGCCTCCTCCCTTGCCCCTGGCTCGTGCTCTCTCTCTTGCTCACACACACTCTCTCTCTCAAATAAATACATATTTTTTTAAAAGAGTTTATATCCCGTTTCTCCCAAACATGACTACTCAGCATGGATCACACTTCAGTTGCACACACCATTTTCCACTTTGTGCAATATACAGGAGAGAGTAGGAAACTGACCATCCCTGGCAGCTAAAGTAGAAAGTGCCATGGTCTGAAGGCTGTGCACAAAGCCTGGACTCAGAAGACCACGGAGATATTGCATGACTTTAGCAGGTGTTTCCCCCAAACTTGGGGAAAGGAAAATATGGAAAGATCAGTCTGCCAGCAGACCAAACCTGAAAGAGGGCCTAATGCTGGATAATGACTCCCAAAACTGAAGGGAGATATCAGACTGGCAGAGGTTAAAATAAAGCATTGCCTAAATTAAGCATCTCGTTTTTCAGCATTTTGCCCAGAGCGCTGGCTTTATCCAGTATTTGTTTGCAATCCTGTGATTTTATTCTTCAGTACCTCAAGTCACTGGACATATATCAAGCAGGGGTGTGTGTGTGTGTGTGTGTGTGTGTGTGTGTGTGTGTGTGTGTGTGTCCCCCTTGGATATTTACGCAATGATTTTGGGTGTTCTGCTTCCCTCTGCTGGATAAAAACGGTACAGCATGGTTTCTGATAAACCCAATTACACACCTGTAAGTTTGAAAGTGCTGGGGGTGGGTTTAGCGGGTGACCCTAGTGGTAAGACCTTGCAGGGGAGTGTCCCTCAGCCAGAGTGCTATCCAGCATTCCTTTCCAACACTCCTTAGTTTCTGGAATCTCTTATCTAGGAAGAGTGACCAGTCAAGCCACCTCCATCTTTGCAAAGTATGGTAGAAGGAGAAATATCTTGAGGGATTTCCAAGTAGTTACAGGAGCAGATTTAGGACTCAGAGGTAATCTTCGTTTGACACAAACTCATGCAATTTGGGTTTAGACTGTTTTGGCCTTGCAGTGGGTTCCTGCCAGGGGTTTTGAAAAATTTGTGTTTCTGCTGCTTTTTTCTTACTTAAGTCAAACCCATTCTATGACTTTAGCTGATTCAGATGGAATTCCCTCCTCTCTGAAAAAGCCTATCAAACATTACCTCACAGAATCAGAGATTGCCACTGGTACTTACTGAATGTGAACTTTGTGCTTAGGTATTTTTCCCACAGTAAAATTAGTCAGACTCCAAAAGGATTTGTTCTTGTTGGGAAAAAAAGAAAGGAACACCGAGTGGAGATGCTTTGCGTATTTCCATAGTTGTCTTTGAGAAAAAGAAATTGTGTTAGCCCAGAAAAGTGTTCAAGTTCACTTTAATGAGTAATAGGATATATTTAACAGGTCCTGAAGACAAGAAAGGATTCACTAGAGAAATGTAGGGAAATAATTGAGGATAGTTGGTGTATCTTAAAGCTGGTTTGAGTCTTCGAAGGTTTTCCGGATGGTCACAGATGGCTTCTGAGACTGACGTTTGCCGTGTGACGTTGGCTTCTAGCACAAAATATATTTAAGAATTTCACTATCCGTGCTGCTTCAGCATTAACAGCCTAAGGATGTATGCTTGGCCCAAGTGTCTGGAAATGAAACAAGAACTGCATCTTTACGTTTATTTCATTTGTGAGGGCACACAAAACAAAAATCCACATTACCTTTCCTTCCCAATTCTACACTTCTGGTTCACACAATTGGCAGTGGGGAAGTTAGACCAAAAGCCCTTCTACGTTCACTTTGTTTTTGTTGTGCGAATGTGGACTCTGGATTCAAAGGCCCAAGTTTCTGTGAGATTGCATTAGTCTGGGGCAAACTTACCTAATCTATCAGTGTCCTCATTTGTAACATGGAGGCAACAAGAATATCTATCTCATGGGGTTGTTTTAAGGGTTCAATGAAAGAATCTAAGAAAACAGCTCAGCTAAGGACTTGGCAAGAAGGGAGCACTAGCTAATGTAAACTGTTAATATTATTATTCCTAGTTTAGAGACTCTGCCCTGGGTGTTTCATTGCATTTTTTTTTTTTGCTTTTTTTTTTTAAGAATTTATTTTATTTATTTGACAGAGAGCCAGAGAGAGAGAGCAAGAGAGGGAACACAAGCTGGGGGAGGAAGGGAGGAGGGAGCAGGCCTCCTGCCAAGCAGTGAACCTGATGCCAGGGCTCGATCCCAGAATCCTGGTCATGATCAGAATCCTCAGATCATGACCTGAGCCGAAGGCAGATGCTTAAGGACTGAGCCACCCAGGCGCCCCTGTTTCATTGCATTTTTGCCCAGAGGATTACCCAGGGTACAAACTAGTGTCGATAGAACAAGGAAACATTCAAAACGTATCTGGAAAGTGGAGTCCTGCCTTCTGAGCACTTAATAAAATGCTAAGAAGAGTCTGAGAAGAATCCTGCAGGCACCAGGGTGTGTCCACGGAAACCTGAGTCCATGTGACCAGGCCCACAGATGGAATCACTTAATGATAACCTGGTTTTGTGTAGACTGAAGGGAATAAGATTTACTCTGTTTTCTATGGGCAATGTAATGTGTCACTAGTAACTAGTCTATGCAGGTAAACAACGACCCTGATTTTTCTCAAACAGAATTCTTCCCCATCATACCCTGTCCTGAAATCACAGTAAGAGCCAAAGCGCTTACAAGGCTCTTACATTTTGTCTGCATCTCCTACTGCCCTCCCTTTCTCATTCACACCGGCCTCCTCCTGCTATTCCTAGTGTGCTCTGCCTGGGAGAGAAACAGAGCCAACTCCCTCACCTGTTTCTGAATCTTCCCTGATCCTGTTTAAAACTGCAGACCCACCGCAACCCTCTGGCCTATTCTTCCTTGGCACCATCGCCTTCTAACCTTCTATATAACTTACTTATTCGGTTCATTGTCTGTCTTACTTCCGCTTCCAACCCCTGAATGTAAGCTCCCCAAAGGCAAGGATTTGTGTGTTTGGTCCCCTACTGTATTCCTGGTGCCTAGAACAGGGTTTGGCACCAAGTGGTGCTCACTGTTTGTAGACTGGCTATCAGTGAATAAGTATACTCACCAGTTCAAAAGGTGAGGCCTCCGCTCCAGGGAAGGTCTTTCTAGCAGAGCACTGTCAGACGGCAGCTTGATTCACAAGGGGCATTTCAAAGAATTCTTTCAACACAAGATAACGTATCATTGGCTTTGTCGCAGGAGCCATATCTCAGCCACGGCATCACCAAATTACCGAAAGAGCAAAATGTCAGAAGGGAGTGTGATGTTAACTATCTTGATATTCTCGTAAATTGAACCAGAGACAGTTGATTTTGTGCGTTAGAGAATAGAAAGTATTAGGTTGCTTAAAATTTCTAGTTCCCAATTTTTTTTTTTCAGGAAGTTTTTATGTGACACTGCTAATTTATCTATCACCGATGACATTTCACCATAGCCTTATTTTTTGCCTGGAGAGATTTATTTTAGTGATGGGCCCATGGATTTTTTCCCCCTTTTTTTCTGCATTTTCTTTAATAAATACATATTACTTGAAAATGATAAATAAGGGCTTTGGGGGGACTTGCTGCTAAGTCTGGATAACTCTTTTATAAGGCAGAGAAGAACTTTTTTTAAAATCCCATATTCAAAGTCATACCACTTGTCGAAATCCCTGGGAGAAGACTGAAGAACTGACAATCCCTAGTGAAAGATGAGAGGGAGGGCTTGCATAACCTTAGAAAGATTATCAATACTAGATGAATTTCTTATCCAAGGAATCAAGGTATTTTCAAGAATATGTGACTGGAGAGAGAGATTTGATGTCATACTCTAGGTCACAAAAGGCCTATTGCCAAAGACTTTTTGGGCTCCGAGAAAACTATGAGGTGCAAAGATTGCTTTATTTGGCCTCCAAGCATGCAATGTGAAGTCACTTTAACCTGCAAAGAAACAATACAACCCTCACTCTTCATGAGGTATTTAGGAACAAAGATTAAAATGAGATTAGGTTAAAGTATGCACAGGAGTTAAAAGTGCTTCACACACTGTGAAGGGCTCTGCAAATATTTGGGTGTTGATGTTTCTGATTAGCTGAGCCTTGGATTTATCCAAAGGAAAAATGCATTTGAGTTTAAACATTACAATGAGTTATGTGACTGTGAACCAATCATTCCCCTTTCTCGGTTTGTTTCCTAGTTTAGTGGAGATCTTTTTGGCCTTACTTTGCTCGATTATTTGGAAGCTTGAATGGATGTGGAAATGTTTTCAAAAGCATAATGCACGATAAGATCTGAGGTATTACTCTGTAGCCTTTGAGTTGGTCAAGGTCTCTTGGAACCTAAAATACAGTGCATACGTCTTCCTATGAGATCCTGCTAGGTAAGAAAAGCCCTTACCTTAGATAGATATGCTCTTAAAATTAATATTTAAATGAACCTTCCCTTTATTGCAAAGCTTTTCCTTCCATACTATTTTAATAAAAGTTCCTTAAGGGATAAGATGGTTATTTATTTATTTATTTATTTATTTATTTATTTATTTATTTATTTAAAAGGAGGCAGCCAGAGTGTAACATGCTGTTTCTCATTTACTAAATCAAGAACTTGTACTCAGGTTGGAACCCTACATTCCCTGATGGAGGGGGCTTTAATTACCTGGGACTTAAACTACTGCCTGTGGAAATAGAGGGCTTCTCTGTGTCCAGATGTGTCAAGTGGGTCTGAGACTGAATTAAATACTAGAGGACAGTGTAAAGGACTAGAGAAGCGAAGGGAGTAACAGGAAGGGTTGAGGTGTCCACAGGTGACACAGCCTTGCTGGTGGGAGAGATATTTCTAGTCTCTGGGGGGCAAAGGGAGAGACCTTAGTCCTTTTAAAAATGTTCTGGTACAGAGCAAGCCCCAGCCTCCCCAGGGTTTGGCTGGCCATCTGGCCCTCAGACTAGTACTGAGACCGAGTGGGAGATCCTGTGATGGCCCGACGTGGGAAGATGCTGGTTCTCAGCAGTCTGAAAACTCTCTGTGGAAGGGTCCCTGCTTTCTTTTCCTCACTGTGGTATCTCCAGAGCCAACATGGGTACCTGACACCAAGAGGTGCTCATAAATACTTGATGAATCAGTAACTGAAGAGTGGTTCAACTATTAACAGTGACAACAGAAGCATTTGCCAACTGCCTACGGCCCCCATGGGTCATGAAAAGGGTTAGGGCAAGAGGAATATCCATGATTCTCTCAGTGGTGCCTCAAG
>CM053608.1:85898084-85919581 GCA_028646535.1 Procyon lotor | reverse complement strand
CCTGACATGAGGAATTGGAGGAGAAATTGAAACCATAGATGTATACTCCCCCGCCCCCATCACACTATCTGAAAGTCATAAGTAATCTTCAAATTTAGGAAAAATGCTTTTTGGGAAGCTTTGTTTTATACCCTGGTTATCCCTATCTGTATTCTCATATTTGATGTCAACTTTGGGATGACTTCTTCCTGTAAAGATTATCGAAATACAAATTACACAGTTAGCAAAATGATCCTGTCTAAATGCAGTGGGTTAGGAGAGAAGTGATGCTAGTCCTGGCTCTTCCACTTTTTAGCTGAGGGACTTTTTATAGTTAATGCTGGTCTTCAAGGTTTAGCAATGAGGGTGATCCGACATCTTGGTTTGATTTCAAGTATCCAGGAACACCACCAGGGAACCACGTTATCAGTATCTTTTCTTAATATTTTTATTAATATTAATAATATAATAATAAATTATTATTAATTATTAAATAATTAATAATATAATTAATTAATATTAATTAATATTATTATTAATATTAATTATATTAATATTATATATTGATCCGACATCTTGGTTTGATTTCAAGTATCCAGGAACACCACCAGGGAACCACGTTATCAGTATCTTTTCTTAATAGTTTTTATTAATATTAATTAATAATATAATAATATATTATTAATTATTAAATAATTAATAATATAATTAATTAATATTAATATTAATATTAATTTTTCATCATTCCAAATTATAAATGTAAAATTTAAAAATCATTTTTGTGACAGTGGGGGTAGAATAGAATCTTTGGGGGGAAATATCGTTTTCCAATTACATGTTGGGGTTTTTCATCTCTAATAATGATAGAATACAGAAAACTCATTGTGTTTAAATTTTATATTAAAATTGTACTGTACCAAATGCCCATGTTTAGTCTGTGGATTTATTTGAAAGATATATTTTAAAGTATCCAGAAGTTAACTGGTAATAACCTAACAAAACAGACATCTGAGACAAGTAAAACAATTTCGAAAGCAACAAGAAATAAACTACTCCTCGATTCATGTTTCCTTAATGCCATGAAATGTCTTTGGAGTTTATTCAGTGCTATTGTTTGATTGCTACCACGTAGTTTCTGAGATTTGCTGTAATTTAATTTTTCTGTGTCTAAGCCTCTTGGGTTTAAGAAGAGGATATAGAATAGCCCAGTCAAACTAACATTTGGTGTTCTCAACCCCTGGAAATGAGGGACAACAAACACCACCCAAGGGTAAGTTGTGAGGAAAATAGTGACAACGGTCACTGTTGAGCCAGATGTGAAAGTTAGTCCTCCTTCGACAAGATCTCTTTTAGCCATCATGACAACATCATGCACAGGTATTAGCTTCATTTTCACACATTAGGAAACTAAAATTACAAAAGGGTAACTTGTCTGAGCTAAGGAAGGGGAGGAGCCTGCTTTCAGATTGTGATCTGAGAAGTCTCCCTGAAAGGCTCCGCCCGCACAACAGGGCCTATCAGTGTTACCTCTGTCACCTGAACTCAGTAAACCCTTCACTTTGGTTCCATCTAAAAACATCCTAAGGTTCATCGAACCGGGGAAAAGGCCAGCATGCATGCAATAATTACTTGAAACATTGGTTTCCTTGGTGGTTAGACCTTCTACTTCTATTCAACTCTTTTTCCATGATCTCAAAAGTAAGAATAACAATAAAAACAATAGTAGCAACGTATTCTTATATTCTTTCTTTCATTCTTTAGTTTGAAGAAGAACTTTTTGAAACACGTGAAGAATTTGAGAGATTAATCCAAGGTGAGAAGAAAAGGCTTGCAGGATGCTGCGTTAGACCAAGGATGAAACAGATGGTCTGTTCATTTCTGAGAGGTGCGCGCGCATGCACGCACGCACACACCCATATTCTAAGGGCGGAGAAAATTAGGTAGACAGTACCTACCCACACCTCTATGTCAGGAAGGGCAGCACTTGGCTCTTGCAACTAGCAAATGAGTGTTTGCAGCAGGAGGAGCCCTGCCCCCGAGTTCCTAAATTGCAATAATTTCAGCACCATCTCCTTGTTTCCTCAGCCCTAGGGATGATACTTTCTACAGTTGTCCAGAGAACCGGCTCACCTTAAGGAAAAGTGGCGAAAGCGTCATCTTTACTGTTGCGCTTCTGAGGAAGAGTCAGACAGACGGACGGGTGGACTGGACGAAGGGAGGGGAGGATGGGGCAGAGAGAGTGGAATTCTTTTAAATTAAACCACTGCCCTCTCAAGTTGCCGTTGTCGTGTAATGCAAATATTCCTTAGAAGACTGGAAAAGTAAGCCCCAAACACAGAGCTGTCCCTCTGAAGGAAGGCCACAGGACTCGGGCTCACATGAGAGAGTGCTGTGGAGTAACCTGCGGAAAGTACATGGAGGCGAATGTCAAGGAGTGCTTTGAATTCCAGGTTGAGGTTGAATATTATTGTCTTATAAGCAAAGAGGAGTAATGGCAAGGCTTAAGCCCAGTGTTATGACTCCAGGAAAACAAGCAGGCAGTGCACGTGGGGTAGATAAGAAGGGTCCATTTGCTCAGCATCACTCTTCATCAGGGAAATGCAAATCAAAGCCACAGTGAGGTGTCACTTCACACTTGTCAGAATGGCTAAAACCAGTAACACAAGAAACAACAAGTGTTGTTGAGGATGTGGAGAAAAAGGAACCGTTGTGCACAGTTGGAGGGAAGGCAAACTGGTGCAGCCACTCTGGAAAACGGTCTGGAGGTTCCTCAAAAAGTTAAAAATAGAACTTCCCTATGATCTAGTAATCCCAAGATTTGCGTATTGACCCAAAGAATATAAAAACAGTAATTCGAAGAGATAACTGTACCCAGTGTTTATTGCAGCACTATTTACAATAGCCAAATGATGGCAGCAGTCCAAGTGTCCATCTATAGATGAATAAATAAGGAAGATGTGGTATCTATAGGCCATGGAATATTACTCAGCCAAAAAAAGAATGAAATCTTGTCATTTGCAATGACAGGGACCCACCTGGAGGGTACAATGCTAAGCAAAGCAAGCCAGCCAGAGAAAGACAAACACCATATGATTTCACTCCTACGTGGAATTCAAGAAACAAGACCAATGAACAACGAAAACAAGAGACAAGCCAAAAAAACCAGACTCTAACTGTAGAGAGCAAACTGGGAGGGGGGAGATGGGTAAAGGGAGTTAAAGAGCACACATACCTTGATGAGCCGGAGGAATGCACAGAATTAGTGAAGCCCTATATATAGTATGTCTGGAACTAATAGAACACCGTATGTTAGCTTCCTGGAATTAAAATTAAAAAGCATAATTAAAAAAAAAAAGAGGGCCCATGTGAGGGCTGAGTAACAGCTAGGACATTATTACAATGGTTTGGAGGGAAAGAGAGTCTAACCAGTAAGGGGGTGGGGGGAGGGGCACAGGAATGGAGAGTAAGTGATGAGAAAGGGACATTCTTGGCCAGGGAGAAAGCTTCTGTCTCTCACTGTGTTGTATCTCCCAGAGGACCCAGCCACAAGTCTCACACTCTACACGTCTTTCTGTGAATAAATGCATACATATTTCTCCTTTTGGATTAGTCTCTAACACATTTTAATCCTATTCAATTACAAAGTCCCATTTTGTAGCACCTTTGGACTTAAAGAAGACTCGGTAACTACCACAGGGACAGTCAAGAACTCAACTTTCCTTTGTACATTTAAAGGTGGAACCTTGATGTATGAACAAGTGCCCATGGTCCAAATCGATGGAATGAATTTGGTAGAAACCAGAGCTATCCTACGATACCTTGCTGCAAAATACAACTTGTATGGAAGGAACCTACAGGAACAAGCCTGGTAACAACAACTACTTCTTACTTAAAACAAAATGAAAAAAAAAAAAGGAAATTCTAACCTTTAGTCATGTTAGCAATCGTAGGTAGTTCTTGATGGATTCAGAAAATTCTTTTCCTGTTTTTTCACTTATTATGGAAAAATCTAACACATCAAAGGAGAGAGAATGATAAAATAAACCCTGTGTACACAGTTACTTTCAACAATTTTCAATTCATGGCCAGTTACCCAGTTTATTTCATTTTCTGATTCTGGAGTGAGAACAAAGCAAGGACAAAAACTCGTGAAGGAAATTGGCCCCTTTCTGGTGAAATCTGTGTTTCCCTCCACTAGGTGGGAGTAAAGCACAGGGTAAATCACAAGAATGAACTCAATTTGCACTGATTCAGGAAGCAGCCTTTGGAAACCACCCCCTAGGTCCCTGGTTTACCAGATAGCGCCCCCCCGCCACCGCCCCTGCCCCCCCAAAGTGTCCCAGACATTCTTAATTCTCACGCGTACACACTTGTCTGTTTGCAAGGGGCAGACCTGTCTACAAACCAGCAAGCAGTCTTATCTTATTTGAATTTTAAAACAGCGATCTTCGATTGCAAATTATTGCACAGAATAAGAAAACCATTAGCTGGTAAACAACAAATAGTCCGTTTTTACCAAAGGGGATGTGTTTTTAAATAAATTTAAAATTTGTTTATTTAATTTATTAATAAACATTTAATATATTTATGTTTTAAATAAATTTCTCATTGTTTTAAGAATACATTTATTTTCAGAAACTTAACTTTAAACTTAGTATTTAAAGCAGTAAAACTTTTGAAATAGATCTTGTATTTTTAAATCTTAACATAAGCTTTCTCTTGCTTTCTAGCTGATTCCAATTGCCAAATTTCTGCTGATTGCATCCCTGCAGTGTAGTTTAATGTATTCCTCTGTCTCTGTATTTCCTGCAGATTGGCTGTTAGATATAGAGGTTTTTTTTGTTTGTTTGTTTGTTTTTAAGATTTTGTTTATTTATTTGACAGAGAGAGACAGATCACAAGTAGGCAGAGAGACAGGCAGAGAGAGAGGGAAAAGCAGGCTCCCTGCAGAGCAGAGAGCCTGATGCGGGGCTCAATCCCAGGACCCTGAGATCATGACCTGAGCCGAAGGCAGAGGCTTTAACCCACTGAACCCACCCAGGAGTCCCTAGATATAGAGGTTTTATCAAACTTGAGTTCTAGTGGTTTTTGCAAGACTATTTCATAGTTATTGGTATATTCCCCAATCAGGAAGCAAAAAAATGTCTGCTTGTCTATTCTTTATGATAGTAACAGCCATTGGTGTTCAGTGCTATCATTCCTTCTGCATTTACTATCTAGGGTACTTCTATAAAGAAAAACTTTCCTTCTTCTACTATCTGCATATCTGGAGTACAGTTTCCTCTAGGAAAGACATATGTTTATCAATTTTCCAGAAGAGTTAGCTCACCTGTGTTCTACCAATTAATTATTGTTATTGTTCTAGTGTCCCGATGAGCTCATCATTTTAAATATCTTTGATGTGTTTCAATTCACTTCCATTGTTACTCTTATTTATGCTCAAATTGTCCTACCTTTGGCCAGTAGGAGCGAAGTGGCTCCTGGGAATGTTTAACCTTACTCAAGTGGTCTCTGATATTCCTTATTACTTCCTGGATAATCCAGACTAACCCTGTACACCTGTTGTTCTGGACCTGAACTCAGCCATTTCTCTAAAGAGCTGTGGTTCCTTTTACTGCAAAATTGTTTTTATTTATTTATTTATTTATTTATTTATTTATTTATTTATTTATCTTAAAAAAGATTTACTTATTTATTTGACAGAGAGAGAGAGAGAGAGCACAAGCAGGGGGAGAGGCAGGTAGAGGGAGAGGGAAAGGGAGAAGCAGTCTCTTTGAGGAGCAGGGAGCCCAATGTGGGACTTGATCCCAAGACCCTGGGATCATGACCTGAGCTGAAGGCAGATGCTTAACCGACTGGACCACCCAGGCGCCCCTGCAAAATTGTTTTTGAAAGTATATCTTTCACAAAACTAATGCTTATAAATTGAAAGTGAATTAATAATTTTTCCTGGTGCATTCACTGGTATCTCATCCTGATAAAAGCTTGTGTGTGTTAGACACTTTCTGTTTTAACACTCTTTCAACTGCATAATCCCAAACCAACCGTACTGCTCAGAATGCTACTCTTGCAGCTATCTGTTGCTGCAGACGCCATGTCTGAAGGATCTGTGAGTTGACAGGGATCAGCTGGACGGCACTCGTTAAGAGTCTCTCCTGCCACTCTTCTCTCAGACGTCTGGCACCCAGGTTGGGAGAGCTGGAAGGAACGAGCCTGGGAGTGTGTGTCTCTTCCTCCACTTCTCTATGAAGCCAGCGTGAGCTTCTTCGATGAGGTGGCTGGCTTCCCGCAGAGCGATGTTTGGGGGACTACCAGGTGGAGGTTGTGAGGCTTCTCATGACCGAGTCTTAGAAGTCTCAGAACATTACTTCCCCACATTCTGTCAGTCAAGCAAGTCCCCGAGGCCCATTCAGATCCAAAGGGAGAATGAAACTTACTCTCAATGGCAGAAGTAGCAGAGAATTTGAGGCCATTTCAAGATACTCATTGCTATTCCAGGTTAAAGTTAAAAGAACTATGGATCCAAAAGATTCAGAGACTCACTTTGGACCAGGGCAGAGGTTTCCCAATGCCCAGACCAGTAGTCTTCTCACTGTGCCACGGTGCCTCATCCAACATAAAATCTTCTTTTCTATTCATTCTGGCACAGAGAGGTGTGTGGTAGCAAGGGGAAACTTGTCGAGTCAGTCCTGTGCCTTCTTGAATTGTTCTACTAGGTTTGAGAACCTTCAATCTAGATGGAGAAGTTGTTGGCAGCACAGAGTCCCCTGGTGACCTCCTCCCCAAGATGTATAGACAGGGCCCATTTCGTTGTTATTATAACATTTAAATAGCCAAATATGACCTTTGCTTCATTTATTACTTTAGGATTATTTTAATACTTTGTATTTTAATTAGCACTTATGTCACACAGTTGATATTCACACCCACATACTCACTCCCACACTTGAGTCCTATAATTTTTCTATTTCTCAGATTAATCTTAAGATCTCCAAGGAATAGCGCACAAGCAGAAATATTTGATTTTAACTCACGGGACATAGAGATACCAGCCACGAGGCAGGGGGTGCCTCAGGCATTAGTTAACTTGTTTCTTCAGCTCCTGAAATGAGCAACTCTTTATCTGCAACTCTTGAATTATCGCCCCTTCTCTAGGATCGACATGTATGTAGAGGGCTTGAGGGACCTGAACGACATGATTATGTTCTTTCCACTGTCCCTGCCTAGAGAGAAGGAGATGAATCTTGAATACATCCTTGAAAAAGCCACTACAAGATTCTTCCCTGTCTATGAGAAGGTAAGTGACAAACTTCTGTCCGGCCCTGTGACTTGGGTCAAAGGGGAGAAAAAGCAATAAACTCAAAGTAGAGAACTTCATTGGTGGATGAAAGATCCCAAAAACGGATTATGAAAGCAAAACTCTCCGCTCCATTGCAGTTACAAAACAAGTCTGCCCTCCTTCCTCTTACCTTGATCCTCTGCATTTAATGTTTTTCTAAAGGATTTCATGCATAACTTCAGCAAAATTTGTGGTTCTAGTGCTGACAGAATTTCAGTTGCTTGACTTCATTATGGAGTAAAAACCAAGTCTTATCAAGGTGATTCTACGGGGTAAAAAAATCCCACACTAATTAGAGAGGGGGAGTGAGGGGAAAGGATGGATATTACTTATAAAAGTATGGATGGATATTACTTATAAAATACACTGGATAGTACCAGGGCTCAGGGTACTTTATAAGGCTTATCAGAATTCTGCATAATATTGAAAATGTTAAGAAAACAATTGTTCCAAAAATAGTACTATTTTTCACTATCTCTGCATTTTGAACAGCTAAAAATAATGTCTGAAAACTTGAGCTTTAAGCAGATACTTAGTGCCAGCCTGCACACAGGGTTGGAGGACTTCTTTAGTTATCAGGGCTCTTGACCTCAAGGTCAAGATGCATTTCTTATATGGCGCCTGGGTGTCTCAGTTGGTCTTAAGTGGCTGCCTTCAGCTCAGGTTATGACACCAGGGTCCTGGGATCCAACCCTGTATCAGGCTCCTTGCTCAGCAGGGAGCCTGCTTCTCCCTCTGTCTGCTGCTCTCCCTGCTTGTGCTTGCTCTCTTTCTCTCTCAAATAAATAAAATCTTAAGAAAAAGGATGTGTTCATTACAATATCAGTCAACATAGGAAAGGATCATGAAAAAAGTTAAGGGTTTGATAAAAATGAGACATCTGCTTTCCAAACCCCCACCAGCAATGCTGGTTTAATCCATCCTTTCTGGGTTAGGTAACAAAGGTTCTAATTGAATGATTTGGTATCTACATTTGAATGTCTTTATCATATCAGTTTTACAGCCTAATCATATAAATTATTTAACTGGTATTTATGTATTATTTTAAAAAATATTTTATTTATTTATTTGTCACAGAGAGAGAGTGCGAGCAGGGGCAGAGGGAGAGGGAAAAGCAGGCTCTCTGCTGAGCAGGGAGCCTGACTCGGGGCTCAATCCTAGGACCCTGGGATCATGAACTTAGCTGAAGGCAGACATTTAACTGACTGAGCCACTTAGGAGCCCCTAATATTTATGAGCCCCTAATATTATGTGTAGATTATAGATATGCTGACTTTCTAGGTTATACTTTTCCTTCAATTACATTTAGTAAGTTATCGGTCCCCTTGGTCCATGATGGAAGATGGATCAAACTATGAATAGTCTGTACCTCAGGCTTTCTTGGTGTCATTCCTTCAAAATTATTCAAAAGGTAATCTATTCCATTGTAATTATCATATAATTTAAGCGATTAAAAAAAAGATTTTATCCATTTATTTGAAAGAGAGAGAGAGATTGAGAGAACAGGAGCAGGGAGGAGAGGGAGAAGCAGGCTCCCTGCTGAGGGCAGGGACCCCGACGTGGGGCTGGATCCCAGGACCTTGGGATCATGTCCTGAGCCAAAGGCAGACACTTAACCCACTGAGCCACCCGGGTGCCCTTAAGCAATTATTATCTTACAGTTTTACCAATGTCGACAATGGGATGAATGTTTAACATCACTATTCCCAATGACTTAAGTTTTTGTTGTGAGATACTGTGAAGAAGAGAGAGTTCTCTTGGCTAAAAATAGTTATCGACATCATCATCATCATCATCATTATCATCATCACCAAAACAGAGCTAATCACCTGATGGTTCATTTCTGCTAAGTGCTTAGTATATCTTAACCACTGTGCCACTCGTTTTGCATGCATGACTCCAAGTCATCTTTTAACTCCAGGAAAGATGTGCCATTGTTATCCCCATTTTGCAAAGGAAACAAGGTAACTTGCCTGATGTCACACAACTCATCACATGGGGGCTTATACTCAGGTCTATCTAACTCCTGCTCCCATGTCCAAGCATCACAAAATCACAGTTTGAAGGTTAGAGAATACCGTAGTGACCTTCCACTCCAACCTTTTATATTCAACTGATTTTGACTCAAAGTGACCTCTAAGTCAGAGCCCTATTAGAAGAAAATCTGCTTATAGAAATGAGCTGTGGGTCCCTGTGAGAAAAGTGTTCCCCCTCAAAGAGTAGCATCCTAATAAGGATCCTGACCTCAGATGGCGTGAGGAGAGAACTATCATCCCAGACCCGGGAGGACCACCAATCCAGGCTAAGGGGATGAAAGGTTCATAGAATAGGTACAGGGATGTCATGAAAAGAAGACAAAGGTATGTGAAATTAGGCTGTTTCTGGTGTTCAGAATACTCAGGAGGATTCAGGCTCTCCCATCTCTTTTGATGAGCAAGCTGAAGCCCTCAGAGGCGGGATTTATATGTGCTCATACAGCTGGCCAGCGGCCAAGATTAGGAGCCAGGTCTCCGAAATGTCTAGCAGACTTTCGGCCAAATCATCCTGACTTTAAGTTATCTGCTCGGTATGCCCCTGAGTCCTCTACCTTCTTCTCACCTATCCTGCAGGCACTCAGAGACCACGGGCGAGATTTCCTCGTGGGCGATCGGCTGAGCTGGGCTGATATACAGCTCCTTGAAGTCATCTTAATGGCCGAAGAGTGCAAAGCCAATGTCCTAGCAGGCTTCCCTCTGCTACAGGTAATGCTACCCAAATAACTCCCAAGAACTGCAGGAAGGATAAATTTGTATCATTCACTTATTCCTGCATTCAGTCATTCGTTATTACTGAAGAACCTACTAAGTGCTTTATGCCAAGACCCGTGAGAATGATACAAAGATGACCTCAAGGAATACACCTAGTCGGCGAGACAAGCACATAGACGGATAATAGCCTCAATATAAGGTAGCAGATTTAAAAATAAAGTGGTGTGGGAAAGCCGATGAGGGTCATCTGGGCCAGCATGGGGATCCGAGGCTGACTTCTGTCAGGCTTTTAGTCTCAAAGGTTTTGCCCTGAATGTGGCAGAACCTCAATAAAATGATGGAAACATTTAAGATATTACCATCCTAACACAGTCACTATTTAACGAGAACCATAGCCATAAACCGTACTCTTATGTGCCGAACATTGTACCAAGCACTAAGGGCACGAGAAGTCACTGCTGTTACTCCATCCTCAAAGTGGGTAGGCAACGAGGCCCCAGGAGATCCAATAACTTTGCCTCAAGCTACATGGTCAGCAGGTGATGGGACCGGGATGCTACCCTCGGCCTGATCCCGTGGCTGTGTTGATGGCTTCCTTTCTAACATCTTAAAAATACGCTTCTTTAAAATAGTTGTCACCCAAGTTGTTGCCATCCTATGGCCTCAATTTTCCACTTTACCTTATGTTATAGGCACGTTTTGGTATTTTTATGTAGTCTGCCTCATTTGGATACAACTTAATCCGAAAAAATTTCATGATTATGTAATATTCCACGTGCTGTGCTCAGAATTACCTTTATTTTGAATGCTGAAAATCCTAATGTAAATATTCAATACTTGAGAAGGGTCTACATAAATGAAGACACACCGGTTGGGTAGAATTTTATGCAGCCACCTAAAATACACCTAAAGGTGTATTTTCCAAGATTACAGAATGACATGGAAAAATCCTTATGACATAAGGACTTCTATTTATTAGTTACACATCAGGATACTCTGGAATATTTACTTGTATGAATAATGTTGCAACAGCATCTTCATGGGTATACACTTTTCCACGTTTAAGATGGTATCATTAGGATGCAATCTGAAAAATGGGTCACTTGGTTACAGCCTATGAACATTTTTGTGGTTCTTGAGAAATATTGCTAACTTGCTTTGTAGAAGGGTGGCAT
This sequence comes from Procyon lotor, assembly GCA_028646535.1. NCBI lineage: Eukaryota > Metazoa > Chordata > Mammalia > Carnivora > Procyonidae > Procyon > Procyon lotor. Next base: position 85,908,341 of record CM053608.1, on the reverse strand, counting down.
CGCTTCACAAAGCCACACGATGTATGTAAATTCCATTTTATCCCCTGCTCCTACCAACCATAAGGAATATAATTTTTACACACTTTCTGTCACGTGCAAAATATGCATCATTTATATTTTGTCTGTTTTGCTATATTCTATTCTCATGGATAGCGTACTTCTGCATTTTAGGAATTCAAGGCCAGAATCAGCTCCATTCCCACAGTTTGCAAATTTCTGCAGCCTGCAAGCCAAAGGAAGCCTCCACTAGATGAAGTCTCCATTGAGACCGTGAAGAACATTTTCAAATTTGAACATGGCATGTTTCTCAAAAACATGGGCACTATAGTAGCCGAGTATTAGCAAGTGAAGAGTTGCCAAGAACTCGCAAATGTTTCTTTGCATTCTTAGGAGTGCCTAGAATGATATCATCAGGCCACTTTAATAAGGTAATAATAAGCAAAAGGAAATAAACTACCAAATACTTTGTAAATCAGACAACTCTTTTCCATAAAACAATTAAAATGCCAATGAATCAGGATTATCCAAAGATTCTTCTGCTTTCTACTTTTTGCAAAAGAGTAAAATCATAAGTAAGTCAGTGGATCTCAAGGACTTCTTTAAAAAGCAAAACACCTCATGTATACAAATACTGTCACTCACTTCCACATCCTTTTGGGACATGGTATAGCTTCAAGCTAGTTTCTTAAACTTTTTTTTTTTTTTTAAAGATTTTATTTATTTGCGAGAGGGAGAGAGAGAAAAAAATGAGTGGGGGGAGGGGCAGAAGCAGAGGGAGAAGCAGGCTCCCTGCTGAGCAGGGAGCCCCCCCCAACACCCCCCCCCCAAGGGACTTGATCCCAGGACCCTGAGATGATGATCTGAGCCAAAAGGAGATGCTTAACCTAAGCCACCCAGGCACCCCTGGTTTCTTACACTTTCAATCACTAGAGTATTTTACAGATATAGCATGTATTTTTATAATTAATTTCACATTTAGTTTCTACTTTTGTATCATAATCATAGCTTGTCTGGGTTTTCTATTTGGTTTGGTTAAACTGATGGGTCCTCCCTCCCTACCTCCCTTCCTTCCTTCCCACCCCTCCCTCCCTCCCTCCCTCCCTCCTTTAACCGAATTACTTATCACTGGAAGCCTAATAACTTCCTTGAAAGTCGCTGGGAAGGGGAACTGAACACAAGAGTACCAGTTGGGGCTCTACCCACCATTTCACATAAAGAATGGGTTTGTAATCTGACACCATGGAGTAGAGGCAGCGGGATCAGAATTGCAGATTTTTTGAGCTTTCTGGGGTCTCACCAAACCGTTCACTCCACATTCCTCCTTAAGGATGAAAAACTGAGACCCAGAGAGAGGAAACGACCTTTGAAACAACCTACAACCAGTCAGTGGGAGAACTGGGCTCGAACTCAGTTCTCTTGATGTTTAGTCTGGGGCCTAAAAGTAAGTGCCGCGGACACTGTCCTAACTCTGCCTAAAAATGAAGCGGCGATTTGGAACAAAATGGACAAAGTCATTTTTGCTTCAGGATTACTACTGTTCCAGCAAGGGAGAATATCTGCTCCTGAGGAAGAATTCCCAGTCTCTTTCTTTAATAAATGGACATCTAAATGTTGAAAATGATTTGAGTATATAGAGAGGACACTAAAATGAGAGAAAAGGGTTTAAAACAGAATGCATTTTATTTGAATACCGAATACATTCTGTTAGTACGCAGAGAGTGCTGAGAATAGAGTTTTGTTTAAAGGGGCAAATAACACTGGCAGCAATAAAATTAAAATGGAAGAACTATAATTTCTAATACAACACAAAGGACAGGCAGCTACACCAGCATTTTGTGAAGTTCACTTCTGGCATTCCATTATCTGGGAACTTACCAGTTTCATTTAAACTTTAGACACGAGTATTTGCAATTGTCAAAAAAAGAAAAAACAACCCCTCACATATAAAGTAGACACAGTAACTGAAAGTGTGTACAACGATTTGTTAAATATCTTTAATGAAACCATTATCTGACAAGTAGAAAACAGTTGAGTTTTTGATTTAAAAAAAAAAATCCCTCAAACCGGTGTTCATTTTGGAGAGTTTCTGTTGTTTCTAACGTAAAATAAGACACACAACATTCCACGTTGAAATTTATCTTTTAAATCCAAAGTGTATGCTCTGCCCGTTACAGGAGAATCGTATGAATTTAGTCTTCGGTTTCCTTTGGATTCTCAGAGCAGCAATAAGATAAGTCTCAGAATCATCATGAGGCTGGGTTAGAAGAAAAGAAAGGCAAAGAGTGGGTCATGCTTACGTGGCTTAAGACAGAGGTTCGTATATTCACCTGACCCGCACTGTTACTAAACGGGCTTCCAAGATGCTCGCTTCTCCTTGGAGCGGGGGTGATCTCCATAATTACCCCTGTCCTGGAATTTCCCACACCTGGCTGAATTAGCCACTTACAAATGCTGATTGATTGAATGAGCAAAAGCAGAACTCACGATTCTGAAAATCTGGGGTGAACCTTTGTAAGAGAAAGTTTAAAAAGGAACACAAAGCTTTCATAAGCTGGTAAGGGCAAATGCCTTGAAAAAAGAAGCAGGGGGCAATTCTGGGGTGTTATCATTACAGTCACAGTTACCTTCCACTGACTAGGGTCTTGTTGTTGTTCTTTTTTTTTTTAAGATTTTATTTATTCATTTATCTGACAGAGAGAGATCACAAGTAGGCAGAGAGAGAGGGGGAAGCAGGCTCCCTGCTGAGCAGAGAGCCTGATGCAGGGCTTGATCCCAGGACCCTGAGATCACAACCCGAGCTGAAGGCAGAGGCTCCAACCCACTGAGCCACCCAGGCGCCCCTATACACAAAGTTTTGAGATCACACTACATTTGGCTGTTTGTTTATTGTTTTTATCTCCCGCTGTATTGTTAGGATGTTCTAATGCCACTAAATAGTTTTTGAAAATGTATCACGTAACTGCTGCTCAATATTTCATTAAGCAGACAAAAGCCTTATTGAAACACTTCCTTATTGGTGAGTTTTTAGGTTGTTTCTAATTTTTCAGTTTATCATGTGTTCCATTAGAAATAAAGTTGCAATAAAATATCAGTCTTTGTATACATTTCATTATTTCTTTGGAACATATTCCAAAAAGTAAAAATGTGTAGCAAAGGAAGTAAACAAGTTTAAGGCTTTCAACATATAAAGGCTGCTTCGAGGAAGAATTAAAAATGTTACTTATAAATCTGTACGTGGTAATATCCTTAATCTCACAGATAGAATTACTGGGATCAAATTAAGAGAAAGAGGAGGCTCCTTATTAATTTTTTTTTTAAATATTAACTGTCCTCCCTTGAAAACTCAAAACAAGTGCAGCAGGTTATCACTTTGTCGAACGCTCTGAGACTGAGTATCAGATTTAAATGAATACATTTACTGTTTCAGATGAGTAAATCTTGAGGAAAAAGGGCTGAATTCAGTTCTTTATTCTAAAAAATGTGAGTACACGCAGTCAGATCCTATAGCAACACTCCATGTACTCCACAGAAATGTCCTGGGGACATCAATGCCAAGGACGGACTGTAGGCATGATACTTTAAGGTTGTATAGTCACACTTAATCTAACAAAAATCACTGTGAACTTTTCAAGTTAAAACTGGCTCTTGCCAAAAAGGCCACATTAAATGATGGCAAAAGAAAGCACAGAAAAATAGTTTTTCTTACCTTAGACCTGCAACCAGCCCAGCTGGCATGATTTTCTTAGATCTCTTATACCTCACACCCATTATGGTGGCCAGGAAGAAAGCTGTAACTAAAAACCCAACCAATGTGTGAACTAGAGTTTCAAACACACTATCAATGCTTGCTTGTGCAAAAAAACCCCAAAAAGACATTGATTTGGCTTTTTAATATAACAGCTTATTATGTATAAGTATTAAGTTGCTATCTTCTTGAAAAGATAAAATGTTCTCTTAAAAGATTTTATAAACTAGCTTTTCGAAAAGGTTTCTGAGTAAACAAGCACGTTAAAATCCATTTCTGAAATATCTTCAAAAGGAAAAGTCTTTGTTTAACTTAAATTTCTGTTTGTAGAAACTCCTGGAAGGCTAGGGCTGTGTCATATTCAACTGTCCTCAGGAACCCTAGGCAGTCTGTCTGGACCAGCAGGAGACATCCAATAAATGCTCATTTAAGTGAAAGTAAAGAAAATAATCAGAATCTTTTTTTTTTTTTTAATCAGAATCTTTTAAGTAAGACCTGATGAATGAAAAAAAAAATACTCATAAAAAAGGCTTGACTGTTTGTAATTTGCAGCACTGCATTTTGGGAAATGGATGCCTAGAGGCTAAACATTAATATTATTAATATTAACTTAATTAACTAAATTAATATTAATATTAATATTATTAGTAACATTAATATTATTGCCCAGAACAGTCTGGCAATAATATTAAACTCAGAAGGGTCATACCAGCATTTGAGAAGCTTAACCAATATGGAGAGAGAATGATTTAATGTAAGAGATTGGGGCACTGACGTCATGATTTCAGAACAGCTTTCAAACAAAATCACTTGCTGATATAAAGAACAAAATGACTGTCAATAAACATATGTGAACTACTTAAATGTATGTGAATAAAAAGCCCCAAATATCCACATCTTCATGATATGTCTCTTCTTTTGACACAATTTCATCATTAAAAACTATCCCTAGCTCTTATTTCAAACAAATCAAGAAAAAAAAAATACAATACTGTCTCTTTCTCTCCCTCAAAGACCGAATTGATACAATTTGTCTTCATTTGTAGTGTCTTCCATCCCCACCAGGGCACTTTGAATAATAATCAAATTAAATAGAAACAATTTCGAAACCTAAACCAGATCTCAAGCTAGACTAAAGAGAGCCAAGCATCCTGGGCCTATAAACACACACAGGTTTCCATTTTTACTGTGGACATTCCCCTGCCAAGCCCCACGAGGGAAGAAGCTAAAAAAAAATGTCAGCTTTGGTTTTCTAGATTCAGTCTTAGGGTAAAACAGGATCTAAAAGCTGCTTGTGAATTAAATAAAATAATGTGAGGATGTCTTGTTAGGTATTTTAATAGCAACAACAACTATGCTAATAGGCACTTAAGATGGTTAGCAGAAAATCTGGGCATAATTTCTTGATTTCAGAAATTTCAAAATTTCTGATTTTATTTTATTTTTCTAGTAATAAGTTTCATAGAAACATTTGAAGGCCTGGGAGCAATATCCTTGGTTTTTATTGGGTCTAGAAAGGAAGAAGAATTGTGTTTGGTCTCCACACATGCATATCTACTTGCCACATGACCGCATGTTTTCCAGTATACCTAGTACAGGGTATCAAAAGAGCCTCTCCCAAGGTTCAAACCTTCATAATCAGAAAAAATGTCTTACTTACACAGTGACAGTTTGACATCTCGCTTGTCATTGGAGACACGGTAGGCGCCATAGCCAGCCAAAAATCCAACAAAAAGACCAGCGATCAAAGATGGAACACCACCTGGGGAAAAAAAAGTGGGCTCAGAAAGAGAATTCCCAAATGAAAGGAATTCCTTTCATTCCTTCAGGTAGGATACATGCACCTTCAAATGCATATCTATGTGGGCACTATAACTAGACAAAGCCAAATTACAGATCAGCCTCTTCAAGGACAGTTTCTAATATGACTGGTCCCTGCTGAACCTGAAATACAAGGCAGAGGAACCCCGAACACACAGCAGTGCCAGGGTTAGATATGGCTTGAAGGGTGAATACAAAAGCCTGCCTGGGAGTAGCAGTTTTGACCTTGATTGCATGACCTTGGACAATCAGTTGACTTCTTTACAACTCTCTCTGTCCTTTTTTTCCTCTTCTCTTTGCTTCCATCTTTTTACTCTGAGGTTGTGATAACAAGAGTAGGATGCACCGGTATTTAAGCTCATAGAGGTAGAAAGAGAAGTCCTGTGCAAAGCAAGCGGTGGTTCTGTCCTGAATAATTAACAAAGCTTCCAGCCTCGGGATGTCAGTACTCAGGGATGAATGGGGACCTTACTGAGAAATGGGAAACCCAGCCAGCCCTCCACCTGGTGGGTGCACTCCCAGCCCCCAGCCCATTCATCCATTGCCCCAGGGCACGGTGACCAACACGAAGCACTTCCTGTCCACCAGCAGTGGGCCTCCTGCCAAGGACATGGTGCATAAGCGTGCACACGCACACACGCACACACACACACACACACACACACACACACACACACACACACACACAGAGCAGCATCCTGAATGAGAAGCCACACATGCTGGGTTCTAGTCCTAATTCTCCCATTTGTTGCCTGTAGGACTTGGGCTAAGGCATTTAGTCTCTCTGAGTTTTGTCAGTTGCAAAACAGAGTTAATAATACCATCCACTACAAAGGCTTAGAATGTTACAGTTGGAGGGAATGTTAAATTCCTCATTGTTCCTCCCTCCCCCCAGATCTATTCTGCAAACACAACAGAATACGTCCAGTAAGTCACTCCTCTAATTAAAAACCGTCAGTGCTTCCTACTGCACTTAGGGAAAAACCCAAGTCCGCTCAATTACTGGAGCCTCGGCCTTCATTCAGGTCCCTGAATACATCAAACTCTTTATTCTTCAAGGCTTCTAGACACGCTGTTCCCTGCCTGGACTGCTGTTCCCTGCCCTGTTCACCTGGCCAGCTGCAGCTCACCGGCAGAAGGCTCTGTAAGGGTCAGCTCCTCCGAGACGTCTGCTCTGACCCACCGATCTGAACGAGGGCCCCCACCAGCACCTCCCACGATTCGCCCTCCTGTATCTGTACAGCTGTCCACGTGTGTAAGGTCAGCCCCCTGACTTGCTTGCGAACACCGTCTCTTTTTGCTCACTGCTGTTGTCCAGGGCCCGACACGGTGCTGGATACCTGGCAGCACTCGATAGACGCTGCCAAAATGCAGGCCCGGGCACTCCCTGTTAAATGGGTCATGTTTAAGCAGAAGACGGCAGATTAGAAAATAGTTGAGGGGATTGGAGCATTTTCTGGAACGCATGACTAGGTCACCTTAATTAAGGTGTCTTCTTACTTAGAGACCTTGGACTCTTTTCTGTCCACCCTGATGCTTTCTGCACTGCTGGGATCCTCCCCACCCGAAGCATGTGGAGGGAGGGGAAACAGTTGTGCCCGAGTCTTGCCGAGGTCAGACAGCAAACAGTGCGGATGGGCGGGCTCGACATCCTAAGAAGGCTATGGCTCACGGAAGGGAGCCAGATCTTGCAAAAAAGCTCAGTCTATAGTGGGGCTACAAAAAAAAAAAAAAAGAAGTTCCACGCTCTGCCCCAACCCCCTACCCCCCAGGTGCCCACCCAGCGGAGGCAGTCTCAAGGAGTTTCAAAGGAATTTCCAAAGGAGTTGAAAGGTGCACACGGGGGCCTCCCTCCTTCAGAGGAGGACACCGGCCTGACAAGCTCTCCTGCTCCCCTCCTCCTCTCCCGAGGGGCTGCTGTGCCCTGACCTTGAACTGGAGCAGAAGGTACATCACCAGGTTCAGCCCTGGTGCAGGAGAAAGCCAAGAGAGCTTTCTGGACATCTTGGGCTTTTTTGGGCACTGGCTACTTGGCTCAGAAAAAGTCTCAAAATCATAGTGTCTTCTCGGTCATGCACTTTTCTGGGGACCTGTGGGGGAGAGGGGCGAACTCAGAACTTGGTGCTCAGCACCCTGCTGCTGCCTCTCTCCCATTTGTCTGCTCCCGGCCAGAGAAGAAATCTATCAGCCCCTCCCTCTGACCCAAGCTATGTCCGGCACCTGGTCTCGCACAGGATTCAGACGTACTTGTCCTCTTACCCAACCCCACTCTGACATCACAGCTTTAACCTACTCAACACTGTTCTCAGTAACCATCCCGTGGAAGGGTCTCCCGGCCGAACTCTACGGGATTCATGTCTAGGGAAGTTTTAAGTAAAGAACTTTTTAAGTAAAAAACTTTTTAAGTTTTAAGTAAAGTTCTTTAAGTAAAGAACTGATTAACTTTATACAAAAGCTCTAAGACACTGGGGCCACAAGCAGCTTAGAATATAGAATACAAAACTAGAAAAAGGTATTTTTGCCTTACAGGCCCTTCGACTGTGCCCTTGGCAGGGAGTAGCAGCAGAAACAAGAATATTAAACCCTTCTTCTGGCCAGGCACTACCTGAAATGTGTTACGTGGATGATCTTATTTAATCCTAACTGATTAACATACAAATGAGGAATTGGGAGCCCAGAAGTTAAAACAACTCACGTGAATATCTGAGCTAGTAAGGAGTACTGTCACAAGCAGAATTTAGGAAAGCCTGATTCTGTGGCCTATGTTATTAACCTACATTACACAAGAGTGGGCTTCTTTGTGAACACATGCCCCAGGGGCTTCCAGGATCTCTCAGCTGGGGGCTCCTGCAGGAGGCCAAGGGACCGTATTGTGCAGCTGAGCGATGCACACCTGAAATCAGAGACCTTAAAGCAAATGCGACTGCATTTGTTCTGGAAGAGAGCTGCCTTAGAATACTAAAGTAATCCTTGTCTCTCTCCTCCACCCCCACACTTCCTTCCTCCTAGCCCTCTAAAATGCAGGCAGAAGGGTCCAGAGGTGCTTTTCTTTTCTGTCACAGAGTTATTTAGACACATCTTTGACAATGAAAAAGTGTTTCAGGAGTGCCTGGGTGGGTTAAAACCTCTGCCTTCAGCTCATGAAGATCATGAGCTCATGATCTCAGGGTCCTGGGATCGAGCCTGGCATTGGGCTCTTTGATCAGCGGGAGCCTGCTTCCCCCCTCTCTCTGCCTACTTGTGATCTCTCTCTCTCTGCCAAATAAATAAATAAAATCTTTAAAAAGAGAAAAAGAAAAAGTGTTTCAATAACAATTCTATCAGAACTTTAAGTTTAAACTACTTCAAAGTAGATTATAAAACATCAGTAGTGGTTTATAGGTCTTTGGTGCCATCATATTTTTCCACTGCATACATACGCTATACACATTGAAAGAGTACATAAGAGCAGCAAACAAAAGTCTAAGTGAATTAGAGGTCCTCAGGAATCTTAGAAAATACTCTATTTTAACCAGCCACCCCTTGGTCCCTACAGAGACCTGTGCTTCTGGCCTTGGACTTCTTAGCAATCCCTAAATAAAGGGTCCCTCTAATACCCATGTAGACCTGGCTTTTTCACTCAAGTTGAAGTCCACCAATGTCACAAACAGAACCTTTCATTTATTTCCACGAAAACTTATCAACTGTTTTTTTTTTCCCCCTCCTTTAGATATAGATGACGAGACAACCTCCGATAGGATATCTAAGTATTTAACAAATTTTCCTTTGCAAAACACAGTATCAACATAATTCAGTTTTTGATACTAGGAGTATGTAAACAAACAAAAATCCTCATTTGGTAATAAGCGAGTAGCCCTGAGGAGGTTAAGTCAATTAATTACACAGCTGCTAATGACAGGTGAAGAGAGACCCAGACAGGTGGGTTGGGATGCTCTGTCACACCCGGCCCCCCTGCCCTCTGCAGCTCCTCTCCACGAATGACATCCTGGTCCTCAGCCACCTCTAGGACCTCTTCAGCTTCCTGTCTTATTTACAGACCCTCAGATGATAGCACAACCACCCATCCCCCACCAAGGCCCTTGGATGAAAAATAGGGTTAAGGCTTACCTCTCCGCTTATATCCCAAGATGCTTCCAAATGTCACAAGGGCCGCATAACCGAAACCGATCAGGTCCATTGGCAAGGTTGCAATTCTACCGCTGGGGGAAGGGATACATTTTACAAAAAAAAAAAAAAAAAAAGGAAAGCTCAGCCAGAAACATGCATGCTTAATCAATGGTAAATCACTGATGAATATAATGAAGTCCCCGGCACAAAATGATGTTGAGTGATGAGACTATCCTCTAGTGCCTTATAGCAGCAGTTGAAACATATACCTAGGGGTGAGCAGTTCCATGAAAATCCTACCCAGGAGTCTGTAAGATGCAGGAGAAAGTGTGCCGGCTACAGCCTGGAGACACGGGTACTGGTTGTGAGCTGGCTGTCCAGCCTTGGAACCACCCCGTCACTGAAGTTGACTCCCCCCAGAGTGAGGGCAGTAGATGAGATGACCCCTAAAGTTCCTTGCAGCTTTCTAATTCTTTTAATTTCTGATTCCCAGGGGCGCTTCTATATCTTAATTCTTTGACATCTGCATTTCCTCCATGGGCTTTGTATATACAAGGAAAAGCATAGGAGGATTTTTTTTTTTT
>CM053608.1:85880526-85897584 GCA_028646535.1 Procyon lotor | reverse complement strand
ACTTGCTTCCGACCTACTGGACAGACCGCTCGCCGCGGTGGACGCCCGCTCGCTCGCTCACCCTCCCCTCAGCCACAACCAAGATGGCTTGGCCGGCGTCTCCGCCTGACTCTGTAAGGCTCAAGCCCGGAGAGCGCGGGGCCCGGCGTGGGGGGCGTGGGGGGCGTGGGGGGCGTGGGGCGTGGCGGGGGCGGGCCCACCGCTACCACAGCGCATGCTCATTGGCTGAACCCGCCTGACATTCAGTCGGGCGCCGGCGTCCCATTGGCCTCAACCACGCGCGCTCTAAATCCGAGGGCATTTGTGGTCTCAGAAGGCGGCAGTCAGAGACAGGGCGGGGTGCAGCGCCCCGAAGTCTGTCCGCGCGACTGCTGGTCTGTCCCTCCGCCGCGGAGAGGCCGGGGGCGCACCCTCCGCCCGCTGCAGCCGCAGCCTCTCGTCCCCGCGCACCGGTCTCCCCGCTCCACGAAAGTGAAAACAGCCAAGAGTAAAACGACAAAGCCAGTTCAAATCCCTAAAGCAAGACCCCCACCAGCCAATTCAAGGAAGGCATAGAATGAGAAAGGTGTAATTAAGCAAAAATCGGTTCTTTGCAAAGGCAAAGCAAACAACTGGAATCCAAGGATGGGAATTCAAGAAAAGATAAAACGTGAGTCTAATTTCAAATGTAGGATATTTGTACCGATTTCTGTTTAGACCTGGATAAGCAAAATTCACGACCAATAATGAATCAAGTTTTTCTTACTTAATTGCCTTTCCTGTGAAGAGGCAGCAGGGGGCACTAGAAGCTCTAGTTTCATTCGGTAGGCACAAAATTTTAGCCTTGTCAGTTATTCCCAAACATCAAATAGTTTGCTCTTAGAAAACAGGGATGGTTATAAAACTTAACGGTAAATGGGGAAAATGGCGATGGGCTAAGTGGAAGAACTTACGAAAAAGGTACGCGATTCCGGCTCTACAGCTGTTGGCTAAGGAGCACAGTTTCCTTAATGTCCTTGGTGTGGTCCATTACAGGACTTAGGGGGAGTTTTGAGGTGGACTCTGAAAGAGAGGCAGGCAGTGGAGAGTGACCACAGGGCACCGCCCAACTTCCTGTCCTAAGTCTACCGTTTGGACTCATTTTGAACCTTTGCCAAGGACACGGGACTTGCCGTGCAAAAAACGGGACTGAGGGCTTTCCCGGGACTGGGGACTTTCCCATAAACAATAATAATAACTAACATTTAGTGAGTGCCTGCTGTGTGCCAACCACCTTCCACTTTACCATATAGTTTTCTTTAATCTTCACCATGACCCTCTGAGGTACTACTAGGTCATCCTCATTTTATAGAGGAGGAAACTGTGGCATCTTGCCAAAGGTCATGTAAACAGCTGAGCAGTGTCAGATCCAGCTTTCAGAAAAGACAGTGCATGCAGGCTCTGCGGTCTTTCTGCCTGGGTTCGAATCACAACTCCCACTGTATATTATTTTATTTTATTTTTTTTTAAAGATTTTATTTATTTGACAGAAACACAGCGAGAGAGGGAACACAAGCAAGGGGAATGGTAACGGGAGAAGCAGGCTCCTTGCTGAGCAGAGAGCCCCATGCGGGGCTCGATCCGGGACCCTGGGATCATGACCTGAGCCGAAGGCAGACGCTTATCGACTGAGCCACCCAGGCGCCCCCCCCCCACTGTATATTATTAATGCAGGAAAGCACACAACATTATGACTAGCACCTAGGAAATACTCACATGTTTGCTATTATTATTAAAAGAGTGGTCCTTGTTTTCCAAGAGCTTAAAATATACTTTAAGAGGTTGGTAAGATTCCTAAAGCAGAGGCACCCGTTGAATGGATGAACAGGACAGATAATGGGTGCATGTTAAAGTGTTCAGAGAAGGGAACAGTTGTAAAATAGTAGTCAGGTCTTGGGTCACAGGTTGCTGCGGATGGTACCTGCTTAAAGTTCTACCCAAGCAACCAGCATCAGCCTCTGATCCTCAGCCACTTGAGCTAATCATTACATCCTTTGTTTTCGATTATCATATGTGGGTGTGTGTGTGTTTAAAAATACAATCGAGTTTTACTGGTCATGAAACTTCTCTTAAGGGATGCTGTGATACCTACTTTTTTTCAGCTGGAGGAAGTGTTTATTAATTTTGCAAATGGTTATCTGCTTGATGTCGAGCTGTGCAGTAGGACTCAAAAACAAACAGGTTGGGAGTCCGAGACTGACTCTGGAGTGGGGGTGGGGGTGCGGGATGGGAAGGGATATTATTTTAATTGAAACATGAAATCTGAGCGGGAGCCAGCGGGCCAGGAGTCAGGAGAACCCTGAGGGCAGCAGGAATGGTCTGAGCAAAGACCGGGGTGGGGGGAGTTGGGGAGTAGGCTCTGTGCCTTGTGAGAACCAAGGGAGGGTACTTGGTCGGGGCTGGAGAATTGTGAATTTAAAAGCAGAGTGATCTGGTTCAACAACAAGTCCTGTTCTCAAAGAGCCAGGGCTGAGCATGGTTTCCTGCCTCTGAGTCTTCTATTTCAATCATCTGGACTGTGCAGCCTGCAGATGTTGCTGTGTGGAAACCTCATGGGGTGAGAGGTCGTCTTTGTGCACAGCTTGGTTTTCATTGGTTGTCCTCAGCTGACTTTAATGCTCTGTGTGGCATACACTTAAATCCGGAATTTGGCTTGAATGAAATGACTCCTCACTCTCGTGCTTTGCTGAACTGTATGTGTCTGTGGTAAACTGTTTGTGTCTATGGTAAAATGGATTTACATACATTCACTAGCGTACACGCCAAAAGAAATCTCTTTTGGATAAGACATAAAATAAAACAAGACAGAAATTAAAGATAGCTCCATTTTTCTTGTTCTGTGAGTCCCCATGGAGCTACTACTGTGTTTGTGATACTTGGAGTGGAAAAATCAAACAGAAAATTGGGTTTTTGAGAAAGAGGACTTGATGTACGGGGTTAATCCATTTGGCTTCTTCAGATCTTTTTGAGCAAACAGCGCTTAATGCAATAAAAATAGCATCTTTGAGGAAAAGCAGATTATCTTATCTGATAAGGCTGCTTTTTCTCATTACATTAATGTTGCTTTGATAGCACATTTTAAACAGTGTTTTTAATTTAAAAGGAAAAGTCCCAAGAGAAGGTGTAGATTGAAAAATAGGGCATGATAATACTTGAAAACCTACAATTGAAGAACATTCCAAAATTCCTCTTAGCAGGGCAGTGCCGCTGACTGTAAAGGTGAAATTGGGTCCAAATTTAATGAGAGGAAAGATTCCGTCCCTTTCTCTCTCCTTATGATTGGGTCTAAGAAGCTAATCGTTACAGCAAGTTTAGGTAGTATCTCCCAACAAATTTCTTGGAAAGAAGGGCAACGACTCTTAGAAGAGCTGAAATTCAAATCAGGTGTGGCTAGAGCATTAATTTTAAAACAACAGCACGCTTGTAATACCGTGGGCGGGCTCTGCAACACTTCGGATTTGTATGTCTCACCCACTTCCCTGCCCACTCCAACTCCTTGTAGTTTCTGGCAACCATTAATCTGTACCGCATTTCTATAATTTTGCCATTTCAAGAATATTATATAAATGGAATCCTAAGATCTGTAACCTTTGGGGATTAGTTTTTTTTCACTCAGTGTAATTATCTGAAGATTGATTATGGTTGTTGCCTGTATCAGTAGTTTGTTCCTTTTTATTCCTGAGTAATAGTACCTGGTATGGATGTACCACAGTTTGTTTAACCATCTGGATGGCTTTCAGGTTTTGACTATTAGGAATAAGCTGATCTAAGAATTCATTATTATTGTGTGAGCATATATTGTCATTTCTCTGGGATAAACATCCAGGAATAGAATTGTTGGGTTGTATGGCAAGTGCACGTTTAGCTTTTTAAAAAAAACTATTTTTTGGAATGGTTATACCATTTTACATTCCTACCATCAACGTATGAATTATCCAGTTTCTCTGCATCCCTGTTAGCCATTTGGCAGCCTCTCTTTTATATTTTAGCCCTTCTGAGAGATGTGCAGTGATAGCATACTGTGGTTTTAATTTGCGTTGCCCTGCAGGTGAATGATGTTTGACATCCTTTCATGTGCTTATTTGCCACCATTTGGCAAAATGTCTCTTCATGTCTTTCACTCATTTTCTACTTGGATTATTATTACTTTTTTTTTTACTGTTGCATTTTAAGAATTCCTTGTATGTTCTAGATACTAGTTCTCTGTCACATATGTGGTTTGCAAATCTTTTCTCTCACTCTGTAAAGCACATGTCTTTTCATGCCTCCAGTAGAGTCACAGAGCAAAAGTTTTAAATTTTGATGCAGTCCAGTTTATCGATTTTTCCTTTTATGGATTGTGCTTCACATTAATCAAGGACTGTCCAGCATTATGAACCAAGCAGACATTGCGTTGAAGACAACAGAGTGCCTCACTGCAGAAACTTTTCATGTTAAAACTTTCCAGCCAGATGAGGATGTTCATTTCTGTTTTCTTGTTTAGCTGTATTGACTTTTTTAGAGATGTTCATAGTTTCAGAGATACTGCATGGGCATATAGGTAGACTTACAGCTTCCAAAGGTTTGAACTGCAAAACCACTACTGCTTATTAGATCTTGTCAGTAATATTACAGACAAGATCCTCTCAAAGAAAGAACTCTCTACTCATGGGCACATGGAATTGATGAATATAAAGATAATTTCTGGACCGTCACACACAGGCCATACAACTTCACCAAATAAATAGTTCATTGTGTTGGGGAAAAAAGATTTATTGCCATGATGGGAAGAGGTCAAGAAAAGGCTCACATGGCTCAACTGGAATTACAGCTCATTCATTTGAATAGAGTTACTACTCATTCATTTGAAGAATCAAGTGAGCAGATTAAGCGCAGTCCGTGGGGATTATGAATTAAGGGCAGTGTATTTCTTACAATGTAGGGGGAGGAAGAATTTTTGTATAGTCAGAGCAGTGAATTTCCAGTTAGTGGAAGTTTTCAACCAGACCTTGAACCACCACGTAGCAGGACTGTTGGAAAGGTGAATCAGGTACTCGGAAGTAAGTGACAATAGTGAGCTTTGAGAGCCTATCCAATCCTGAGTGTCTTTGGCATGATGATCCTTCTCCAAGGTAAGATACTGAAGTGTTCTGGAGACGAAGAACATAGGCAGGACTGATCCCAAGAAATTTGGGCAAAGATGATTGGAGGAGGACCTTCTCTAGATAAAGTTAGATTTATGGAGCTGGGAAAGACTTTGGAGAGAGGTTTATTATGCTCTTGATAAAGAGATGGAGAACTTGTATTAGGCTGGACTATGAAATCCCAGTGGCTTCACACAAGTAAAGCTTACTGTTCTCTTGTGCAAACTTCTTCCTGAATGTTCTTGAAGTGACTCTCCTCCAATGATGACCCAGTGACCCAAGTTCCTTCCATCTTGTTGCATGTCCCTCAAGCACATGGCCTCTAAGATCTGCTCAAAACGGAGAGAGAGTTCAGGAAAGGCATCTGGGTACTTGAGACATCTGAGCCATGAGTGTTTCATGCATCACTTTCATTAGGCAGAATTGGTCACAGCCAACCCAATTTCAAGGGAGGCTGGGAAACAGAAGACTAGACTGGTTATTGGCGCACGCCAATAGTTTTGGCCACAAGAAGCCAAGATCCAGAGGGTGCCACGATTTCCATGATTTCATTATGACTACTGTGTTGTGTTAATGTGTTCGTGTTGCCAGAACTGAGATCAGGTAGGATGACCGATAAGGTTAAATCTGATATATGATGGTATTTGAACCCTTCCATGGCCTGGTCCTGGGCATCCCATTGTCCTTTTCTGTTACCCCCTGCCTGGCAGCTAGTGTCCCATCAAAACAGAACTATTTGTGGCCCCCCATACCCTCCTGGCTTGCAATCTTTTCTCTTGCTGCCCCTTTCATAGATGTGAATACTTTCTTTGGGCAGGGGGCATGGGAGTGGGAGAGGGAGAGAGAATCCTAAGCAGACTCTACACCCAGCGAGGAGCCTGATGACCGTGAGATCATGACCCAAGTTGACATCAAGAGTCTAACTGACTGAGCCACCCAGGCGCCCTGTGAATACTTTCTACTCCTTCACCTAACTCCTTCTTGTCTACTTATTCACTCAGACTTAACTACAACATCTGGTCTTGCAGGAAGCTGAACCCAATTTCTTGATTCCACTCCCCAGATTGGGTTAGGTATACTTCTGTGCTTTCACATTGTCCTATCCATATTTCTCACGGCATCGGTAGGGACTAAAGGTTATGTCATTATCCATTTATGATTCTGTCTCCTGTACTAGGCTCTGTACTTCTTGTAAGCAACTCTACTTATTAGAGTTGAGATTTTCCTAGTTCTTGGCATGCTGAGTAATTTTGGGTTGTATCTTGGACAGTTTGAAGATTATGAGACTCTGGGTCTTGTTTAAATCCGATGGAATGTTGACTTTTTGTTGTTGTTTTAGCAGGCAATCAACCTAGTTGGTTTTAAGCTGCAGGCTCTGACCAGCAGCTTTCTGTGGGTTGTGGTTTCAAAGTCCTATTTTCCAAGTCTTTGCAGTGCTGCTGGGATCAAGCTGATGTGTACGTCACCTAATGGTCACTCTGACCCCTGGGCCTTGATCTCTCCCATGGTTCATTTCTCAGTCTAGGATAACACTCCTTTGGTCAGATTCATGCATGCACAGCCTGGGAATAAGCCTAGGTTCTTAAACAGTTTGACCAGTGCCTTCCAGCTGCCTCTTCTCTGAGATTTCCATGATGCTTTATGGTTCTCCAAAGAGTCCCTTTTTGGTCCTCATCTGTGGTGCATTTCCAATGAATTGTGCCCATATCTGGGGATGTTATTTTCATTTAGCAGAAATGGAATGGACCTCCCCCACTGCACTGTGCCAAAATCTTTTTTTTTTAATTTGGATAGTAAGATCAATGAGCCATACATCCACAAGGAAGTATGGAAAGGTTTATTACTTATATCATGGAACTTTCTGGAGAGAGCAAAGAGGGCTCCCAAGCTGGTCTGAAAATGGCTTTGAAAGAGCCAGAATTGGGGACTAGCTTGGTGTTTCTGACAGCCAGCGGATGTGGCTGGGGTGAATGTCTCTGCATGCGGGCTGGATCTCCATGGTTTGAACTTCCCACTGGTGACAAAGGAGCAATTGAGCCTTCTTACCAGCTTTGTCCAGATGTGGGACAGAAAGGGAAGGGGGAATGGTGAGACTTGAAAGCTGTCTGCAATCAAACATCAAAAATAGAGTCAGACTCTTCATTACAGTGGCCAAGAGGTGGGAAGACAGAGACAGGGGAACAAAAAGCAGGAGGCATTTGTGCCCCTCTCGGGCCACTGTTCTTGCAATCAGAGAGGAAGTTCCTTCCATCCCTCAGAGTTTTTGGGACCTGGGTGTTTTGAGAGATTAAGGAAAAGAACACACAAGCTGGGTGGTTTGAGAGATTAAGGAAAAGAAAAAGGAAAATGGGAAATTTCCTCTGTTGTCCCTGAATGTTGGGAGATCCTTTTCCCACTACTCATATCAAAACACTCGGGCCTTTCCCGGAGCTCCCTCGGTACTTGCCAATGCTCCCTTCCAGGTTTTAGGCTGCCTTGAATCAGGACAGGAGACCAGGGGGAGAAAAGTGGTAAGCTTACCACCAGTTTAACGGTCCTTCAAATTTCCATCTTTCCCTCAAGCCACCTGCTAATATTTACTTTTCTTAGTAAATACCTGCTCCTTGTGTTCTGTCCAGGCTTATAACTGCATTCAGTGGGAGGGACAAGGTGAGTTAGTCCAGCTTAGTCCATTTTACATGGAACCCTAGAATCTGTCTTGCACCATTTTGTTTACCCCACGCCTAGCACAGTGCCTTGTACATGGAAGGGACTTAACAGATGGTCATTGAATGAACAAAGTGAATGGCTGAATGAATGAGTAAACAAATCAAAGTCATATGATTTACTTACAAATAACACAGAAATTCACATTTCCAAAGACCAATTTCTGATGTCCATGCCATGGCCAATATTCCTCGATGCTCTTGCTCAGAGAGTGTGGGATCCTGTACAGAGAGGATCTAGTCTCAGTTAATTAAAAAAATAAATTTTTTTCTTTTTTTTTTTTTAAAGATTTTATTTATGGGCACCTGAGTGGCTCAGTGGGTTGAAGCCTCTGCCTTTGGCTCGGATCATGGTCTCAGGGTTCTGGGATCGAGCCCCGCATCGGGCTCTCTGCTTGGTGGGGAGCCTGCTTCCTCCTCTCTCTCTGCCTGCCTCTCTGCCTACTTGTGATCTCTCTCTCTCTCTGTCAAATAAATAGATAAAGTCTTTTAAAAAATAAAGATTTTATTTACTTGAGAGACAGCAAGAGAGAGAGAGTGCACAAGTGGGGTGGAGGGGCTGAGGGAGAGGGAGAAGCAGACTCCCCACTGAGCAGGTAGCCCAACATGGAGCTCAATCCCAGGACCCTGAGATCATGACTTGAGCCAAAGACAGAAGCTTAACCAATTGAGCCCGCTAGGCGCCCCCTCAAAATATTTTTTCTTGTTGCATCTTTACTTAATCAGTAAGGTAGGGGTGCCTGGGTGGCTCAGTGGGTTAAAGCCTCTGCCTTTGGCTCAGGTTATGATCTCAGGGTCCTGGGATTGAGCCCCACATCGGGCTCTCTGCTCGGCAGGGAGCCTGCTTCCCCTTCTCTCTCTGCCTGCCTCTCTGCCTACTTGTGATCTCTCTCTGTCAAATAAATAAGTAAAATCTTTAAATCAGTAAGGTATTTAAAAAACCCCAAATTGCTATATCTCTGGAAGACCTTTGTATAGTTTTGAGAATGTACTTTCTTTTTTTTTTTTTTTAAAGATTTTTATTTATTTGACAGAGAGAAACACAGCGAGAGAGGGAACACAAGAAGAGGGAATGGCAGCGGGAGAAGCAGGCTTCCTGCCGAGCAGGGAGCCTGATGCGGGGCCTAATCCCAGGACCCTGGGATCATGACCTGAGCCCAAGGCAGACGCTTAACGACTGAGCCACCCAGGCGCCCCAGGAATGTACTTTCTTAAACTCTGTCCCTCCCTTGCCTGTTCCAGAATTAAAATAAAATAAAGCAAAACTGACCAAGTACCTCCTTCAGTGGCACATGCTTAAGGTCGAGTTACCACGTAAACAGGCGGCACTATATGTTTAAAAAGAACTCCGCGGAGCTCTGCTGTTCATTCATCTCCTTCTAAACAGTCTGCATGTGAATTATGGGATCCATTTACACTCAGAATGCTAGAAACCCCCAAGTATTTGAATGGCAGGCTTTTTAATCTTAAGCTGCTGTGACCCCCTGCCCCACCCCCTCGTGACAGGACCCGGCCGATGCGTCCAACATGAAATCAACTCCAGCTCATCTTTTCCATTCTTGAATTCGCCTTTGACAGGGACCCCAGGAGTCAATGGGACCTCTGTATGTGGATGGGATTCCCAGGAGAGTCAGGAAGGGCCTGATGATTCATGATAGAAAACATCCCAAAGGGACTCTGCTTCCCTTTTAATTTTGTGTCAGTGGGGGGAATTTTGGAAACCGATGCTGATGAGGACAGAATTCTCATTGGAGCTAAATAGGATCCCTAACAGAGAAGAAACACAAGCTTCTGAGAACCAGGGTCCAATTCTCTTAACACGGAGGCCTCACCAGTGAAGGGCAGCCTGCCAAGGAGGGAACACACTCTTTTAAATGTGTCAGGGACTTGACCCCCTTCTGCAGAAGCTTTTTTCACTGATTCCATAGGAACAAATCAGTTATCTGCTCTGAGTCATTGAATGCCGTTTCTCTGTGTGTCTGCTTTTCTCTGCTCCCTTTTTGTTCTCTCTGGGTGTTTCGGGTTTTCTGTCCTGGTTTATCACAGGTATGAATTGCATCCATACCGGGAGTTCCCTTTTATGGTAGAATTGGCACCAAGTGGACAAGTTAAAACCTTCCAAATAGAATCTTAAAAAATAAATAAATAAAGGGGGCTCCTGGCTGGCTCAGTCAGTGGAACATGTGACTCTTGGTCCTGGGTTGTGAGTTTGAGCCCTACATTGGATATAGAGATTACTTAAAAATAAAATCTTTTTTTTTTTTTTAAGACTTTATTTAGTAAAGAGAGAGAGAGAGAGAGAGAGAGCACAAGCAGGGGGAGCTGCAGACAGAGGGAGAGGGAGAAGCAGACTCCCCTCCGAGCAGGGAGCCCGATGTGGGACTCTATCCCAGGACCCCGGGATCATGACCCGAGCCGAAGGCAGTTGCTTAACCAACTGAGCCACCCGAGTGCCCCAAAATAAAAATCTAATATAAATCTAAAATAAAATAACCCCCAAACCTTCTTTAAGTCAAATCCAGTTCCAAGGGGCTCCAGGAACTATTCATCTACTTTTGACACAATGGTTTCGGTTTTATCTGAGCTTTGTATTATTTACTACAACCTGGAACATCTTTGGTTATAGAAGAATTTTTGTTGACCTGGGACTAGTTTGGCCACGGAATCCATTCCCTGCCCCCACCAGCACAACCCCAGAGGCCCAGTAACCTGCTGAGGTACATCGTCCAGGTCAGCAATGATTTGGTCTGAGCCATCTCCTGGAGGAGGACTCGTGGGGGTGCACTTGGGTCCTCTAAAGACCTGGCCCCCTGTGGGGTACCTCCCTGTCCCTACTCCCTTCTGGTTGTCCCCTGGAAATGTTTGCTCTTTCACTTATGTCTGGATTCAGATAATAGGAAAGAGAATGAAACTAGCTACTTGGGGTTTTTTTTTTCTCCCCCTTCCTTTATTCCCTGTTTCTTCCTAAATGCAGAGAAAGGCAGAATCATAAATGCATCTTTACTATAAGTATTATGAATCCCCACATTTTGTTTTCATTTTAGGGGACTCCCCCTTATAAAAACTGTACAAGTAAAGGATGTGTGTTGTAGAAAGACTAGAAGAGAGAGATTTTAAAAAAAAAGAGAGAAAGAAATCTCCAAAAATACCTTCCCAAGAAAAAATTCAGGCTTCTCAATGACTTCTCTCTTTCCAGTCTTTCTGAGACTCAGTTCCTGCTGATTTTCTCGAGTGTTGTTCTTCTTGATACCACTGTATCTGGATGGTGCCCCTGGCTACCAGCATTTCCCCCAACCACTGGAGCTAAGTTGCTTTGAAGAAAATAAAGTACACGGGGGGCACACATCCATAATAGAACAAAATATCCTCCTGGACAATTTAAGCAACTCACTTATAAGGAAGCGATGCCGTGATACTGCTCCTTAGGTCTCAGCCTCAGTCCTTATGCTTCTTGCCGCTGGGCAATTTGGCCTTTGTGGGTGACTTTCAGACTTTCCTTCTTAGATCCTCTGAACGGTGGCGGTTCCTTGCCCGGCCTGACCAGTCTCTCCCAGTTCTGAGGCTCGTAAGTGGTTTCTTTCCTTGCACGTTCTTAACTCCATGCCTCTACAAACTCTTTTGTCCATTTTGGGGGCAAGTGCAGCGTAAATGAACATTAGTCTGCACATTCAGCAATGCAAGAGATTTAATTTTTTTTTTCTGCAAGCCACTTATTTTCTACTTCAAGCCTCCATTTCATCAGATGGAAGGAGTCTTATCTGTCAGTGTGGGATTTACACACACACACACACACACGCACACAAATATGCACACATGCACATACACACATCTAGTCTAGGTCACTGTCTCTCCTTGTTGGCATCCCCTGTACTCTGCCTGTTCGTGTTTGGCCTTTGGGCTGTGTGGGTCGCTGCCAAGTCATCCTTGACCTAAGTTCTCCTCCAGCTCCAGCTTGCTCTCGGCTTGATTCTTCACTTCTTTGAGGTGCAGGGGATGGGTCTTCTCTTCCCACACGATACTGAGAAAAGTGAAAACCTGCACGGAGCTACCAGTGGCCTTCATCACATCTCTGGTATTCTGGGGTGTAAAGGTGTGTGAGGCCTGTTTCAAAGCCCGTGTACTGGCTGACTACACATTTGCTGGGCCCCATGCAAGATGAAAACATAAAGTTGGGGGTGGGGTAGGGAAAGTTAACCTCCCTCTCTCATGGGCCCCCAGCAGACAGATGATCCCAAGGGGATTGTAGCCTTCATGCCATACACATATCCATACATATGCCCCCATATCTGGATTGGGGGTGGACCAGAGAGCCCACTGCTTTGCCCACCCAATCAATGGCTGTGGCCCCCATCACCTGAGGTGCAGAGGTACCTGCCTTGTTCTCATCTCCAGATGCCTTGAGGATGTGCACCATCGCCTCCTCTCTGCACCTGTGCCAGATATGGAAGAAAACCAAGCAGGGCCATGGCACCAGGGCACCAGGGGGCGAGTGGTGGGGAACTCACCCCAGGAGACAGCTAGGGGCAGAATCCCCTGTGAGCCAAGGCTCCAAGCCCTAGGGGCATGCTCCATTGCCCTGTCGCACTCTACTTTACAAATCATACATCCCAAGTTAGAACTGTTAAGAATTTCAAGACAGCCACTGCAGAGTATTAAACCCCAGTGCCAGGCCCTTCTGAGCACCTTGTCCTGTGCACCCGCACTGGCCTCATTAACCTGGTTTGCCAGGAAATAGGCTTCTTTCTTGTATGACATCATCCCTTGGAGCAATGAGAATAAAACAGTTCTGGCTATTGCCTGGAATAGGGGTGGGGGAGGGGTGAGCGGAGTAGGGAGGGGACGTTCCTGGGAGTAATAGAAATTATCAGAAAGAGAAAAAGAACACCCAAACTCATATTTCAAACACTATGTTCCCAGCACATAAGCATCTGCTGATCCTGGCACTCGTGAACTTGCGGCGGTCTTCCTTCATCTGAGTCACCAGTGGACTCACCTGCTGGGCACCAGGCACCCCTCACCCCGGATCACGCAGGTTGCACCTCAAACAGTAGCCTGTATCTCTGCGGGGATGGGAGGGGGCCTTAATTTCTAGGACTAGGGCAGAGCGCTGCTGAGGTTTTATGCCACCGGGCCAAGCTCTCTCAGAGTTGTGTTTTGAAATCGGAACATGTTCTTCAAAGTATGGCATCCTCCAGACCTGCAGCATCAGCATCGCTTGGGAACTTGTTAGAAATGCAAATCCTCAGGCTTGCCCCACATCCTCTAAAGCTGAGGGTCTGTGGGTGGGGCTCGCAGAGGGTTTTATGAAGTGTCTAGTGATTTAATGCGCCATAAAGTTTGAGAACCACTGCTCTAAACATGTATTACATGGGAGATGTTTTTCAGAGGTCTTCAGTGCGTTTTCATTTGCAATCTTATAAAAAAAATATTGGACCTAGTGCTCATTGTTGACAGTTCAGAAAATTGTAAGAGGGTTCAGCAACTCTAAAGTATGTCCTCCAACCACATGCTATGATATATGAAGTTCCTGCATTAGAAATGTATTCCTTGCGGTTCGTTTTACTGTTCTCTCTTAAAAGGTTCAGTTTCTGTTTGGTAAGTTCACATAAAAGTGTCCATGATATCTGTTGTATTCTGCTTACCATGACTAGGAAGGGAGAGAAACATAGGAAGAGACTAGAGTTAGCGGAACAAAGGGAAGCATTGCTTGGGGCTGGTGTTTCTAGATCTTGTGAAATCACATGAGTAAAAACATTCATTGGAAATGGTCCCTATAGCCTAATTTTGTAATAAAATAAAGGGGAGAGGATGAAAGAGTGAGTTCATTGGGGCACGTGGTGGACGAAACCTTGTTTCATATGCTGCCACTGACTAGCTAAAGTCATAGGTAAGTTAAACTCGGTTTTTGTAGAATGTGGTGATATTGATCTCTAAGAAATTGTATCACTAGGATGTGGTTGCAAGTGACAGGAAATCTAATTCAAACTGTTTTACACTTTTAAGTAAAAAGATTATTAGCTTTTGTAAAAAAAAAAAAGGTCTAGAGATAGTTCTGACTTTAGAACAGCTTGATCAGTGTTCAGAAGAGGCCACAAGACCCAGTTGTTCTTCATTTTACTCTGCTGCTGTGGATGTTGGCTTCATTTTCAGACTATATAAGTTGGCAAGATGGCAGCCCCAGCTCCGGCCAACATGGCTCCGTGGTTTAAGTCTGGATCTGAGGGCAAACCCAGGAGTCCAGAAAGAAAACCCAAGTGAGACTGATTGGCTCTGATTTGCCTCCCTTGAGTTATATGCCTGTCTTTGAGCCAATCACTGAAACCACAGGAGAAACTGATGCTTCGGGTCATACGCCAAGCCTGGGTCATACACTATCCCTGGAATAGGAGATGGTGGGGAGGTACGGTCAATGCCTCAAAAACCACAAGGACTGAAGGTGGGAAAGGGTGGTTCCCCCACAAATATTGGAGGCTTTTACTGGAAACAGGGTAAACGGATAGGGGCTGGCCAGGAAACCACACGTGTCCACCACAAGGATCTCGGTTCCAACATTCTGTAATTCTGTGAGGTCCTCCCGTGGCCCAGGGTGCTGGCATAGAAACCACATTCACCACACTGCCCTCCAGATGGAACAGAATTAGACTTGGGAGGAAGGAATCCTGTTTCTGTTTAGCATGACTAAACTCCTACCCTCCAACAGCCCTGACTGGGAAGACTGTCCCTCCTGGCAAACCAGTTGGCTTCTCACTTCTCCACAAGAATGCATGCAAAATTATCCACACTCCTGCCTAGCTCTGCCCCTCTGCTCACCTCCATCTTCCTGTTCATCTTCTTCTGTCTTCTGTGCTTCTCTCAGGACCTGTCTCTTTCTTCCTTTCTCTCTTCATCTTTGTCTCCAGTCTGGTTCTCTCTGTTGCCTCTCTCTGTTTCTCTCTCTTTCCATTTACTGACTGGCCATCTCTCTCTGCCTAGCTCTGAGTTTCCTTCTTGGTTTCTCTCTGTCCTCTCATTCTGGATTTTCCCTGTCTCTGTCTCATTCATTCTCTGTCCTATACCGTCTGTTCTTCTCTCTGAGTACCTGCCTGTCACATCCTCTACCTGCCTATTTACTTACTTACTTACTTACTTATTTAGTTATTTGATAGAGAGCACGAGAGAGTGCACATGAGCGGGGAATGCGGCAGAGGGAGAGGGAGAGAATCTCAAGCAGACTCCGTGCTGAGTGTGGAGCTCGACACGGGGCTCGATCCCATGACCCTGAGATTTGACCTGAGCCAAAGTCAAGAGTTGGATGCTTAACTGACTGAGCTACCCAAGTGCCCCGACCTGCCAATTTTATTCTTTGTGTCTAGTTTTCCTTTCCCCCGTGCCTTTGTCTCTATTTTTCTTTCTTTCTGAAATAGACAGTTTTCACTGCTCCAGATAGGACTTGCAAATGTTCACACAGTCCTGATTTTTCCCTATGTTTCTCAGCAAGTGGACAAACAGTTTGTAAGGATAGAGGGGAGATCATGAGGGAGGGGAATTTAGAGAGAAAAAAGGAGGCATTGATGGGACCCCTGAGGTATATCACTGTAGGGGATACAGTGTTTTGGCTTTTGTTCAAGCCAAAAGATCACAGTGCGCGCACACATGCACGCATAGTAAGGTCACAAAGCACCTTCGAGCAGACACTCAGCTTCTCCATCACAATTACATTCGGTTTGATTGAAGCTTTGTGATGCTAGGCAGATAATGTCTCTGAGTCTTAATTTCCGTAGTCATAAAAGAAAGGATAATAGGTGCCTAGCGTAGTGCCTGGTACTTAGTAGGTGCTGATTAAATGCGTTCATTCATGTAAGACACTGATGCTCAGCTTTGGCTGTCTATTAGAATCTCCTAGGAAGCTTTTAAAAACTCTGAAGCCCAGGCTCCAGATTACCAATTACATTTCTGAGTCTGGGAGCAGTATTTTTAAAAAGCCTACCATACATTCCATCCCTCCTGTCAGCAGTATGCCAAGCCTGGTATCATGGATTTCAGAGGAGGTTTACATACATTAGCTGTGTGCTTCTTTGATACTTAATAAAGGGGCAAAGGCCCTGTTTTTAAAAGTGTACTTGAGGACCCAGAATTAAACTTGGATCACAGTCTTCATGAATTGATTCCCCCAATTTCCAAAGATTACCTATTCCTATAATATCATCTAAAATGAAAAGTGACCCATAAAATATTCTTCATTTGGTTAAGGGGAAGTACATGTTAAACATTCAGTTCAATAGCATGTACTGAAAAGTTTCCAGCTATTGAGAACTAAGCTAAACCAAAAGTCTTCTATCTTCAAAAAATAATCCGTAATTTCAGAAGGCACACCACAAGTAAAAAGTAATGCTTTGTAAAACAAAACAAAAACTTCCTCCCCTTGGAAGTTGAGGTCCCTAAGCACACACCCTGACAAATTAATTTTCTGCTGAGCATCAGCCCTCCTGCTGATAGAACAGTTGTTGGGAACAGGAAGTTTGCAATGATGTGGGACATTTACTGGAAAATTTTCCTTCGAAGAAAATAATTTCAGTGGTCAACACTGCTAACAAAAATACGTGGGGCTGACAAAAAAGGCAAAGAAGCTTTGTACTTGATGGGATTTTTAACCTAAAAAAATTACGTGGAGTTCTGTGTCTACATTCATGCATTTCTTTCTCATTTGGATGATACTCGGCACACTGTGGAAATGCTATGTGTTTCTATTGTCCTTTGTTCTTCCCTCTGCATTGATTGTTCCCAATCTGGAACAGAGATGTAATCTCATAAAGGGGATGTGGGGAAGGGGGACCCACTCGAGAGTCTACCAGGGGCATCCCTTGACTCAGTCCTGAAGTGATTGCTGTGATGTTCGTGTGTCACACCTTGTGTGAGCCTCCTACATCCCTACCTTCCCCCTTCGTTCTCTGGATCCCCGTGATCACAGTCTCTGCTTTAGGGAACACTGTCCCAAAGCTTGTTTCTGCTGCCCACATCCACTAGGACTACTCTCAGAGAAAGTGGAACTGGTACCCAGCCTTGACAGCCCCTCTAATGGGAAAGATTTGGAACCAGGAGGCCAGGATTCAGGACCTAATCTTACTCCTTACTGTCTGTATGCTTTTATCAAGCAAGCACATAACCTCTTTGAGCCTTTCTTTCCTTTTTCTTTTTTAAAGATTTTGTCGACATCTAGACACACCTCACAGATA
>CM053608.1:85806449-85880026 GCA_028646535.1 Procyon lotor | reverse complement strand
AAAAAAAAAAAAAAGAAAACTAAACATACTCTTACCATATGATCTAGCAATCAAGCTCCGTGGTACTTACCCAAAGGAATTGAAAACTTACCTCCAACAACCAGCCTGCCTACAGATATTTTTAGCAGCTCTATTCATGATTGCCAAAACTTGGAAGCAACCAAGATGTCCTTCAGGAGGGGAATGGATTAATAAACTTTAGTATATCCAGACGTTTCTTCTTAATGCTAAATGGAATATTATTCAGCATTAAAAAGAGATGAGCTATCAAGCTAAGAAAACATAGAGGAAGCTTAAATGCACGTTAATAAGTAAAAAAAAAGCGAATCTGAAAAGGCTGCATATTGTTCGACTCCAACCATAGAACATCCTGGGAAAGGCAAAACTATGGGGACAGTACAGATCAGTAGTGGCAGAGGCTGGAGAATGGAGGGACAGATGAGCAGGCAGACCAGAAGATTTTTAGGGTAGGGAAAATATTCTGTATGAAATTGTACTAGTAGATACATGTCATTATACAAACCCATTGAATATACAACACCAAGAGTGGACCCTAATGTAAACTATGGAGTTGGGTTGATTATCATGTGTCAATGTAAGTTCATCAATGTTAGCAATGTATTTCTCTGGTGAGGGCTGCTGACAGTAAGAGAGGCTATGTATATGTGTGGCAGGAGGTATACAGAAACAATCTGCCGCTTCTTCTTAATTTTGCTGTGAACCTACCTCTTCTCTAAAATACAAAGTCTTTAAAGTAAAAAAAAATTTAAGCGTACTACCTATGAAAGAAATAATTTGGAATCTGCTCTGATTTTCTTAAAATCCCAAGCTGACACAGTATTTCACTACTATCAGTAAAACATTAATTGTTTTACATATTGCATTGCAGCATAGTTCACAGTTAACTGAGGCTAAATTCTTCTGATCTAGATTAATGGTCTCCATTTAAAAAAAATTTTTTTGCATGTATCCCTGCCATTAAAAAATGTGAGCATGAACACCCCAAAGTAGGTATGTATACTTATTTAAAAAATATATGCATGTAATACTGTGCTTACATATTCTTTACACAGAGAGAATAGAAGGTTTTAGAAGGTGACATGAAAATAAATATAAATGAGAACTCTAACATCTTTTTCCTCCAACCATATGGATCATGTTGCACAGACTTTGGCAAGTTTATTTTTTCCTCCCACTTCTAGAAAAAATAAAGCCGGGAGCTATTTGAGGATCCACCAGGGAGTACAATTTCTGGCTTCAAATTTTTCTGTTTGGTAAAGGACCTTAAAACTACTTAAGAGCAAGTCAGATGTTTGCATATGCATGTAATCTATGTTACGTGGGTGTTAGAAGGACTTTGGGTCCTTCCAGAAGCTTCTAGACTGGATTGATTTTGACCTGTCGTGTGAACTCTGGAAAGAAGGTGAAATGAGTCATTATGTAGGCTCTGGCTATTTCTTTTTTTTTTCCTCCTTTTTTCCCACTGAAGGAATAGCATAGAATTTTATGCAGCTTTCACGGTCTTTTCCTTTTGACAAAACATTGAAATGATGAACCTTTGTCAATTGTCTGTTACACAAGGTGTGTCATGAGATTCTTCATGGAAGTATCCATTTGACTTTAGATCCATTCTATGTTTTGTTATTTTCATTATTTAAGTCTCTAGTACAAATTGTATGGAAATTGCAGTCAACCATGGGAAAGGTTTTATTTCATCCTCAAAGGAACTGAACCAATGGCGATTTGTTTACTTTCCTTGCTTCCTTTTTCAAGTAAGGTTCTCTTGGGGCTCCTGGGTGGCTCAGTCATTAAGCATCTGCCTTCAGCTCGGGTTATGATCTCAGGGTCTAGGGCTCCCTGCTCTGTGGTGAGCCTGCTTCTTCCTCTCTCACTGCCCCTGCTTGTATTCTCTCTCTCACTGTCTCTCTCTGTCAAATAAATAAATAAACAAACAAATAAATAAATAAAATCTTTAAAGAAAATAAAACAAGGTTTTCTTCCAAATATAAAAGTAACACACGGCATGATAAAAAATTTTGGGGGCGCCTGGGTGGCTCAGTGGGTTAAGGCCTCTCCTAGAGTCCTGGGATCGAGCCCTGCATCGTTGGACTCTCTGCACGGCGGGAAGCCTGCTTCCCCCTCTCTCTGCCTGCCTCTCTCCCTACTTGTGATCTCTCTCTCTCTCTGTCGAATAAATAAATAAAATCTTAAAAAAAATTTTTTTTGGAAAATTGGGCGCCTGAGTGACTCAGTTGGTTAGGTATCTGCCTTCGGCTCAGGTCATGATCCCGGAGTACTGGGATCAAGCCCCACGTTGGGCTTCCTGGTCTGGGGGAGCCTGCTTCTCCCTCAACCTGCCACTCCTCCTGCTTGTACTCTCTCTCTCTCTGTCAAATGAATAAATAAAATCTTTTAAAAATTTTGGAAAATACAAGAAGCAAAAGAAAAAAATTAAGATTTCCTATAATCTCCTATATTCATATTAACTAAAGATAATACTAAGCTAATCTCTTTTTCTACCATGAAAGTAATGTTTTTCAAAATTGAGATCATATTGCATTTCTCATTTCACTTCATCCTTATTAATACCTAATCATTGTACTTTTTCTTGTGAAAAAATTTTCAAAACCTGTATTATTTTTTTCATTTTTTTTTTTTTAAAGATTTTTTTTATTTGACAGAAACACAGCGAGAGAGGGAACACAAGCAGAGGGAATGACAGCGGGAGAAGCAGGCTTCCTGCCAAGCAGGGAGCCCGATGCGGGGCTCGATCCCAGGATCCTGGGATCATGACCTGAGCTGAAGGCAGATGCCTAACGACTGAACCACCCAGGCGCCCCAAAAACCTGTATTTTTAATGAGTGCAAACTATTTCATCAAGTGGGTATATTATAACATAACATTCCCTTATGATGGATGCTTAGGCTATTGCTAATATTTCTCTGTGTGTTTTATTTTTTCCCAACCTTATTGAGCAATCACTGACAAATATAATTGTATATATTTAAAGCATTCAAGGTGATAATTTAATAAACATATACACTTTGATATCATTACCATGATCAAGGTAACTAATACATCCATCCCTTCACATATTTAGTTCTTTCTTTTTTTTTTTCAGAATGCTTAAGATTACTTTCAGCAACCTCCAAGTATACAATACTGCGTTATTAACCGTAGTCACCATGCTGCCTCTGAACTTATTTTTCAACTGAAAGTTTGTATCTTTTGACCAACATCTCCCCAATTTCTAATTTTTTGATGTCATTTTTACAGTGACAAGCATCTTTATATGTATTTGTTTTATTACATTTTATATTATTTGCTAATGATGGATTCCAAGAAGCTCAGTTCCTTCCTTAGAAAGAATTTGAGCATTAATAATAATTTGGATAATATTATAAAATTGCCTTATAGAAAGCAGCCACTAATTACACACCTATCAATGATGAATGAAAATGGATGTCGCTCAACATAATTATGAGTACTGAGTATTATCTCTAAAACATTCTCAAGAGGTACCTGTGTGGCTCAGTGAGTTGGGCATCTGCCTGCCACTTCTGTCGTAATCCCAGAGTCATAGGATCGAAATCCGCGTGGGGCTCTCTGCTCTGAGGGAGCCTGCCTTCTCCCCTGCTTATGTGCTTGCATGCTCTCTCTGCACCAAATAAATGAATAGAATCTTTTTTAAAAGCCAAAAAAACTTTACAAAAAAAATAAAAACATTCTTAAGAGAGGTTGACTGAAAAGGGGCATGAGAGAATCTTCTGTAGTTTTGCAAGTGGTCTGTATCTTGGTTTGTGTGGTTTTACTGTATGTGTTTTTGTGTGTGTGTATGTACAAGCATGCACGTGGGTCAGAAATCATTGAATATTACCTTTAAAATTTGTGTCCTTTACTGTATGTATTTCTCAATATGTTTTTTTTTTTTTTACATTTTATGTATGTTTTATATTTGCCAACTTGACGGATGGGAATAGTATATATATATTTTTTCATCTTTCCATGCATCCTTATGTCTAAAAGAGGGATATCAAATTTCTTTGTTTGACCACCAGTACATTTTTAATAATAGAATTTTCCACTGTGGTCAATGAGTGAAAGCCTTATTTGCATTGTATCTGTAAATCAATATTAAATCTCCCTGGTGGATATTCCTTTGGAAGGTTGTAACTCATTATCTCTTTTCAGTTTATTCATTGCTTTGTTCAAATGCTGTGTTGGTATATTTTCCAGACAACATCGATAAAATATTTTTTAAAAGATTTTATTTATTTATTGACAGAGAGAGAGTGTGCAAGCAGGGAGAGTGGAAGAGGGAGAAGCAGGTTCCCCCCTGAGAAGGGAGCCCGATGCAGAACTTGATCCCAGAACCCCAAGATCATGACCTGGGCTGAAGGCAGTCGGTTAACCAACTGAGGTTATTTAACCATCTTTAATACTTAACCATCTTTAAATATTTTTAAAGAATATTAAAGCTTTGAAACTCTAGGTACAATACCAGAGTTTTGAGTGTCTAGAATAGTGTATCTCAGACTTGAATGCATGTAGAATCCACCTGGGATTCTTTGTGTTGTTTTTTTTAACATATAGCACAAAATTTACCATCTTAGCCGTTTTTCAGTGTACATGTCAGTAGTGTTAGTTATGTGCACATCGTTGTATAGCAGATCTCTACAACTTTTTAACCTTGCACAACTTTTGAGGCACCTGGGTGGCTCCGTTGGTTAAGCATCTGCCATCAGCTCAGATCATGATCCCAGGACCGAACCCTGAACTGGGCTCCTTGCTCAGTGGGGAGCCTGCTTCTCCCTCTCCTTCTGCCTGCTGCTCCCCCTGCTTGGCTCTTTCTCTCTGTCAAATAAATGACATCTTTAAAAAAAAAAATCTTGCACAATTTTATAACTACTGAATGACAACTCTCTGTGTTTCCCTTCCTCTAGCTCTTGGCAACCATCATTCTTCCTGATTCTGTGAGTTTGACTATTCCAGGTACCTCAGGTAAGTGGAATAGTCTGTATTTGTGTATTTGTCTTTTTGAGACTGCCTTATTTCATCTAGCATAACATCCTCAAGATTCACCCATGTCATTGCATGTGACAGGATTTCTTTTTTAAAGGCGGAATAATATTCCATTATATGTATGTACCACATCTGTTGGTGAACACTTGGGTTGCTTCCACCTCTAAATTATTGTGAATAATGCTGTAATAAACATGGGGTGCAAATATCTCTTTTAGATTCTGCTTTTATCTATCTATCTATCTATCTATCTGTCTATCTATCTATTTATTTATTGGATATAGGCTCAGAAATGGGATTGCTGGATCACTTGGTAATTCTATTTTAATTTTTTTTAGTAAATGCCATACTCTTTTCCATTGCAACTGCACCATTTCACATCCCCCCGCCCCAACAGTCCACCAAGATTCAGATAGCTGCAGATCCCCACTGACATTTGCTCTTTTCTGGTTTTTGACGGTCGCCATCCTAACAGGTGTGAGGTGTGGTTTTGATTTGCATCTTTTAAATGATTAGTGATGTTGAGCACCTTTTAAATATACTTATTGGCCATTTACATATCTTCTTTGGAGAATGTCTGTTCAATTTTTTTGCCCGTATTTTAATTGGGTTGTTTATCTGTTGTTGTTGAGTTGTAGGAGTTCTTTATATGTAGTGGCTATCAACTCCTTATCAGATATATGATTTGCAAATATTTTCTCCAATTCCATAGGTTGCTTTTTTGTTATGTGGGTTGGTTATTTTGTTGTTGTTGTTTGGTGTACAGAAGTTGTTTTTTTTTTTTTGTACAGAAGTTTTTAAGTTTGACGTCCCATTTGTCTGTTTTTTATTTTGTTCCCTGTGCTTTGGTGACATATTTAAGAAATCATTGCCTGGGGCGCCTGGGTGGCTCTGTTGGTTAAGCATCTGCCTTTGGCTCAGGTCATGGTTCTGGGGTCCTAGGATCAAGCCCCACATCAGGCTCTCTGCTCAACCGAAGCCTGCTTCTCACCCTCCTGCTGCTCCCCCTGCTTGTACTCTCTCTGTGTGTGTCAAATAAATAAATAAAATTAAAAAAAAAAGATATAATTGCCAATTCCAATGTCATGAGGTTTTACTCTATGTTTTCTTCTAGGAGTTTTATAGTTTTAGGTCTTTGATTTATGTCTTTGATTTATTTGGAGTTGATTTTTGTATGTGGTATAAGGTAAAGGTGTAACTTCATTATTCTGAATGTAGATATCCAGTTTTCCTGACATTTGTTCAATGTCCTTTCCTCATTGAATGATCTTGGCACTATTGTTGAAAATCCTTTGACCATATATGTGAGGGTTTATTTTTGGGTACTCTTTTCTATTTTATTGATCTACTTTTCTGTCCTTTTGCCAGTACCACATTGTTTTGATTACTAAAGCTTTGTTATAAGTTCTAAAATCATGAAATATGAGACTTCCAACTTTATGGGCTTTTTTTTTTTTTTAATCAAGATTGTTTGACTATTCCAGATCTCTTGAAATTCTATATGAATTTTAGGATGGATTTTTCTATTTCTACAAAATACATCATTGAGATTTTGATAGGAATTTCTCTAAATCTGTAATTGCTTTGGATAGAACTGACATGTGAACAATATCAAGTCTTCCAGTCCATGGACACAGATATCTTTCTAAACGTTCTCTCTTATGAGTAGTTTTTACATATCTTTTACACTTTTGAGGTCATATTAGTATTTTTCATTTTCAGCATTTATGTACTCTTTATATATTAAGGATATTAATATTTTCTCATTATTGTGGCAACTATTTTCCCCAGCAACACATTGTCATTTTATAGAATATTTCTGGAGTATAAATGAAGTCAAACCCTTTTTAAAATGTACTGGACAATCATATTTCGCTTTTTCTGTATTTTCTTTTTTGCAAATTATCTGTTCATACCTTTTTCATTTTAAATTAGGGATTGGCATTTTTTTTTATATTTATCTGAAAGAGTTAATTTTATTTTATAGTAGACACCTATTGGTTTAACTGCTTAACACCCCTTGTTAGGAATTGACCTCTCCTCTATCCATATAGTTGCAGTGGGGCAACATGGTTTCATAGTGACCTTCTGACCCACATCTCCACCCTGGCCACAGACAACTGGTCCTGAGATAGACATCAGTCCAGACTAAGTTATTCACAGCCTTCCCCAGGAATTTGGAATAGAACCAACAAGTAGCTGAGAAACCTACAATAAAACTTGGGTCCTTCTGGGGACCATTTGATCACCATGTGCTCTGGGAAACAGATGGGGATCCGTGGAAAAAGATTAAGTATGAAGTAGAGAATCCAGAGAGCGAGGGGGACAATATTAGATTGTGATAATGTTCTGGAGCCAATTCTAGTAACTGAGATCCAGCTGCCTTCCCGCCCTTAGTCAGTTTTAATTTAAGTTAGCGCAAATGATTCTCTGGCAATTATATTAAAAAGGACTAGTTAAGGGTGCCTGGGTGTCTCAGTCAGTTAAGTGTCTGACTTCGGCTCAGGTCAGATCTCAGGGTCCTGGGATTGAGCCCTGTGGTCATGGGGCTCCATGCTCAGTGGGGAGCCTGCTTCTCCCCCTCCTTCTGCTCCCCCCTCCCAAGCTCATGCTCTCTCTCTCTCTCAAAGAAATGAAATATTTTTTAAAAAGTACTAGTTAATAAGTATACTTATTCAGTTATTTAACAAATAAATACTGAGTACTACCTCCAGGGACTGTTCTAGGAGCTATACAAATAGTCCAAGTAGACATAATCCTTGCCCTCACTGAGCTTACATTCAAGAAGCAGGCAGACAGGAGACAGAGAAACAAGTAAATGTATAGAATGTCAGTGGGCATTTGTACCGTGAAGGAAAATAAAGCAATCCTTTGGGGGAGGGGCAACCCTATTGAAAAAAAAAATGACATGGAGGTCTGAAGAAAGTGAGGGAGAGATCCTTGAGACAGGGGAAAGAGCAAGAGCAAAGATCTGGCAATGGGAGTGTGCCTGATGGTCAAGGCACAAAATGGCCAAATGTGGCTGGAGTAGAGTAATAGAGGGGAAGACCAGAAGGAGGCAAGGTCAGAGGTGGCCAGAGGGTCTTGAGGCCACTGCAGACTTTGGCTTCTACTTGGAATGAGATGGAAGCCGCTGGAAGGATTGAAGAGAGAAGTCATCTGCCATGTTGCAAAAGGATCACTCTGCCTAAGCATCTTTGTCATATATGATGAAGAAGTCCTTTTCAATTCTGCCTTTGCTTAATTTAGATGATAGTATTTTTTTGCCAGACAGAAGTGAGACTGTGGGGCTCTTCGGGCTCCAGGAGTCACCATTCTTCCTCTGTAATTGTGTAACCCAGAAGCCCTGTAAGAGTTGGGTCTTTCTTTTTTTAATATGCTCAAAACATGATCTTTCCTTTTATTATCTCTTTCTTTTTTATGTTTAGAACGTCTTTCTCTATAAATATCACTTATCTCTTAATCTGTGTTTTCAAGTAAAATCTTGTTTCTTACAGGTATATGGAAATTTTGAACCCAAACCTTATAATTAAATGTGTTTTGTTCTCCTTTTAACATAACCAATTCAAAAAGATATCATCTGTTGAATAATTCTTCCTGTCATCATTGGGTTATGATTTTTTTCTCAAAAACATTGTACCGATAGACCTCTTTCATAATGATGTTCTCTTCTATTGTATTAGTTTTTCTTTTCATTCTTGTATCAATATCTCAACATTTCAAAAATTGATGTTCTGTGTTATATTTTAATTTTTGTGGAAGAAGAAAAATGTTGATTTTTCTCATCAATCAATTCTTTCATGTCCTCAAAGTCCAACAAGAAAACAAAATTCCACTGGGATTTTTCAATGAGACTGCCTTAAGCTTATAAATTAACTGGAAAAGGATTTATCTTTATAACAGCCAGTTTTTTTTCACCCAGGAATATAATCTACATCTCCATTTATTTCAGCTTACTTATGTGTATTTCCTAATAAAATTTTTGTCATATAGTTCCTGGATATTCTAGGATGTTTTGTGCTTTTTTTGCCTATTGTCAAATATGACAAACTGTTGTCAACATAATTTTTTTCATTAGTATCTTGCAATCAATAATTGCTTATATATTGGAAAACTAAGCATAACTCTGGATATTTTACTCAATTTCACTTTATTTGGGGGGGCTTCTTATTTAGTCCTATGTTTACTCCTTAAGTATGTCTTAGTAATAAAGGTTTTCGGTAAGGAAGTCTTCACAGTTTCCTTTAATTATCTATTTCGTAGTTTCAAAACACCAACTAATGGAAACCATGACTTTGTCATCTCAATACGCTAACACAAGTGCAAATTCTTGCTTAATAAGTCTACATTTCTTTAAAAAAGTTTTTTTTCCCTACATGAATTTGGCAGATATCTAAGTGGGATCCTCATCTTAGCAACCATGAAGCCTGTTCTTTTTCAAATTAACTTATTATGATTTATTTGATAATTATTTATATTTATAGTTATACAACAAATGCAGGAATATATCTACTTATGAAAAATTGAATATTATAAATAGAACTGAAGTCCCTACTATGTCTTCACCCTCTATCCTGTCCTTGCCAGAAGTATGTATCTTTTTCAGAACTTTTCCCAATACATTTACTCTCAGAAAAGACACAGAGATGCTCAAATTTAGTTTTACCTTCTATTTTTTAATACATAAAGATTATCAAACTGTACATATTATTCTGCAATTTACTTCTGTAAATTGTAACCATCAGTACTTCCTTCTTCCATTTTGCATGGTATTCCAAGTATGGCTACACTAGTATATTAGCCATCTCCCATTCATGAATATTTTGGTTGTTTTCTGTGTTTTTGCAACCTTAAGACACATTATGATGAACACCTTGTGTGCTTCCTAGAGAACATAGTAAATGGTAGAATATCAGCTGAAATATTCTGATTTCTTTTTAAGATATTATTTATTTGAGAGAGAGAGAGAGAGATCACAAGTAGGCAGAGAGGCAGGCAGAGAGAGAGGGGGAAGCAAGCTCCCTGCTGAGCAGAAAGCCCAATGTGGGGCTCGATCCCAGGACCCAGAGATCATGACCTGAGCTGAAGGCAGAGGCTTTAACCCACTGAGCCACCCAGGCGCCCCAATATTCTGATTTCTCTTTGAGTTCCTAACCTAATTTCATGATCTGAGATAATTTTCATTATTTTTTCTATTATAAAATAGTAAGTGGTACTGAGTTGCAGAGTTATCCTCCGAGACTTGAATTGGTTAATAAGCCAACTGGGGCTGTTGCTTTCTTTATTGGACAGGGTGATTCCTGGAAACCTCATGCGAGCAAGCTTTGCTGTTTGTTTTTTACCTTGTGCCGTTTGGCTTGGAACACTTGTGGAGTCCCTCAGTCCCTACACATCTAAAGGAATGACTGTTTCTGGGTACAGGTTGTTTGGTGGTTTTTAAAAGCTGGACACGGGCCTCTGTTTATGGAGGACTCAGTTCTGTGTACCTTGTTCCCCCATACAAGGGAGCCTTATGTAAGGGACCATTCATTACCCCTCTCGAATGGGCCACAGGAGAGAAGCGATTTCACTCCAGCCCACTAGTTATTACTCCGAGGCATGGGCCAGAGTCGAAGTCAGTGAAAGAAACATAATCGTACTCCCTTTGCATGGTTTAAATTCTGCCCTCCCATATCTCATCAGTACAGATCACCCTAAACACCCCTCACCCTGTTCCCTGGTGTATTTCTCCTTTACTCCTCATTTCTTTATCCAAGACCATGTGCACTTGTTACATTCCCACCACTCTAGGCAAAGCATAGAGTAGCCTATACACCTGGCCTTATAAGAAGGATGATGGAAAGGAAATATTGTAAAATATCTTTGATTAATACAGAGTAAATTTCAGCTAACAAAACCTTAAAATTACTTGCACTTTGGAGTCCTATTGTTCTGGGTTCAAATTCCAGCTTTATTTGTTCATATCATAATAAGCAAATATTTGCCATCAAGCCTAAGAGCTTGAGCCAGACACTTAAACTGTTTGAGTCTCAGTTTTCTCATCTCTAAAACGGGTATAATAATATGTATCTCACATCAAGTGAGCATGTAGTGAGCACTCGAGCAGTGGTAGCTATTATCTTTATGGCAAGAATTTAATAGGCAACACCACCAGGCGACATATTCATCTCTGTGTTGATTTAGGACGATCTCTCCGTCATTCTTCTAAGGCCCAGAGAGAACCTGAATTCTCCCAAAGAGTGCTTCAGACTTGGACTGCTCAGACTTCCAGGACGAATGCAGGAAAATTAATCAAACATCTTAATAAGATCATTAACAATACTCCTGGAAAGGAGGGCCTTACTTAAGGTTCCCAAAGACTCCTTTCCTGCTTTATGAGACTGGGGTAGGCATTCTCATAACACCCAGATCTGGCCATGGCCCTCTGCTGCCATAGTTTCCCAAGAAACTATGCCCGCACTTGACAAGCTTCAAGCCTGTCCGTCCTCAACCTGCTAGCCAGGTCAGAGAGACCTCAGATCCTCTGGACTTGCCAACGCGTTCTCATCCCCAGGCCACTGCTTTTTCTGTCTGGTATACACTTTCTTCATCCTACGCAGTGTCTAATTTTTACGCATTCTCTCTGTGTCACTTTAGATGTCATTTTCTCTGGGTAACATTCTTTGACTTCTCCGAGGCTGGATACCGTGTAGTTCTGTGCGTTCCCATCACTTTCAGTGCCTCATTATGACCCGTGCTCCTCCTATCATTGCCTCGGTCAATTCATTCGTCTGTATCCTTGACTAAACAATAAGCTCTTTGAGTGCGGGACGGGGCACCATCTCTTATCACAGACTGCCACACAGAAGACATCTAATCCATTCTTGAATATATGAATAAAGAGTGTTAAAGAACAAAAATTCAACTGAGTAAATTTGAAGATCTAATTGGCTTTATTAAGCAATTCATGAATCCCACGGCAGCCCATCTAGCAAGCAGCTTGGAGTTGTACAAAAAGGAAGGTTTTTATGGGAAGGAGAGTAGAACCAGGAGTTATTAGCAAAAGAAAAGAAAAGGATTGTTTCAGGACAGGTCACTTTCCCTTAGGGAAAGAGCAAGGGGTCTTATCATGCAAATTACCTCATCTTCCTTTGACAGTGAGGTTGAGCCCAGTGACAGAATACCTCACTGATGCTTATCGAAAATTCCGGACTGACTGGTGAAGAGGACATTTCTGGAGGAGGCTGAAACTACAATTAGTTTAGATATTAATCCCTAGTTTGGGGGCTTAGCCTAAATGACGCCATTTGGGGCCTGTGGCTTTCTCCTTAGCAATAGATTGGAGCAGGAAAAGAATGTATACTTTTAGTATAATCATCTGACCAGTTTGTCCAAGTAGAAAATTTACAGTGGAGAGTTTTGGGAAGAAAGATCAGGAAATAAGTTCATTCCAAATTTTAGAAGCTTTTAAGAGTTAAATTAAGAGTTTGATCTTTAAAAAAAAAAAAAAAAAAGAGTTTGATCTTTATCCTGTGAGCATTGAGGAGTTATTAAAAATTTTACCTCCGTGAAATGACATGATTATAAGTTTATTTAGGAATATTAATTGAGCAGTAGAGCACTTTATAGAGAAAATGAGTAAGAGATTGCAGACAGGAGATTAGACTTGAAACTTCAACTTCTCATGTATAAGGAAAAAAAATTGAGAAACAGTTGATAATTGTGACCTTTGAAAAGCTTTGTAAGAACCAAGTCTTACTTCTTATTTTTATCCATTTTTTATTTAGTCTTACGCATATTTCTATCTAACAAAACCTTGCAAAACATTGCAACTACTACAATCACTTGCATTTTACTGATGGTCAGTAACAGTCTCTAAGTGAATGAATGAGGTGTATAAAAAAAAGACCGACACACAAGTTTTGGCAAGGAAGATTTGCTAAGACTTGACCGGTTGCAGTGGAAAGGTGTCAAGTAGTTAATAGTTAAAATAGTTACTATTGCTAGAAATAGGGAAACAGGAACAAGATCCCGTTTATGGAAGAGGTGAGCCCAGAAGTCCACACTTTTTGTGTATCTTTTTCCTAGAAGGGAAGCGCAAAAAGCAATTCATTCTCATAATGTCCTTAGCCTGAGAAGCAGTTCATAATACCCCCCACTGTCTTTCTCCCCTCTTTAGTGGCAGGAAGGAAGTTGCCAGAAGGTTGAGTGAGTCACCCACAGTTCTAAAGCCAGGAGGGCATGCCCTAGGGGGACCGAACACCCTCCTGACATGGTTATCCATGGCTAAGAACATGAAGTCCTCTTACTTGCATTAAAAACCAAATCCTGATTTGAATAAGAGCTTCATCACACTCTGCTTATATTACCTCCTTTTCAACTTTTCATCTAGGTTGAAGGAGATGAAATTCGACTTGCCCGTAGTGTACGTAGATGGCAATAGTAGAAAGGAAATAAAACCCACGCTGCTCTTAGTAGAATCCTCTGGGTGGTGGTTTTCAGGGAATGCGCTCTTGGGTAAAGAAGTGAAATGTTGCAGAAATGGTTAAATTACAACTAAAGGGAAGGGCGCAAGTGAAGCCAGATGATAGGTCGTCCAAGCTGGGGTTAAGTAAACAGTAATCACCCTCCACGTAGAGTTACCCAGTGACATTTTCCCCAAGGCAAAAAGATGTTGACTTTCACACATACATGGCCAAGGGTCTGTGGATGTTGCTTGCCAGCTGTGAACCATATGCTGCCCACCCAGATAGCCTCCGGAACTCTGTTCTCTCCCAAATGCCCCAGCTGGGGCACCCTCATGTCAATGAGACTAGCTGTGTCATACGTGGGTAGGCCATGGTTATTCATTCACACACAAATATTGATAGAGTGCCTAAACTTGTACAACACCGTGC
The DNA here is from genome assembly GCA_028646535.1 of Procyon lotor. Classification (NCBI taxonomy): domain Eukaryota; kingdom Metazoa; phylum Chordata; class Mammalia; order Carnivora; family Procyonidae; genus Procyon; species Procyon lotor. Next base: position 85,866,128 of record CM053608.1, on the reverse strand, counting down.
TCAGTCTACAAGAGGTGGGAAAGAACCATAAATACCGACACGACTAAAGCATTCCCTGAGCCTAAAAGGAATTTACCATCTATTCAGGCAAAGTGCATCCCTTGAGAAGAAAAAGAGCACAAAATTTTAATACAGCTTTGTAAGAGGTGTAGGGATCCCAAGAAACTATGCCTACACTCGACAATGTCCCAAAAACCCAGAGGTGATCTGAGTTTGTAGGATAGAGTTAGAGCTTACTTTTTGTTGGAGGGAGGATCTTATGGAGGAAAGTTGAGTGGGATTCTTTTGCTGTTCTTATTCAAACCAGGCCTGAGGCTAAGCTAAAACTAGCCAGATGAGTCAGGGAGAGATAAAACCATTAAACAACAGAGTGCCTGGCTTGCACAACCCAACATCCGTGCTTGAAGCCTTTTCCTCTGCATGGCCAGTTCTTCAGATATTGGAAAGCCTCAGCCTAGTATTGCAACCTTTACTGGGCTGAGACTTTAAATTCACCGAATTTATTGTTTTAGTACCCGTACGAGCTTTCAGCTGTCAGTTATGAAGGATTAGTCAAATCCCTGGATAAATCAATAAACCAGGAAATGGACGCCATCTCACGCTAGAATTTGGGATTGTTGAGGCACATCAGGGCAGATCCTAGAGACCAACAGAACGTGCTAGACCTGATGGGTGACCCTAGCCTAAGACTCTGAAATCAGACCAGAGGTCAAAGGCTGCCCTTTCTGTGCAGAACCTTGGTTGGGAGGAAACACTTTGAGATGGGATACAAAGAGTATTCTCTGCTTAGTCTCTCCTTCTATAAGGGAAAGACAATTTGAGGTATAGTATCGTGTCAAGTTCTCATCTTCTGTTCTAATCCAGAAACCCTGAGAAATTAAAAATCCAATGCAAACTTTCTAACACTGTGGTTATTATAGAACCTGGGAGATCAAGGCCTTTCTACTTAAAGCCTAGGGCTCCCATCTAGACGGTGAGGTGTCTGATATGGGCAGAGTGAAGGAAGTGATTTCAGGTTAAGAGCAAATCCTTAGAGACAGGTACCACTTGGGCTCTTGTTCACCTGCAAACTCCTTTTCCCTCAAGCTTCATCTCCTCTTGAAGTCTTCCCTGACTGTGTTCCCCTTTGAGCCACCATGGTTCCTTGCCCCACCCTCTATAATTGTATATCACATGGTAATGCAATGAGTCATTCAACCACATGAATCCCTCTTTAGACAGTAAATTCATGGAGGGAAGAGACTTTTTTTTTAAAGATTTTATTTATTATTTATTTGACAGAGAGAGAGCACAAGTAGGCAGAGAGGCAGGCAGGTGGGGGAGGGAAGCAGGCTCCCTGCTGAGCAGAGAGCCCGATGTGGGGCTTGATCCCAGGACCCTGAGATCATGGCCTGAGCTGAAGGCAGAGGCTTAACTCACTGAGCCACCCAGGTGCCCCGCGAAGAAACATTTTAGCCACTTTCTATTCTCAGTGACTACTACATGTCTAATATGTCATAAGGATTCAATAAAAGTTTATAGTAGAACAAGTCCTTGGGAATAAGAGTTGATAAAATTGTGGCCTAGAGGCATGTTTCTCAAACTGGAGTCTTGGAGCTCCAGACAGGTGTTTTGGGGACCTCCGTGGGAATGTCGGGGAGAGCACTCCCAAGTGTCCCTTCTTCTTCTGTATGGCCTTTGATCCAAGTGGTTCTGCTTTTGGCTCTTTTAAATTATAGGAGTTTGTTTGCTTGAAAACTGCCAGAAAAATCCTGGAGGTAGAAAAAGGAAGAGGCTTTGGGACTATACGATCCAGTTTCAGTGGGATATTGTTACAGGATAAAAGAGAGTCAGGCCACTCAGTAGTAATGTCGTGGAGCAGGGTCATAGCCACAGCACTGACTGTAGGCCAGTAGAGAGAAGACGTATAGAAGGAGAAAGGTAGTCAAAGAGATCTTCTGAATCGCTCCTCAAGGGCCTCCCTTTGGTCATTGGCTATGGACGGACCAACTTCCTTAATACAGCAGACAAGGCCCTACTTCCTTCTCTTATTCTTCCCACTGTCTCACTCTATACTCCAGCTGCTCTTCCCTCAAATACAATATGATCTTTCTTGCCGCAACATCTTTGCACAGTCTGTTCCCTCTGCCTGGAAAACCTCTTTCCTCCTCTTCTTTGCTGGGCCAGTCCTTCTTTGAATTTACATTGAAATGTCCCTTTCTGACATCCTACTTCCCTCAACCTAGACCAGGGTGGATCCTTTATTCCCTGGATTTCTAATTTAGTGGGCTTATCACAATTGCAATAATCTGTTCAAGGACTGCTCCGGTTCCCTCAGATGGGTTGTAAGCTCTTAGAGAAGGAAGTTCACCACTATAGTCCCTGCACCTAGCACAGTGTTGAGCACCTACGTGCTCAACAAATTCTTAAAAAAATGTGATTGGCAACCTCTAAAATTGCCCCCAATGGTCCCTACCTGCTAGTATGCACAGTCTGTATCATCTCTTTACCTGGAGTAGCTTGCTTCAAACCCGTAAAATTCAGTACCATTGAGGGTATGTGATTTCCACTATTAGGTCACAAAAGATGGTAACTTCCATTTTCCTGATTACCTTCTCACTTTACATGCTTAGATGAAGCAAGCTCAGGTGTTGGAGAAGCTCAAGGAATCAAATCCTGCCAACAACCACATGAGCTTAGGAGGGGATGCTTTCCCCAGTCAGCCTTCAGATGAGATCCCTGCCCTGGCCAACACCTTGATTACAGCCTTGTGAGAGACCCTGAAGCGGAGGACCCAGCTAGGCATGCCTTGACTCCTGACCCTCAGAAACTAAGAGATAATAAATATGTGTAGTGTTAAGCCACTAAGCCTTGGGGGGGGGTAATACCTTACACAGCAATAGATAACTCATAAGACAAATAAGTGTGAATAAATCAGTAAGTGAATGGATAAAACTGAAGACCTCACCAAAGGAAGGGCAAGTTAAGACTGTTGTGGGGAGGTGGGGAGGAAATGGACCCATGTGCTAAGACGGAGGCACTTGGCAATGCTTCCTGTTTGATTACGTTTCTCTCAACCGTAGATCTGAAGGCAGGGCTTTGGGGAAAACTCACCCAAAGTTTTCGGAATCAGAAACTCACCCGCTGAGCAGACGTTTTGTATGCCCAGGCACCATCTGATATCATTCATGAGAATTTGTGTTTGTAGATGAATAGCAAAGATATGTCGTCAGTGATACCAGTTTGGATGCAATTTATATCAAAACATACAGTCTGGCTTGGGAGGCCTTTATTTGAAGTGGCTGTATTTCAAATCTTGATCCAAGTGACCCTCTCTGAGCATCTTTGTCTCATTTGTATTTGACGTTGAAAATGAAAAGAGCATTAATGAATTGGAATAGCTTAGTGGGCTTTGGTTGTGTCTACAGTGCAGATGTAAATAATGGAAAATCCTTGATGGAGCTATAAATACCAGCTTTACCAATAGCTCTCATAATTTATGATTTTCCATTGCATTTCAGAATGCTGACTCTCACCTTTTTCCTAGATTGGTTTTCTCACTTCAGAGTGATAAAAGAGTACACAAAACAATGATGTACTTTGGAGTGCATTCATGTTCCAATGGCCAGTTTTAATAGAGGCCTACAAAGAAGTTCCTTTTCTACCTTCTTAAATCTCGTATTTTTCCTGCCTGGTTATACATGGGAAATACAATTGGTCATGAACTTTCTCTTGGGTTAAGCTTGTTTCAATAGGAACTACTAATTACTTTATCACTGAGGCACTGCCCTAACATTTAAAGTTTATTTGCTCTCAGATAAAGGGCATTTGTTCTTCCTGTTATTTATAATCATTTTCTTAATCTTCTCCTAGAAGCCAAATCCCATTACAATTGCTCATTATAAAAAGCTCATGTTTGCTTTCTGGAAATGCATAAATGCATCTGACTGCACGATGTACCTTTGTATGTATCCAAAAAGAAAGGGAGAAATTTGAAACAATCTGAACGGTAAAATCTTGAACTTAAAGATGAGTTATGGGGTGCTTATTTGAGTTACAGACTTCTTAAAATCATTACTGGGGCACCTGGGTGGCTCAGTCAGTTAAGTGTCTGACTCGATTTTTGGCTCAGGTTATGATCTCTGGGCTGTGAGTTGGAGCCCATCAGCCTCCATGCTCAGCGGGGAGTCTGCTTGAGATTCTCTCTTATCCTCTCCCACTGCCTCTCCCCCTGCACACTCTCTCTCCAAAATAAATAAATCTTTAAAAAATAAAATAATTATTCACAGAGGGATGCATTGCTCTATTCCTTAAAAATGTCCAGCTTGGGGGTGCCTGGGTGGCTGAGTGGGTTAAAGCCTCTGCCTTCGGCTTAGGTCATGAATCTCAGGGTCCTGGGATCGAGCCCCGCATCGGGCTCTCTGCTCGGCAGGGAGACTGAGTCCCCCTCTCTCTCTGCCTGCCTCTTTGCCTACTTGTGATCTCTCTCTCTGTGTCAAATAAATAAATAAAATCTTTAAAAAAAGATATCCAGCTTGTATACAAATTGCAAGAGGAAGAATCTATTTTTTAAACTTATGAAATTCCAGTATAATTGACATGCAGTGTTATATTAGTTTCAAGTGTACAATATAGTGACTTAACAATTCTATAAGATCCTCAGTGCTCACCATGGTAAGTGTGCTCTTAATCCCCTTCACCTATTTCACCCTTCCCTCCACTGCCCTCCCCTCTGGCAATCATCGCCTTGTTCTCTATAGTTAAGAATCTGTTTTTTGATTTATCTCTTTTTTCCTTTGTTCATTTGTTTTGTTTCTTCAATTCCACGTATGAGTGAAATCATATGGTATTTGTCTTTCTCTGACTGATCTCACTTAGCATTACAGTCTCTAAATCCATCCCTGTGGATGCAGATGGCCAGATTTCATTCTGTTTCATGGCTGACTAATATTCCAAGACCAAGAGTCTGGAAGCTGCAGTACTAGGGGCTCCTGCCAAGAGGTAATGGATCAGAAATTAAGATAAAGTAGCTGTGAAATTGTAGTGGGAGTATACTGGGGCTGGAGAGACACACACCTTATGCTCAAGTGGGCTGGGAAAACAGCCTGTGAGTTTCTCACGAGCCCTCGCCCAGAGTTACCTTAGTCTGCTGCAATAATTCAAACAGTACTTGAAGGAAAAGGCTTAGTCTCACCAGTGTCCTTGCCCTCTCCTGGGCTTCTACAAGATGGGATCGTGGGGAGGGGCGTATAAACTGAATTATCATGAGACTAGAGTAGAGATGTTTGGAATCCAAGAAGTGTCCCTGGATGCTCAGATCTCCACTGTTGCCCACTGCCTTTCCTCCTGAACTTTGCATACAGCTAAGTCAACTGCGCTTCAACAACTGACCTCTTGGCCAGGATTTGGGGGTGATTCCTGGCTACCTTGGTTCTCCTGGCTTAGTGTTAAACTGCTTGAAGCTGTCCTCTATCTAGTTCCTGGTCTAGGTGATTAGCCCATGCTCTCTGCTGTAGGGTCGTTACCCCTTATCACAGTGGGCCCTTCTCAACTCAGCTAATTTCTTCCCTTTCACTCCATGAAGGAACTTCAGGAACCCCTCCATACCATATGGGGATCCAGATAGTCACTGTGCCACCAAGTTTACTTAGGAGTGGCTATCTCCTATGCTTGCTGTACAACACGTTGCAAGGCAAGCTCATCCCAGAGTCCAAGTCATAAATTAAACAGAACAAAGCAAACAAAATGCCCCTCCCCTTGGCATTACTCCCTACAACTCCCCAGGCTTCCCCAAAAATAGAGAGATAGAGAACCTCTAACTGACTTCCTGCCTCAAGTGACTCTAGTTCCTCTTCCCACTATTCATTCAGGTAAGAAGAACTTTTATTTCGCTTTTCAGAATACCTGAGATCCCCTTCTGTCATTTCCTCCTCCTTGCCGACTCTAGCCTCAAGGTTGAGATGTAATGACCGACTAGATAGCATATGAAGAAGATCCACTTACCCATAAAGGAATTAATTCAGGAGGCATTTTGAAATATTACTCCTCTTCTGTAAGTCAACAGGAAATATGTCATCTGATTTGGAATGAAAATTGTAACTTGATTCTTTAAATATACTTAGAAATTCATTGGATGCCACATATGTGTCAGCCTTTAAAAATGATGAGCTTTCTGCCACTCATTGTATAATTCTATTTATATGACATTCAGGAAAAGGCATAACTATAGGGACAGCGAACAGATCGGTATTGCCTAGGGTTAGGGCTGGGGAGAGGGGTTGATGAAAAAGGGCCACAAAGGAACTTTTTGGGGTGACGTATCTCGATTGTGGTAGTGGTTACTTGATTGTGTATGTTTGTTACAACTTGTGAAATGTCCACCAAAAGGGGTGGATTTTATTGCACATAAACTACACCTAAGTCAACCTGACTTTTACCAAAAAATGATGAGCTTTCCTATTCCCCAGATTAGAACTAACACTACTGAGCACTTAGTAAAGAATGTTGTGTTCCACCACGCTGATTGTATGGCTAATTCCGTCTTCGTAGTAACTCTATTCAGAAGGTACTGTTTTATTCCGATCATCTCTATCTTACCGATGAGGGAAGTGAGACCTTGAAAAGTTAAGTAACTTGCACAAGACCACACAGTGAGTACAGCTGGAATTCAAGCCCCAGATCTGTTTGGTGCCAAAGACTGTGGGTTTCACCACTGTGTTCTATGGCCTCTCAAGATAAGCAAGTGTAGGCTGATAAATATTTAAGAGGTAAACTGGTCACATCTATGTTTGCCTGTACCTTACGCCTCCAAGAGTCTTTTTTAGACCATCATTTACTCTCACATCAGACAGGCAGTGGTACACCCTCACTCCAAACACACACACATCCCAGGAACAGATTTCCCCAATTGCCTTAGTCTGACATCGTCAGAGTGAGAGACCCATTCCTGTCAGTAGCCTTCAGTGAACTAAGAATGAGTCAGATCTGGGTGACTGTTTTTTAGGAGGATCTCCCAGAAAGTTCTAGGGTTTGTGTGGCCCTCCTGACCAAGCCCCCAACCTATGCTCTCCACCGGGCGCTTTGGAGTTCCAGCCGACTCGCCCCCGCAGCCTGGTACGACAAAGATGGCAGACTTATTTCCTGCCAACAGAGCCTTCCCTTTTCATGGTCATATTTTTGTGACCTGGGTCTCCAGCTCATGCTCCCTCAACAGCAAATGAATGAAGCCCTGTGTGCCTTAGCAGCTCGTGCTAGCCCGCCCCAGAAATCAGGGTGTCCAAATCTTCCCTGCTGCTTTTCTCTACAACAGACGGCTTTTCCTAAAAAATTCTGGAGGTCAGTGTAGAATAGTGGTAAGAGAGAGTAAACTTGTGGGGATTCAGGGTTGGTTCTTACCCCGGAAAAGGGGTGCCAGGCTCCACATCTGGTCTCCTGGTTCTTCCCACGTGGTATGTATTTTGCAAAGCCCACTTCCTGTTAGCAAGGCCGTCAGGGAGGGCATTCTATTACAACAGAGGCTTTGGGCATCTGCCGAACCCACTACAGTGGAAATTTAATCTGTCACGTAGCAGTTTGCTCAACCAGGGACCTTGGATCAGAAGTAGACAATGCAAACACACTGAAAGGGCAACGATCCACCCCAGCCAATACCACTTTGTGTTTTCATCTTATCTGCTTTACTTAGGGAGCAGTTTGGTCCTCCAAGTGGGTGACTCACTGATGCCCACAGGGCTGGAGGAAGGTGCTTTGGAATCAGGACAAGACCACCTAGGCCACAGCTTAACTCATCAGTCATCAGCCTTTATCGGGCCCCTGGGCCAAAGCGCAGGGATGGTCTACCATCTCACCAAAGCACTTGCCCCCTATTCTCACTATTAAAGGGACCTGTTGGTACATTTGGTCAATTTATGATGAAGACAGGGAAGGCTGGGACAGGTTGGGTCCGTTTTGGTGGGAGGGTGAGGAGGGGAGAAATATAGGAGTCAGAGCAAGGTTACAAATAGGGGGCCTTTCCTGAGCTGATAGCCTCAGAAAGAGGCTCTTGAAGCCAGAGACACCTTGACACTGAAAACAGAGGATCAAAAATAGTCAAGGAGAGCCTTAAGGAACAAATTTTGTCTGTTTTGGTTTGGTCTGGGATAGAACCTATTCGTGCTGCTCTAAATTGTTATCAGTTGTTCGTACCTCTGTATAAAGGAGTTGTCCCTTTTTTCTAGAGAAGCCATGAAAATACTGGACACCTGATGGGAAGGGTTATGGTAGGGGAATAAAGGACCTAGAGGAGTAAAGACTAAAGACAAAAAGAGCAAAATGTTGCTCCTATTTACCTTTGCGGCCCAAGTACGAAGGATAAAGAATATGCAAAACCGAGTGGGACAGACACAAAGCAGCTGAGCGATCAGCTAAGATGCCAACACAAGGCCAGTCCTTGCTCCCAGACAGTGGGCGGAGAGACGAAGGAATGGGCCTCCTGGAGTTGTATGTTCTCAAACATTAGAAATCCCGTGCCTGAAACCCATAAAGCCATCTTGCATGTTTAAATGGAAAAGAATATTGCCACATTTAGAGTTGTCCCTTTTCCCATTTCTTAGAACGCTGTTTCGTTATTTCAGTCCTCTTAACTCTTGTGGCTCCCACAATCTTTTGTCTCATTTAACAGATAGCTTTTGGGTGACTGCCTGTGCAAACCTCTTGGCAAAGCTTATGCTGCTGGTGCGAAAAGATGGCCATTTCCTAAAATTGCTCTGTACTCTATGCTCCGACCGTTAAGAAAGAAACAGTAGTGTATTCAAAACCTGAGCACCCACTGTATATAGAGCACCGTGCCGATAAGGGAGGACTGCGTTTATGGAGAGCTATGCTGCCCTAGCAGTTCTGAAAATTGGGAATCCCTGATTTAAAGGAAATGTCATGCGATGGGAAACTAAGCTATGAAGCTTCCATTTCCGTGATTCCTTCCACCCTCTGCCACCGCCCCTCACCCCCACCTGCCCAGCTTGGTTTTCTTCTCATCTATAAAACGCACAAGATCACAGTTCATTGATTTAGGTAGCCTGTTCATTGATTTGTAAACACGGGTCAAGATGCCAGACCATCATTTGTGCAAACTGGCCTTGCTCAAAGCCATGGAAACTAAAATAAATCAGACCTTGGGCCAGCAAGCGGTCAGCATGACCTCCGGAGGCAGAGACTGCATGCTCCTCTATGCCTTCTCTGTGCTCCTTCCCATGCCGAATAGTGCTTCACGGATGCCTTGCCTTGCCCGCTTGGTCTCCTAAGCACCAGAAGATTCTTGTCCTCCCCCACCCCAGAGGTTCAGGTATCTGCAGAATGCACGTGTATATACAATATCAGATTCCATTCTGGTGCCTAGCACCAGGGAAAAGGCCTAGAAACTTTCACAGCATGGGATGTTTCAAGTTTAGCCTTCAAAAAAAAAAAAAAACAAGCAATATAGGTTGGTCTGTAGGAAATTTGGGCAATACAGCAACACACAAAGAACAACCACAATTTGCCTTTAATTATATTTTCTAGTATTTTTTTATGCGTATAAGTCAAAGCCACCCTTAAGAATATATTGCAGAGTAAAAACAGTGGTTGTGATACTGTTGTTTCTGCTTCTCTAAGATTGCCCAAGACTCCATGGAACTTTCTTCATCCTTTGCCCGACCCTCTGACCTGATCAAGAAGAAGCCCTTTCTCGGCTGGAGAGGGAGCAGATTAAAATTCTAAATACAGTATGGCAGTCCCTTCCCCATTATCCGGGATTATATAAGACACTTCCAGGCAATGCAGCTTCCCTATTTTGTTTTGTTTTCAGTGCGGGGAGGTGTGTATGGAGGGGAATGCCAAGAAACACACTGGAGTTATTTGTCAGTCCGGAGTGGTCCTAGGGCAGGCTGCAGGGGCACGCTGGGAACACAGCCTCTCGGGCCCCACCCCAGACCTCTTGACTGAGAACCTGCATTTTCACGAGATCCCCAGGTACTTCCAAGCTGTGCACCTCAAGTCTGAGGAGCACTGGCCTGCGGGCCCCCTTTCTGGCCTTCCTCAGCTGGTACTGATTGTCAGGATTTGTTCATAGCGTTCACACCTCCTTGATGTTGGAACCAGCAATAAAAATCCCACCTCCGTGGGAATAAACACCTTTTCGTTAGGCCACAGATCACATTCTCTTGGGGAAACTCTAAATGTGTTACTTTCTAAAGACCCTAAGAGTTGTGGGGTGCTCCAAATGGAAGGTCAAGGGAAGAGGCCAGGCTTTACTTTGCCCCACAAAGTCCATTCTGGGGTCACAGCTGTTGTGTTTGGGGCTCCTGAAGTCATAGTTAATCATTCACCCCAGTCGGGGACAAGAGAGAGAGTCACAACAGAGCTCTTTAAATTCTGCTGGGGGAAAAAAATCCACAGTGATGTTTTTTCCTCCCCACTCTCCACAACCACACCTGTCTTATTTGACTCAAATAAGGACTCAAATGATGCATTTAACCTTTGCTCGTCCACCAGGGGGCCCCAGGAGGCCCAAGCAGGGCTCTCAGATCCCGAGGACCCTACTAATCAGGCTAGCTGGGATCAAGGACTCTGAGTACAGTGCTGCCTCCGATAGAGGAAGAAAAAGAGATGACAGAAGCCAAAACAGTGGTGTCTGTCTGGGCTGCCAGCCACAACCATGTATGGGCCTCGGGATGGATGTGCGACCAGCTGAGGCCTGGCTGCCCAAGCTCCTGGAGACTGATCCACAAACTCTTCCATGGGAAGATCCAGGACACTTATTGGGGTGCAGCTCTGAAACAGCAGGGGGAAAGGGGAAGGATGGTTAAAAGTGGCTTCTTCTTGACCCTTGGGGAACTTACCCACATCCCCTGTTCATCCTGGCAACCCTGCTCGTGTATAAAGGCAGCAACCATGCTGATTTCCCTTCCAGAGGTTATGCAGCCCACGTGGTCGAAAACGCAGGCCCTGGCATTGCAGACTGGCATCCAGATCCTGGGTCTTCATCACTAGCTGGGCGACCCGACTTGGCTTCCTGAAATTTTAGGCTTCAATTTGCACCTTTCTAAAATGGGGATAATACCAGCCTTCTAGGTCATTATGAGGATCCAATGAGATGCTGAATATAAAGCTCTTAGCACAGTGCCTGGCACTTAGTAAGTACTCAGTAGAACGTAACTGTCGTTGTTGTTATTTTTAGCTAAGAATGGACAGCAAGTCATGCCAGATAACCTCATGAGTCAGTGCTATATCCCAGGAGGCCTGAGAGTTTCCGTTCTGGATCTGCTTGGAGTTAGCCTTGTGTGCCTCAGGTTCTTCAACTGTAAGATGAAGAAGACACTATCTGGCTCTTTGTTCTTGTAGCTAACAGTGATCGATGCTAACTTGCTTTTGCTAATTCGCTTGATTCTTGCCACATCCCTTTTGGCCAGATAGAAAAGTAAGGTACAGAGGCACTGTGCCCAGGGTCAAGCAGCTAAAACACATGGAGCTGAGGTTCCAACTCAAGCAGTCTGGCCCCTAAGCCTGCATTTCTGCCTTTCTTACTGGGAAAAATCCAATGGTTTAATAATTATGAAAGTGTTTTGGGAATGGGAAGCACTATTGCTATTTATTCAAGTCTCTTGGTGTTTGGTCTTCAGCTGGGATCCTTAACCTTTCCTGGCAGGACAAGGAGTTGGGGGGCTACTTTAGGTTTTCCTAAAGCCTTTTAATCACTGGCTGTTATGAGTTGAAGAGCGTTCCCCACTCCCCACCAAATACATGTTGAATTCTTAGCCCCTAGTACCTCAGAAAGTGACCTTATTTGGAAATAGGGTCATCGGGTTAAAATGAGGTCCTTCAGGTGGGCCCTAAGCCAATAGGACTGGTGTCACGCAGACACAGACAAGCCCAGAGGGAAGATTGTGTGGCGGAAATCACAGCAGAAAGCCTCATGAACGTGGAGGATTAGAGCAATCATCTTCAAGCCAGGGAACACTGGAGGCCATTTGGAAGCTCAGAAAGAGACCTGGAAAAGTTCCTTCAGTGCCTTCGGAGACTGAGAGACAGAGAGCACGGCTCTGCCATCACCTTGATTTTGGGACTTCTAGCCTCCATCATTGTGAGATAAAAATTTTCAGTTGTCTTAAGCCATCCCGTCGTTGGTAAATGGTATGGTGCCCTAGGAAACTCTACGGATCAATGAAGGTGGAGATGGAGACGCGTGGGAAAGTCGAGGATGATGATGAGTAAAAGGGCACTGGGAGGGGCCATATTAACCCTGGGTCTGTGTCTGTGTGTGCACGCGCGTGTGTGTGCACGTTTTGACAGTGTAAAAATCAATCTGTGAGCTCACCAAGCTTGAGATCATTCCTCTATAAGAAGATCACATGAGAGGCAGAATGAACATGAAATTCTATTCCATCTCCACTGGAACAGATAAGAAAGAGGAATCTTCTCTCTGAGATCATGCAGTCGATTCCAACCCATTTATTCCGCAGCAGAGAAAGTGAGGTGTAGGGAGCTAAGCTTCCTAGACCCTTCCAGCAGTGGATAACGGAGTGTGATTGGAAATCGAGTCTTCTGACTGTTTGCCCTTGGTGTGGGGGGTGGGGTGCCATTCTGTCACACCAACTCTCAGAGGCTTCCTTGGGGTTGGCACACAGAAATTTATTCTTCCCGTCACCGCTTCTTCCAAAGATTACATTCTGGTTCTTTTTTAAGGAAATTCGATTGAAATAGAACATACATACAGAAATGTGTCCATCAGTGGACAGCTCAGGGTATCTACATCCATGTAAGCGGCACCCAGACAAGGAATTAGTACATCTCCAGCACCCCTGAAGCCTTCTTGCCTCTCCCACTGGCTAACGCCAACAAAGGAACCACTATCCTGACTCCTAACATCGCAGATTGGTGTTGCCTGTTTCCGAGCTTGATATAAATGGGATTTCACAGTACTCTTTTGTGTCTGCCTTCTTTCACTCTGCGTTATGTTTGTGAGATTTGTCTGCGTTTTGCATTTGGAGTAGTTCCTTCTCACAGTGATAGATTATTCCACGGTTCTGGTCTTTTGAACAAAATCAGGGGGTATACGGAGAGAGAAGCATCATTGAAATAATTCAAGTTGGTCCTTAAAAAAAAGTTAAAGCAAACAGATTTGCGGAAACAACGACGACAAAAGTTGGTTAATCTTTACCAATTGTATCCAATTTATTGGCCATCTATGAAAAGCCACTTAACCATATCACTCCCCAACCTCCTTTTCCTCTCCTGCTTCCCTGGATTCCCACAGCCTGGCTGCGTCACACTGGGCTGCCCCAGTCTGGACGGTGGAATGGGCGCCGGAGGTTAACAAGCTGTGTTCTACCTGAGTGAACCCATCTTGACCTCAGAGTAACTCGGAGCTTGGTCTGTCCCCCACCAGTGGGACTCCCGTCCGTTCAGCAGCCTCATCTGGGGAGCCGTCCGTCACATCTGAAATTCTGGAGCTCTTCCCCTAATCGGAATCAGCTTTCAGGATAAAGCTCTGGCAGCCCCAGGCCAGCCGGAGCAGAATGGAGTCTGCAGGAGTGGGTTGGTCCACTGCCCAGTCCCTCCCCTTGCAACCACCGCTTTCTCAGGCTCAGGCCTTCATTCCCCAGAGCTGTGTGGCTGGATGGGGCTGCCCCCTCTTCTCAGCTTTCCCTTGCCAGACCACAATCCGCCCGATTTCTTCATGCTGACCAACCCTTCTGGGGTCTCCCTTTTCCTGGTAACAATGACCTAATCCCCAAATGCAGTTTCAAGGGAGCTCCAATGCAAATCAGTGGGACCGCCTTCTTGAGCCCGAGTCCATATATGGTACACTCCCTGAGCCAGGAGGAGGAGCGTGCTGAGTGTAATGCCGCACCGCTGATTCACCGGCTGTCCCGCTCCCTCCAGTTTCCAGTGACATCAGCACTGCACCCATGACAAAAGTTCAAGACAGAGGCAGGACTTCTTGGGAGGCTGCAATGTAGTTTTTCTTTCTTTCTAGTCTCCCTACTTCCTGGGAGGCTGTCCTTTCTTGAACGTAACTGAGTGCTAATTTGACTTGGTGTCTTTTCTCCGTAGGTCTCTTGTTGTGGGCGTGGTCGGGGGAGGTGAAGGGAGGAGACAGGGCTTCCGAGGCTTCCTCAAGCCCCGCCCACACGGGCCCCTTGGAACTGGAAGCAGTCATAGGGCCCCACCCTGACACTGGGCAGAGTTCAGTATTCACAGCCCTTACTGGGAGCCTGGGCTTTTCTTTGGTTGCTCCCGTTAGTTAGTTTTTATTTGTTTGGCTTTCCCTGAAGTCTGAGCAATGGAACCAAGAAATTCTCAAACACAGGAAAGAATATTGAAGGCTGAGTTATCAGACTCTCTTCAAAACTTACTCATGGATACTCATGTTCTTTTTCTCAGCATCCTCACCACCATTCCAGTACCTCTTAAAAGCAAATCCGGGGCACCTGGCTGCTTCAGACTGTTGCGTCTCTGACTCTCGATTTCGACTCAGGTCATGGTCTCACGGGTTGTGAGATTAAGCTCCTTGTCAGACTCTGTGCTCTGCAGGAAATCTGCTGAAGATTCTTTCCCAATCTGTCCCCCTCCCCATTCTCTCTCTCTCAAATGAATAAATGAATCTTAAATTAAAAAAAAAAAAAGGCAAGTCCTTGTACCAGATCCTAGCAGTAGTGGGCCAGAACCAGCTCAAACTGTTTGCAAACCGATTTATTAAGCTTTCAGGAAATTTGCAAGCTGATCATGAACCACAATAATTATTAAAAGTTAAGTTACAGGGGCGCCTGGGTGGCTCAGTGGGTTAAACCTTTGCCTTCTGCTCAGGTTATGATCCCAGAGTCCTGGGATCGAGCCCCTGCATCAGGCTCTCTGCTCAGCAGGGAGCCTGCCTCCCCCCCTTCTCTGCCTGCCTCTCTGCCTACTTGTGATCTCTCTGTCATATAAATAAATAAAATCTTAAAAAAAAAGATAATGGTATCTTTTAAAAAAAGTTAAGTTACATAAAATTAAAACAGAATAAATTAGTTTTAAACTAAAGGTAATAACTAATCAAAAGTCATTTACTGCCTAATTATTTTATTCCTTTTTACTATTTTCTGTCCTTCTGAAGTTATTCACATTTACTGTATCTGTATGGTGTAAATATCATATGATGGCATGTTTCTACGTATCTCTCCTAACTCCTTGTTCAGTAATGTCACATTGGGAGCTTGGAATCAGTCATGATGGGAGAATTTACTCCATGGGAGGGGCACCTTTGTGGCTCCGTAAGTTGAGCATCTGCCTTCAGCTCAGATTGCCATCTCAGGGTCCTGGGATTGAGCCCCATGTCAGGGTCCCTGCTGCTGCTTGGCACTTTCTCTCTCTCTCTCTCTCTGTCTCTCTCTATCTCTGTTGCTCTCTCTCTCTCAAAAAATTAAAATCTTTTTTTTAAAAGATTTTATTTATTTTTTAGTTCTAAAGATTTTATTTTTTTAAGTTTTTTTATTAACATATAATGTATTATTTGCTCCAGGGTACATGTCTGTGAATCATCAGGCTTACACATTTCACAACCCTTACCATAGCACATACCATCCCCAGTATCCATAATCCAGCCACCCTATCCCTACCTCCCATACCCCCAGCCCCCTCAGTTTGTTTCACGAGCTTAGGAGTCTCTTATGGTTTTTCTCCTTCCTGATCCCATCTTGTTTCATTTCCCTCCCCCACATCCCATGACCCCCCTGCCCTGCCTCTCAAATTCCTCATATCAGAGAGATCATATGATAATTGTCTTTCTCTGATTGACTTATTTCGCTTAGCATAATACCCTCTAGTTCCATCCACGTCATTGCAAATGGCCAGATTTCGTTTCTCTTGATGGCTGCATAGTATTCCATTGTGTATATATACCACATCTTCTTTATCCATTCATCTGTTGATGGACATCTAGGTTCTTTCCATAGTTTGGCTATTGTGGACATTGCTACTATAAATATTTACTTATTTGATACAGAGAGAGAGAGAGATCACAAGTAGGCAGAGAGGCAGGCAGAGAGACGGGGGAAGCGGACTCCCTGCTGAGCAGAGAGCCCGATGCGGGGCTAGATCCCAAGACCCTGAGATCATGACCTGAGCCGAAGGCAGAGGCCTTAACCCACTGAGCAACCCAGGCGCCCCTCAAATAAATAAAATCTTAAAAAAAAAAATCTCTCCCCATGGGAAATAGTACAAATCAGGCCTTCCCCACCCTTTCCCCCCACCCGCTGACCCTCACCCAGAGCCAGTTATTAACCTTGACTAGCACACCACTGATGCTGGGGTCCACTAAAGAATGACTCACCCACTGTGCTCAAGATGCTTAGAATGTAGTGAGGGAGACAAATCCTTCAAGACTTCAGTTGGGTGGCGTCTTCTCTAAAATGCCCAATGGAGGAAAAAGCGGAGGGACATGGGCTTTCAGGTCAGCGAAACCTACAGGGACACCCTAGTTCTGTCACTTACTGGCCAGGTCAACTTAAATAAGTTGCCAGATGTTTTGAAACATTTGCCAAATGGGAGTGATAGCGCCTCCCTCCTCCTAAGATTGTTGCAAGAAGGTAATGGTAAAGATATAAGGATATGGAGAGGGCATTTCCGATCGACAGAGCAGCAGGAAGAATGACACAAAAGCATAAAAATGAAAGGGCTTGTGAGGGACTGGCCCGAAGCCTAGTGTATCTGGCTATTAAGCTACACCAGAGACATCAAGGTGAGCAGAATGTAGGTGTGGTGTGACCCTGGACACACAGATTAACAGGGAGGGAAGAGCTAAGCCTGGCTGGTACGGAGCTGGGAGACAGACCCACCATGAGGGCAGCCAGCAATCCAAGCCGTCAAGTTTAGAGGGCACCCCGAGTTCAGGCAGAATTCCAACAATCATCTCAACCAGGAGGTACAGCCTGGTACATCTCAAACCAGGAGGTACAGGCAGCGTTGTGGACTATGGGGAGATCTATTCATCCACGACTAATCCCCAGCCAGCACCAGTAATATAGGAGCCTTGCCCAGCCCCTAAAGAGGGGGCAGCAGGAGCTAGGCAGGAGATCAAGGCTGTTTCAGTGGCTCCACATGGTCATCAAAAGGCAAACTTTTTCTTTTCACTCTGATATTCTCATGGCTCTTCTCAGCATGTTCTCTTTTGTTCTTGGTGTTGATGCCTAACTGGTAGGTAGGAGCAGGGCAGGACTCCTCAAAGTCTGTCTATTTATCAGGGAGCAATATCTCCCCACACCCAGCAGATACCCCTTTAAGCTCCTCAGCCAGAGTGGGTTACAGACTGTGGCAAGCAGAACCGTCACCTCCAAAGATGCTTGTGCCCTTGTATCCGGGAGCCCGTGAATATGTGACCTTACATGGCCACAGGGACTTTGCAGATGCGATCAGGGTAGAACCTTGAGATGGGGAGGCTCTCCGGACTATCTGGGGTGCCCACCCTAATCCCACAATGGGGGACAGAGATGGCAGTGTGAGGACGGTTTGTTGCTGGTCCCGGGGTGTGAGGGGGCTGTGTATAAGAACTGGAAAGGGGTGTCTGGACCCTAATAGAGGTCCCTAACTGACAGCCAGCGACCTCAGTCATATAGTAGGGAGCTGAATTCCGCCAATCCTCGAAAAAGCAAGGAAACTAGCTCTCCCCTAGAGCCTCCAGGAAGGAACTCAGCCCTGCAGACACTTTGATTTTTAGCCCAGTGAGACCTGGACCCGACTTCTGACCTACACGAACACAAGATAATACCTTTGTGTGATTCTAAGCTAAAGTTCTAATCATTTGTGGCAGCGATGGTAAATTGATACCCGTGCCCACTCCTAAAAACAATAAAAGCAAAGGAGACTGGGATAACCAGGCCTGATTTCGTCCACTTAGGGATTGTCCCCTGGGGTCGGGTGATACGCCAAGTTCCCGGGACGGCTGGCAAGTTTCCGCAAAATTAGGAAGGAGGGAAGATGGCGGCAGGTTTGGAGCAAACAGCAAGGAGTACACCGGCCAGGGCAGGGGTAGGTGCCTGGACAGACATGCCAGATGTTTTCAGCTGTCTTCTGTCAGATTGGTCTGTTCTCTGAACATTTTACGTATCACCCATGGTCACAACTAGAGAGACCTGTAAGTCCCTGGGAGATCACCTCCATTATACTGGACCTGTCCCGATTGGGAGGGAAGTGCCTCAGAGAACTGGCACCCGGGTCGCCACCTTTAACTGAGCTTCTAGAGCTCAGATCTGGAAAATGCTACTTACTTCATCAGCCCTAAGAGGCCTTCAGTTGGAAGATACACCATGATTTTGTGAACCACTGTGAAAGAAAAAGTACTGCCAGATAAGCAATGCTGTGTCATCGTTTTCAGGATCCATGTTAAGTGAATAAGATGTTAAAATGACATAAAAAGGTTTATCTTCCGATTGACTGAACATGGTGCTGCAAATCTTCCGCCAGTGGTGGGGATGAGCTCGGAACATGCTGTCCGCTAAGTCAGAATCGGCAGGGGAGGTCCGCCTGAGTCTCCAGGGAAGACGAGAGGTCAAGGTGGGAAGGTGAGAGTGTGTTTGTGTGCTTCAGCCCCTTGAAGCCAAGCTAGAGGGCCGGCTTCCTCCCGAGCAGATCCCAGTAGGGGCGCAGGACGTCTGGGGTCATATGGCCCCTGGTATCTGTATATTTATGACTCCTCTCCTGTCAAAGCATGAGGGATCACGCCGTCTTGCCCCAGAAAGGTGGACTGGAACGGCTGCCTAGCGTTGGACAGTACGTCTGCCTTCGTCCAGACGAGGACGCACTCAAAGAGCAGCTACTTCATCCCTTTCCCTGGGGGCTGGCCTTGAGTCCAGGAAACTTGGGGATCTCTCTGAGTGCCTTTATACTGAGGAAAAGAATCAGCATCACTGTACAGAAGCGCCCCAGGAAATCATCTCCTGTCCATAATTTTTCCGATCAGGAGGACATTTGGCAAATGAATGTGGCTGGCCTGAAGTGACCCAGCTAAGTAGTTGCAGGAGGAGGCTGGAATCCAAGTCCCCTGCTGCCCCAGTGCATGTTGGGAGAGCTAGTCCGAGGGCTGCAGGAGTGGCCATCCCCCAGCCATGTCCTGGGTCTGCCTCTCGCTGGCCTCCCGTCCCATCTCGTTCCTCCTCTGGAAAGCAGGGCTAGGAATAGTACCTGCTGCCGGGAGGGGATTGCCGTGAACATTACATTAAGAAGCGGTGAGAGGCGTAGACCGTTGCCTGCCAGCTAGCAATTGCCCCATGAAGGGGACTGTTAACGGTCATTCTTTCCTGTGCTCTCAGGCTGCCCGCAACACCTCCCTCCTGCTATCAAGCTGGAGGTCTGAACTTTGAGACTTAGGGACAGAGGCATCTGTGGAATTTGCTCCCCTTGCTAATCTGGTAAAGTCAACAAATCATTTCTGTTCAACCCGAGAGGAGCCTCTGGAGATGAGAGGACGTGGCATGGACCGGTTTCACGTGGGGGCGCGGAGCGCTTGCTGGATGGAGGGAGAGTCGGCAGCCCCACTGGGGGAAGGAGGAGGCTTTGTAAGGGCTGGGGAAGCCCGTTGAGCATGGAGGGGAAAAGGAAGGGGCACAGGAGCCATGAGGCGCCAGGGCGGGGGCACTTGGCATGTGAACGGAGTGGAGAAGGCCAGGAAGGGGGATGTGATGTGGGCCTGTACGCTAGAAAGGAAGGGGACACGGTCTATGAAAAGAACCATTTTCTGTGGTGCTCAGGAAGGGCCTCTCACTGGGGATTTCCTACCCAGGGCTCTAGGCCTTGGCCGCCTTCCCGGGGAAAGGTGGTGTTTGTCGTGGGGAACTCGCACACTGCAAGGCTTTAGTTCAGTGACGAATGGTGCCCACTCCTGTCTCCGGCACTGCCGGTCTCCCTGAGCCTCGTTCAGCTGGGAACAAAATGCTCTTTGCTTGAACCACCCACTTCAGATGTCTTCATGCAAGACAGGGACGCCGAGGTCGAGGCAGAAGTGCAGTGGAGGAGAGTGGAAGCTACGAATAATGCTGGAGTAAGGGGAGGTGAGACCCACGAAGGGGGAGCCCTGAACCCTGTACAGAAGGGACTGTTTCAAAGGAATAGGCCCTTGGCACAGGGCTTTGGGGTGGCCCTAAGCCTGCTGGCCAGCCCCAGATTCCTGGTCGTGCTGTCCTGGCTAGGCAGAGGAGCTCTGTGTGGTCTAAGGAAAAGCCTCCTTGGAGAGAGTGATTTCAAAATCAAAAAAGAAAAGAAAAAAAAAAAAGCACAATCAACTCCCTTTTCCTCTCTTTTCCAACCCCAATCAAAAAGTACAGTATGGTGGGGGAGAGAAATGAAACAGGAAGGGATGGGGAGGGAGACAAGCCATAAGAGACTCCTAGACTCAAGAAACGAACTAAGGGTGGCTGGGAGGCAGGGGGGTAGGGATGGGGTGGCTGGGCTGTGGACATTGGGGAGGGTATGTGCTATGGTAAGTGCTGGGAAAGGTGTAAGCCTGACGATCCACAGACATGTACCCTGGGGCAAATAATACATTATATGTTAATAAAAATAAATAAATAAATATAAAAAAAAGTACAGTATGCGCTATTGAAAAATCACATCTCAGAAGCAGTGCACACTTTCTGACAGCATCTGGCAAGATTTCCGATGAGGCTGATGGAAACAAACATGTTCCATTTTCGTGTTGTATAATGAGTAGATGGAGTCCTTGCACACCTGTTCCGGCAAGACAGTGATGATGTTACTGCGGGAGGCATTGTGCTACAAAGATCATTCTTATCTCTCCCGTCCCTGCCCATCGCCAGCCTCACTGGGTGCCTCTCCCCTCTCCTCTCTTTACTGTCCCATGTCTCCTTTTTTCTAATGTTCCCTTTCTTGCTTTCGCTTTTCCTCGTCTCTCATTTCTTTCCTCACTTGGCGTGCCTTGCCCACCTTGCAGAAAGCCAGGGGACAAAGTAAGGAAGTCTCATTCTACCAAGAGGTGAGGATGCTGAGAAGGCCAGGGGCTCACTGCTAGGCGTTGGATGAGAAAGGAGAGTCTTTGGTCGCTTGTCACAGCACTGGCACATCGTACTGTAAACGGCCCATTCCCACTGGTCAGCAAGAATCCTTGAGCCCAGTCAGAGAAAACTCTGGATGTGCCCCGTGCCCAACCTCATAAGCAAGGAATCAGGAGAGACAGTAGTGTGACTAGCTAATTCCTACAAGGAGACAACAAACAGAAAGAGCTGAATGTATTTAATATCTAGGAATATTCCGCATCGTAACTGGGTACTTTCTGGATACATAATTGACTTACAAAGGAATGAGATTTTAATGTTGGAATATAAGCACAAAGAATCAGAATGTGGGAGTGAATTTCAGAGTCAAGGGAGCCTTCTTTGATTTGTGTTTTTCAACTCATTCACTCATTCATTCTTGGCAACAAATAGTCATGCAGGACCTACTATGTAGCAGGGAATGAGCTGGTCATTAAGGCACATAGATGGAAAGCTATTATTCCTGCCTCTTAGGGCCTTAAAATCTACCCCAAGGCCAAGTTCTACCCAATCTAAATATAGATTTGGTCTTGAACACATCTATGTGGGAGTAGATCACTCTGGGGCCCCTTTACTGTGGAATTAACTTGGGCGCCAATTTAAAAATGGAATGGTATGGATTCCTGTATATTGATCCATTAATCCACCCACTCATCCAGTCTTCCATTCTATTCACCCATCTAACCATCTACCTACCTACCTATAAATCTATCTATCCATCCACTCTTGTAGGGAACAAAATGCTACCTACATCTAACCATCCAACCACCCACCTTTCCATTCATCCATCCATTCACCCACGGATCCATCCATCCCTTCATTCAACCATCATCCTTTCAAGCATGCACGAGGTAAATTATTAGTGCAGTCACCTAGACAATTATTGTGGTAGGGAGCTGTGCAAAAACAGACCCCAATAGGTGTATGTAGTGTCCATGCCTGACAACTCACAAGCAAATGGTTTCTGAACCCTGGGCTGTGATCTGAGAAACAGGGCTAGAGTGAATTTCAAGGATTGGTAGCAAAGGTTCACAGGGAGGTGGCTAGATTTAATCAGGATAGTGTCTATCTTTCTAGGAGCCTAGAAAGTTTAGGCTAGTCTAGTGTAGAAAGTCTAGTCTAGGAAAGTGTAGGAGAGAGTTGCTCGGGGAAGGCAGTGGTTCATGCACATCTTTCCAGGGAGTTCTTGCTATTGAGTTCTTCCTCGATGTGATGGCCCCCTGCATCACAAAGGTCACTCTAATCATTACTGGTTTCTCCTTAAACATGAAAAAACTAAGGATGAGCATTTTTGTGGGCAACTTAAGTTCCCAATATGGTTTCCATTGCACAATAGCCCCCTAAGTTGGAGAAGTCAGTGCAAATCGAGGTCCGAAATCATTCCCATGTTTCCCAAATGTATTCCAGTGTTTTTTTCTGCTGTGGGAATTCTGACTGAAATTTACACTTCTCTAATGTCAATTTGAGTTGTGACTCTTTTAAAAAAAAAATGCTCCCCTCTTCCCATATGTCAGGTGGCACATTCTTTAGTCGTCTGGAATTGATCTGTCTCTAGCTGAATGAGAGCTGGAAAGAGGAAATAAGGGGAAGTGGTTAGAGCCCCACATGGTCAGGAGTCCTGGTTCCCATGTCTTACTCTGCAACTGAGTCACTAGCTGACACTGGACAAGTGACTCTGTTTTTGTAAGTTATTGCCTGTCTGCTCAAGAAGGGCAGGCATGGACTGTGGAGACAGTGCTGGGGGGCACTGGGCTAGGAGGGGAGAGACCTTTGTCTTTGCCCCAACTCACCAAATTCTTAGTAACCTCGGCAACTTTCTGGGCCTTTGAACTTTCTTGGTCTCCAAAAGGAAGGGAGTGGAAATATACTTTTTACAGTAGTTTCTAGTACCTGGGACCTTAATTTCTAGTGATCTTAATGTATATTTCTAGTACTTGGGATCTTAATCTTATATTTAGCATATTGAATGCCTGGAGCTGATCATTTTTAACTCTCTGCTCAACATGAAAACAAAATTCAGAAATAATCATGACCCATGACGTGAAACAAATAATAATAATGGCAGGTTGCATTGTTTCACTGTTTTTTGTTTTTTGTTTTTGTTTCACTGTTTTAAATTTTAAACACACATAAAAGCTGCACGTGGTCGCATAGAATGACAGAATTGAAGCCACATGTACTCTTTCTTCAGCTCTAAAATCACTGTGCTAGAATTGTTTCCAATTTGTGGTTCAAATGCAAGCTTCTGAAGTACCCTTGGGCTGGGGACATGACTGGGCTGGAAACAAGCTCAGATGATTCCAGCTGGATATGAACTTACTCAAAACAAACACGTGCTTCTGAGATCCCGTATATTAGGGGTTGACTGTATATATGAGAGTTACTAGGATTAACCTGCATGTAGAACGCAATGCTTATTAAAAGATAAATAATAAAAACATGCTAAGTTGGAACCTACATTTTTGTTACTAAGACTCAACAATAGGTACAATGATTGTTTAGAACCCAGAACCAAAAGACTTGGGTGAGGTGTTTAGAATTGCCATGGTGATAATACAAAAAAGCATACCCAATTTTTAGGTACTTTTGTTATTAAAAATTTTTTTAAAAATTTTGAAATAATTTTAGATTTGTGATAAAGTTGCAAAAATGGGACAGAGAGTCTTCATAAATCTTTCACCTAGCTTTTAGAAGCATGGTACATTTATCAAAACATGGAAATTAACACTGGTACAATGCCATTAACAAATCTACAGGCTATGTGGATTTTAGCAGTTTTCACTAATGTCCTTTTTCTGTTTCAGGTTTTAATCCAGGACACCATATTGCATTTAGAAGTTTATCATTGTTTTAAAATTCTTTATAAAGCAACTCCTTAGTGCTTGGTGCCAGGGATGACTACTTCTACAGCTCTGCCCTTCGTATACCACGGATAACACTAAACTGCTGTGATATTGGGGGCAAGAAGATCTGGTGGCTGTGAACCCTCATTCTTTGGCAAAAGGTGGTATGGAATCTGATAGAATATGCTGGGCTAATGGGGCACAAACAGTCCACTTTGTCAGGCTAGAGATCCTTCAGCCAGACCCTCCAACAGTAACTGCAAGGGGCAGGACATTGGCAAGGTTCATGTTCCTCCTGTAAGAAACCAGAAAGCAAGGATGGTTTTGGGCAAGAATACAGTGTGTCCTGTGAGGCAAAGATGTGAAAATATAGAGAGTAAGAAACCCTGAAAAAAATCACTGTGCAGATCCCTCTAGATGCCTGCTCCCATACCTGTTTTCCCTTTTTCCCTTGCAATCAGAATTTTTATTTTATTCAAGTAAGGGATAGCCAGGATCTTCAAAGGAGGTGAGAAATCTCTGCAGCCTCTCTGAGGATATCTCCCTGGTGAGGTTAATCAAATTATGTCAGTTCCATTCATCTTGCCAGTGACTGGTTGTGGAATGGGCATGGGATGCATTACTGGCCAGTGAAGCATTAGGAGAAATCTGAGATTTCTGGGAAAGTTTTCTTCACTCTTCAAAATGTCCCTCTTCCCTTTGTCTAAATTTTGGGTCTTATTGTATGAAGGAACGAAAAAAGAATGCCTGGAGCTGTTGCAGCCACTTTGTAACCATGAAGGACAAGTCTGAGACAAAAGCAAACACAGAGTGGCAAAGTGGGAAGATAGTGAGACCCTAGTTTTCGATGAACCATTTACTTCTGGGAATGAACTAACTCAGGACTTCTTGTTATGTGAGGAAATACATTTTCCATTTGTTGGGGATATTGGTTACCTTTATACCAGCCCAGGCAAGAGCACCTCTCATTCAATCATTCATTGAACCCACACTTGATGAGAACATACTGTTTGGGATTTTTGTGCTTGATGCTATTGGAATATGAGAGCAAATGGCTAAATTAATGCCCTGAAGGGTGACACTATTCAAAGGTGTGGGGAGGGTAAAACTCATAGACAAATACACCGATTGCAGGAGAACATGCTCCCACCTGAGAGGTATGCACACAGTATGGTGCCCAGGCCTCCAGCCCAGTGCCCTGAAGATAGCTTCATGAAGAAAGAGATGCACAGTCTTAATCTTGAGGGCTGGTTACCATTTTGGCAAAGGGACATGGAATGAAAGCCTTGTGAGGGGAACAAACACATAAAGATTGGAAGCTACACGGTCTGTTCTGGAAAGAGGGGCTACTCCAATTTAGTTAAGAGTTGGTGTGGCAGGAGCACCTGGGTGGATCAGTGGTTTAAAGCCTCTGCCTTTGGGCTCAGGTCAGGATCTCAGGGTCCTCGGATCAAGCCCTGCATCGCATTAGGCTCTCTGCTTATCCGGAAGCCTGTTTCCCCTCCTCTCTCTGCCTGCCTCTCTGCCTACTTGTGATCTCTCTCTCTGTGTCAAATAAATAAATAAAATCTTTAAAAAAAAAAAAAAAAGAGTTGGTGTGGCAGAATTATTGACAGCCGTGATGGGACAGGTGGAGAGA
Organism: Procyon lotor; assembly: GCA_028646535.1. Taxonomy (NCBI): domain Eukaryota; kingdom Metazoa; phylum Chordata; class Mammalia; order Carnivora; family Procyonidae; genus Procyon; species Procyon lotor. The sequence goes on along the minus strand of CM053608.1, from coordinate 85,840,635 downwards.
CAGACAGTATGGCCCTGATGGTGCCATTCTTTAGGAAGCCTGAAATGCTACAGGGTGGTCCAGCAAAGGGAACCCTGTGTTGACCTGTTGGTCTGAGTCCTAGTTCAGCTACCCACTCATTATGTGGCCCCTGGCCATTCATGTGTCTCAGAAGAGAGACAACAGGGGTTGGTAATAACCATCTTGCCTTCCTCACAGGGCTACTGTAAAGTGCAATAGAAACATGACAGGTAATTATTTCCTCCACCTCCACATTTAACTATATATTCACCCATTCTTAGGTCCTTGCCCCGGCCTGAGGACTTTTCCCTCTTCCCCTTATGGTTGGAGCTGTTCTCCTTGATTTCTTCAATGATTCAATTCAATGAAGAATTAATATTTCGAGTATTTTCAGTTCTTCCTTCTCTCTCCTGTTTCTTCTCCAAACATGTTCCAATCTCAAAAAATGCATGTAATTTAAAGATCCTGCCTTATATCCTCTCTATCCCCCAAGACCCCATCAATTTCCCTTTTCCTCACCAAACATCTCAAAAGACTCTCACCTCCTTTACTCATCTTCTATCCACGGTGAAGCCCACTCCAATGTCCACTTAAAAATGCCTCTCAAAAAAAAAAAAAAAAAAAAAAGAAGGTGCTCTTAAATTCCATAATGACTGCATCAAGGGGCTCATTTTATTCGCATCCTGCCCGATTTACCCTAGCCTTGTGAAATGCCTGTGTCCCGGCTTCCTGCACCCCACACTTTCTTTTTTCTCCTCCTCCCTTCTCAGCTTGGGGTTCCCTACTTAGGATGCTCTGTCCTCAGGCTTTTTCTGACTCAGCACACTCTCTGGGGTATCACTTCTTTTTTTTTGTTTTGTTTTATTTTTTAAATTTTTTTTTAAAGATTTTTTTTTTATTTGACAGAGAGAAACACAGCGAGAGAGGGAACACAAGCAGAGGGAATGGTAGCAGGAGAAGCAGGCTTCCCGCAGAGCAGAGAACCCGATGCGGGGCTCGACCCCAGGCCCCTGGGATCTGACCTGGGCCGAAGGCAGCCGCTTAACCACTGAGCCACCCAGGTGCCCCCTGGGGGATCACTTCTAACCTCTTGGCTTCACAGTCCCTTTGAGATGAACCACAAACACCTTTAATTCTGGGTCTCCCTCCCTAACTCCAGTCCAACTGTTTCTACCTGAGCTGTCGAAGTGGCGATTTGGATGTCTCTGGACTCCTCAAGCCCGGCTTGTTCAAAGGTGGGGCCATCTTCTCCTCTCTTATGCCCGCTCTTTCTCTGTTGTTCCACATAGATTTTTAATTTATTTTTTATTTTAAAAAATATTTTATTTATTTATTTGACAGAGAGATAGAGAGGGGAGCACAAGTAGCGGGGAGAGGCAGAGAGAGAGGGAGAAGCAGGCTCCCTGCTTGGCTTGTGGGGCTCCATCCCAGGACCGTGGGATCATGACCTGAAGATCTTATATTAAAGCAGTCACCAAATCCGGTCAAGAGCTCAGCTGGGACTTTGGTCCTTTGAGGGCTTGATGAGGGCTACAAGGCCTGCCTCCAAGGTGGCAAGGCTGGCAAATTAGTGCTGGTTGTTGGCAGGAGGCCTTGGGTCTTGACCATGTGGACCTCTCCATAAAGCTGCTTGAGTACCTTCACAAGGGGGAAGCCGGCTTCCCCCAGAACAGGTGATCTAAGGCAGAAAGGGGGAAACAAAAATGTCTTTCATGACCTCGTCTTGGGAGTCACAAACCATCGCTTATGTCACATTCTATTTGTTACTAGTGATCTGCTATGTCCAGCCCACATTCAAGAGGAGGGACCGATCGCCACTACTTGAAGAGAGGAGTATCAAAGAATCTGAGGACATATTTTAAAACCACCACACATGGATTGTCTTGTCTCTCTGTCCCTGGTAACTAGCACAGTGTTTGGCACTTAGTAGGTGCCCAATAGATGTTTCTGATGGAATGGTGTATTAAAGGGGGAGAGACTGGAGGCAGGTTATCTGTGGATAATTATTGTGGGCTGGGTGAGGAATGGTCGGGGGGGTTGTTGGGAGGTTGTCGGGAGGTGCTGAGATTCATAGGATCCATGTCTGATTGCATGAGAGGTTGGGAAGAGGTCTGTCTGGCGTTGATAATGGTTTTGAAACTAGGACTTAGAGATGGCTGGGACGGCTGAAGTGGGCATCTAGTGCTCCCTCCCTGGGGCTGCAAGGTAGTGAATACCAAATCATTTATCTAAGAGCCCTTTGTCTCATTGTTTGATTGCGGTTGAAAGGACTCAGGGCTGGAAATCATTAGGATGAGCACTGTCTAAGCCATCCTCTTTACTTTAGGTTTCTCATTTACAAACCTAAAGGTTATAATACCCATCTCCTGGGACTTTCGGCCTGAACACAGTGTACAGAGGTTGACAATATCCCGGTTTTTGCAAGAAAGTCCCACCACGATATCCTTCCTCTACAAATGGTCATGGGGAAGCATGAGGAAGGTATTGGGTTGAACCATCTGAAATGCTGGTATTCTAGTTTTGACCTATAGAGAAACTGATTGCATAGGGTTCGACCTAATAGGTGTGGCTGCAGTTTGAAAATATGAACACCTTTCCATAGATGGAGAATGAGGATGCTCTAGAGTTCTCGAGCTTTCTATTTCTCATGAGACTCGGGTCCAACTTTAAGAAAGGTCAGCCTTGAAGTTAAATGTGTAGTCCAATATAGGCATTACTTTCTCATTTCCTGAAGTCAAATTAAAGGCCAAAGGCTGTATGCTAAAATACTGTCAAGTGAAGAAACTTCAGATGTAAAATTTATCTAGGAAGTCAAGGCGAGTCTCAATCACATTTCGTACACGTGCCATGTTTAAGAAATTGTATTTACTTAGAAGTGAAATAACTGTGGATCTAATGAAAAAGAGAATAGGAATTAAATAGTTCTTTGTTCATTTTGCATTTTCGCACATCTAGAAAGTGATTAGTTGACTCCTTCATTACTGGTAGGAATAAAGCCAATATTTACCTATATAAATTAATTTATTAAAAATACATTTTGTCCTTTCCAGGAGTACTTTAAAACCCAATATTAAATAGAAACTTTACATGAGACCGTGCCTTCTTTTTTTCTTCTTCAGTGTTTATTCTACAGATCAATTAATATTTAAGGCAGACCGATGTCGCAGAAGTTAGCAAAACTGCACCCATCCATCCATCCACTCCCCTCATTGGAATACAGTCTCCCCCGGGGCAGGTCTTTTTTGTTTGCTGCGTTATTCCCAGCGATCCGAACCGTGCCTAGGTCACTGTAAGCTCTCAATACACACTTGGTTGACTTGATTCATTGATCATCCGTGCCTGGCGCTGCGGCCAGCGGGAAGGCCCGCCCGCAGCCCTCCTCCCTCCACCTAACCTGCGCGGCTCCCGGCCCTGCAACGCCGGGAGCGTCCGGCTACCCGGCCCGGCCCCCTCGGCCCGGCCGCGGCCTCCCCGGCCCTTCCCTTCCCGCGGAGGAAGGAGCGGGCGCCGAGAAGTGGGAAACCCGGGCCCACTTCCTGTCCCGGCAAGGCCGGGCGTCAGCGCCCCCCGCGGCCTGCTCCCTGGGCGCGCCGGGCCGCCCGGCCGCAGCAGCGAGAATGCGGCGGGGCGCGGCGACGGCGGGCGGCCGGGGCGCGGGCGCGAGGCCAGGGCACCCGGACCGCGCTCGCGGCCCCCGCGCCGGCCCCGCCCCCCGCGCGTCCCGGCGGCCAGAGGGTTAAGCGCGCGGGGGGCGGGGCCGCAGTGGGGCCGGCGCGCCGAGTGCGGGCCGCGGGTGGGGAGGGGGCTGCGGCCGGGGGCGGTTCCGGGCGGCGGGGGCGGGGGCGGGCGGAGGAAGGGGGCGGGCCCCAGAAGTTGTTGGGCGCTAGGCCCGCGGGCGCGAGGGTGAGCGGGGCAGCGGGCCGGCGGGCGGACCGGGCCGGGGCTGGAGAAGTTTGCGCGGCGGCTCGAGAGCGCAGGGTGCGGGCCCCGCCGGCCGCTGCGCGCCCGCTGCCATGGCTTTCCGCAGGAGGACGAAAAGTTACCCGCTCTTCAGCCAGGAGTTCGTCATCCACAACCATGCGGACATCGGCTTCTGCTTGGTGCTCTGCGTCCTCATCGGGCTTATGTTCGAGGTGAGCGAGACTGGGGAGGGGGTGCCCCCTCTCGTGCGTCCCCCGGCGTAGCCCTGCGGGTCTCCTGCGGGTCCCCGTCCGAGCCGGGGCGCCTGGCCGCCGTGGACGCTCTCCGCACCCCGGCTTTGTGCACTCTGCGCCCCTTGGCCTCCTGGTCAGCCCGGACGCCACCCCTCAGCTCTGCGCCCTGCCAGCCTTGCCCTGCTCTGCCGCCCCCCTGAGCACCCACCCTATCCTGCAGCGCTCTCTGTAGCCATGGATCCTAAGCCTGGCCTTGAACCAACCGCAGCGCTGCCACCCTGGCCCCAAGAGTGGGGTTTCCTTTCTGGTGTCAGGGAGCCAAGCCCGGAGACTCCCAGACCCGCGGTCATTGCACAATTCCCCCTCCCAGGCGGGGGCTGCCAGCTCCTCTGGGCTTTTCCAGTGGGAGGACCCTGGAGTCAGGGAAGAACTCTGACTCTTTTCCACGTCTCACCTCGTTTTCCAGGTCTTATGCATCCTCACCTCTGGGACGTGCTCTGGGTGTTCACGTGTGGTCCTGGCCCCATCCCAGCAGTGCCTTTCTGCCATCTTCCTGCCCCCCCCCTTTTTTTTTGCCCTCGCCTAAAAGGCCAGGTTTCATGTACCCTTTATTACCCTGTGGACTGTTCCTTTAGACCCATCTGTAGTGGACCCAGAACTTCTCCCCTGTTACAGGGGCAAGAGAGGGAGGGGGGGTATTCTCTGCTTCTAGGGGAAAGGTGATTCTCTCAGAGTCGTGGGGAACAGGGACTGGAGAGGATGGGGTCTTTCCGGGGACAGCAGTACCCTGGTATAGGCCTCTCCAAGCAGAGAGTTTTAATAAGCCCGTTGGGGGTCAGAATCTAAGGGAATGACGAAGAAAAATGTGATATCCTAAGTGGGAAGAGCTGGAAAAGAGTGAGTATTGGGCTTGCTCTGGTATATCTTGTCTCAAGAGTGAGATTAAGTGAGTGACACTCCCCTCACTCTTACCGATGATGTCCCCTTTGAGGCGTGCCTGGTCCTCCCTGCTGGGTAGTGTTGCTTATCTGTGTTCTCGGGCTTGGGTTAGAAAGCTGTAACCATTTATAAACGGCCTTGGAGATGGAGGATTCCTAGTGTGGCTAATTTCTCCGTCAGTGGCCCCCTTTCTCTGGGTTCCCTGTCTCCCCTCTAAGGATGACAAGGGTTCTACTTGGCCCTGAAGCTGTCCTTAGACTGGGGGCATTTTCGTGGTGGTGAGTCGGGGTTGGATGTGTGAATGTGCCCTTGGCTGGGCTTCCAGGTCTGTAGGAAACAAACCTGGGACCAGGATTGGGGTCTGCCCTCCAGCTTTGGCTAGCGCTCCTCCACTTCTGTCCCTCCCTCCTTCCTTCCCCCACCCCACAGCTCTCTTGGTATATTCACCCTGACTCTGTCAAGCCAGGGTCATCCCTGGGTCCCCGTCTGTGCTCTGTCACTAGTTGGACTGAAGAGTCGACTGCAGCCTCAGTTTCCCCTTGGCTAAAGAGGTTAGTAAAACCTGTCTTCCTCACAAGGTTATTGGAAGGTCTAACTGAGATCATCTAAGCAGTAAAATAAGAACCAGAACAGATTCTACAAATGTGAAAACACACCGCTTGCTGCTGAGACCCTGTTACTATTGATCATAGTACTGGCTTAATGAAATCAGAATTTTGTTTGGTGCAGCCCATACCCTCAGTATCTATTTGCTATCCTCCGTTCTAAGAGCCTCCCAGTGCCGTGTCACCAGTCTCAGAGGGTGTGGTTGGAAAGACACACGTGACAGCTGTAGAACTCATAGCCACAGGCCCTTCAGCCAGCGGGGTCTCTTGCATAGCCTTGCGCCTCTCTGCTGCTTTGCAGGCAATTGCTAAGGTCTGTGGCTCTGTGGGTTTTATCTTTGCTTGAAAGAGCTGCTTAGGGTTTGAGGTCAGTACCTCCTTCCCTCTCCTGCCTTCAGTCTTGTGGAAAGTCCAATGCATGAAACCTGGAACTTTATGGCAGTTGGAAAGTGCTAGGAGCTCTTACTCCCACTACCTGACAGAAGAGAAAGGTCCAGAATGGAGGAACTAACAAAAAGATCCCCCCCACGCCCCCCGCCCCAGTCCCCTGTCTTGGGATTGGCCTGGAGAGTGTGGAAAGGGCCCTGGTGGAAATGCAGTGCCCACTGACTCCCTCTTCCCACCACCCTCTGTCTGCAGAAGGGTAGATCAGCAGTGGTTGGGTTTACAGGGGAGGGCACCTATTCTAGAAGGCATGTCTGAGGTCCATTGTGGAACTGTCGATGTATGCTGGTATGTGAGGATAGCACAGGACTTACTACATCTTACTTAGGGTCTTTTGGGTTCTCCCCTGGAGGTGTGGCGTATATGTTGGCATACATATGGCAGGGCCAGGGGTGGGCAGTCCAGCACTTAACAACCTTTTCCCTAGAAGTGAGAACAGAAGGAGGTGGAAAGGGATGGGGACACAGGGAGAGAGGATGTCAGGCTCTTGGGTTTCTAATTTGGGCAGGGCTAGAGTTCCTTCATTCGGAAGCTGAGTCAGGAAAACACAGTTATGATTCTTCCCACAAGGAGTGACTCTCCTGGCCACTCCTCCCTCTGGGGTCCCCCACCCGGCCTCTGCCAATGAGCTGGACCTCTCTGCCTCCACCCAGGCAGCCATAGCCCCTGGCGTCCTGGCTGGTCTCCATCTCACCTGCCTTACCCCTCTCCAACTCACTCTCAGCTTGCCAGCATTTAGGGGGGCTTACGGTCCCCACCCCCCAGGACCCTGGGACTTCAGTTCTATCCCCTAGGAGATGATGACTCCAGATTTCCTCCCTGGGGATCACTTCCTGTGGGGAACACACATGAGAGTGCCCCTCCCTCCTCCTTCTGGTTTAGTTTTGGGCCGTCCTAAAATTCCTTCTCCCATTTCCAAGGCAGGGGTGGAGGGGGGCAGGTTCTTCGGCCCTGCACCCAGGTTTTCTTTCCATTCCGCAAGGCTGTTTGGAATAGAGCAGTTCTGTGCAGTCACAGCACTTGGCTAAAAAATGTCAGGAATGCGGAGCTTTATTTTCCCCCTCCTTCCCTTCCAGCTTTCTCTTTCTTAACTCTGCTTTCTGCTTTTGGGGGAGTTGGTGGAAGTGGGAGTGTTCTACCCATCGGTTTGGTTCTTGGGCCCTGGTCCCGGTGGCGGTGGAGTGGGGCCTGACCCCCCTCCAGGGTGTGGGCGGCCCGCCGGGGGTGGGGGGGGTGGGGGTGTGTGTGTGTGTGACCGTCAGATCCGAGGGCGGCCTTCCCCTCCCCTTTCCCTTTGCTTTCCAGTGGCCTGTTCACTGCCACGTTTCAAACTGAAACAGGCAGGGGAAGAGGAAAACTCTCTCATTAGTGAATGGAGAATGAGAAAAAGGCGGGTGTGTGTGTGTGGGGGGGCATCGAACAGAGAGGAAGCAATTACACATTACCTCTAAAATGTCATTTTGAAACAGAAACTTTTTTGTTGGTTTTAAAGCTCATTTGCAGACTCTGCCGGCTCCGTGACAAGGAAATGTTTCTACAGTCCTAGGCCTGTCATTTGTAGGTTCGGTTCCCAGTTTGGTCTGCGATGGCTTAAGGGTTCAGGCCTCAGAGCCCTTTTCCAGTGGTGGCTGGTTTTGCTCTTTGAGAGGTATCTGTGATAGGGCCGCCTTCTTCCCTGTACCTGCCACTGTGACTGACGTGTCAGGATGGTGTGCATGCTGCGTATACAGCAGGAGTCCTGTTAGTGCATGGACCCCATGGCACGGGTTCACATCCTTCCAGACATACGGCTCTGTGTTACGGCCTGAAGCCAGGTGCCGGGCCCGTCTGTTAGCATCGGGAAACATTTCTGCTTCTGGTGAGTTTCTGTGAAGGAGACGCAGGTAAACGGCACCGGCCCACATCTGTGGATGTCGGTTATTTCTTTGACCGTACCTTTTAGTGTACTTTTGCAGACGTTTCTCCACCACCTTTTATAGCTTTTGACTTTATGCACCATCCTGTTGAGGCTCTGTCCTTCATTGTGTTCTGGAGAAATGAGTGCAGGGAAACCGAGAAGGGTGACTTACTCTCTCGGGTGCCCTTGTTCTGTGGTTGGATTTCCACATGCATCGCTCAGTGACCTGAGCAATGGAGCAGAAATTGGGAGCAAGTTCTTCTCCTGGTCAAGCTTCATGTGTTAAGCCTCACCTATGGGACCTAATGGCCCGCCAGCCATCCCTGTGTCTTCCCTTGGCCAAAATGTGATATCCAGAAAGGTGGCATTGATCAGTTAGTGAGTTTTTGACCCTCACTTTGGGACGAGGACTGAGACCTGTAAAAATGCCTGGCACTGTGCCCAGCCCACGAGCACTTCATCGATGGCCTCAGTGACAATGACCACGCTGATCACCGCTCTTCTTGGCTTCATAGCTGGGTCTTGCCCATATACCTTCCACCATCACATCACGCTGGCTCGTGGGGCACTGGGACTTCGTTTCATTTTGGGAGTGACATGTGTTGCCGTGAGACCTTGCCCCCGTTGATTTCCAGTGCTGGCCATTTGCTCACCAAAGGGGATTTTTGCTCTACCCTGGGTCCCTCTTTTCCCCAGGGCTCTTGGGGGACGGCTGCTCTTGGGAGAACATATGTTTTCTCTCTGACATGCAGCTCATTAGAACGAGGGCTGTGGGTCCCTGGGCAGCCTCTGTCAGAACTGCAAGGAGACCGCCCCGCACGCTAAGTGGGTGCCACTTTTCTCTTGCCTGCCCCGTTGTCTGAGCCCTCTGTTGCCGCTTTCTCGGGGGCACCGTCCGGACCAGTCACAACAGAGCTCCTCAGTCCTGACTGTTTGTAGAGTACATGTGTTGCTATGGTGAAAACTTCACTCTGGCAGGCACGAGCTCCCTTTTGATCTGCTTCATCGTGGGCAGGGGCCCCAGAAATCACTCCGTGGCAGAGCCGATGTGCCTCCCGTTCCCACCCTGGTAAATGACGAAGCCAGAGGGTTGATAAGACTGGATTAGGGTTCCCAAACGACAGAAATGCTTTCTAATCAGCGAGAGCGCTCTTAGCAGGCTTCGGTGGGAAACTGTGCCGATGCTATCTCTTCACCTTTTCATGCAGCTCCATGTATCTGGTATCCACTGGTACCTAATGGTTAAAGAAAGGGGGGGTTAGGGAAAGGAGGAAAAGAAAACAGTAAAACTACTAATGTGGTTCCTGACATAGCCCTTCTTATTTCACAAGCAGGCCTTTATCTTTTCCATAATCCATTGCCCTGCCTTGATTTACCTCCGCTGTCTCAAGTGTCCCACAGTGGAGGAGAGCCCAGCCCAACCTTGTCGTAGCTGCTCGGCGTTACGAGTTCACAGCGTGGTTTGAAGAGCTTTGCAGGCAGCTCTTCTGGCCCGTGTAGGTTCACATGGCGTTCCTTGCTTTTCAACAGGGGAAGTGGAGCCAGATGGTGGGTGAGGGGGGATCTGAGGGCCCCTGAAGCCCTCTGGTGAGTGTGCAGGAGCCCAGGATTAGGTGAGGCACTGCTCCGTGGCTCTCCGCCCGAGCCACGTTGCCTCTTGACGGCGTCCCTCGTTTGTCTTGAGGAGTTGGCAGCCCTTTCCATCTGTGAAATGCTTTACTGGCCTCACCCTGTAATCTGGATGGTTTATGGGGGTTGTCATACCCATCCAGAGCCTGGCTTCCAGAGGAGAGACTTGGCCCAGGACCATTCCCTCCGAGTTAGAGCTGGAGCCAAAATAAGACTTTAGCAGCGTCTGGCTCACATTTACAGCTCAGACCTAATGCTCCCATGAACGGGGAGTCTATGGAATGTAGCCACAGGCTGCTTTATTTTTCTTTGTCTGAGCGGAATCTGTTTATTACCTGGAAGTCATGTCTGCAGGTCACTGTTCCCCTCATAGGCTTTTCTGCCTGGAACAGTCACTGAAATGGGCATCTCCCTGAGCGAGGCTGCAGAGAAGGACCCAAACGCGGGTATCCCTCGTGAACGCAGGCGGATGGGCGGGGGCTTTACCTGCCCTGAAAGTGACTGCCTGTTAGCCATCTGGGTAAGCGGAGCTGTCTCTGGCTGTTCTGTTTTCATTGCCCTCGTCCTCAAGTTACTGTGGTGGCCATAGCTCAGGGGCATGTCTTTCCTTCGCATTTCACAAGTTGAGGGACTAGAGGGAAACCTAGAAGTCATCTACTGTGTTTATAGAAAAGGAAAATAAGACTCTCAGAGGTTGGGAGATTTGCCCAGGACAGTAGAGGGAATTTTTGGCAAATGTGGGGCTTGAACCTACATCTTCTGACTCAAGTCTAGGGCATTTTCTACACATTTGCGCACTGGAATTCTCGATGCTGCCTTAATGCAAGGCATTAAGCTTTCAATTGATACATCTTTCCTAAGTGTGCCCCGTTTGTTAATTTGGCAGCTGTGTATTGAATTCTTGCCATGTGCCTGTGTGGAGCTCTGGAAACACAGATGAAGAAGGTGCGGTCCTTGTCCTCAGAGAGGTCACCGTGTGGTAGCTCAAAGCTGCTAAACTATTTGTGGAGGGGAATCAGGTCTTGAACTTGATGTAAGTGGCAGGTGCCGTTTACAAACAGACTGTTGGGCCTCAACCTCACACCACTGCTGTTGGTGGGAGGGGGTGGTTTACTGAGACCCAACACCCTGAGTGTGGTGTTGTGGGTCCTTAGAGGACAAGAGTAGCAATCATTTAGAAACCTGTGAGGCACAGCCGGTATTCTTGTACTTTATAGCTTTGAGAACAAGTGAACTGACCAAAGGTTGCGCATGTGTGTGTGTGCGTGCGTGTGCGTGCACAGATGTGATTTCTAGTAGTAGGAGGTCTTTATTTTTTTTTAAGATTTTTTTATTTCCTTGAGAGAGAGAGTGAGCCAAGTGTGAACCGAGGCAGAGGCAGAGGGAGAGGGCGAATCTCAAGCAGACTCTCTGCTGAGCATGGAGCTTGATCCCAGGACCCTGAGATCTCAACCTGAGCCTAAATCAAGAGTCAGATGCTTAACCAACTGAGCCACCCAGGCGCCCCCTAGAAGGGTAGGAGAACTGTTCCATATGATTTCTTTCTTTCTTTTTTTTTTTTAGATTTTATTTATTTATTTGACAGAGAGATCACAAGTAGGCAGAGAGGCAGGCAGAGGGAGAGAGAAAAGCAGGCTCCCTGCTGAGCAGAGTGCCCGATGTGGGGGACCCTGGAATCATGACCTGAGCCGAAGGCAGCCGCTTAACCAACTGAGCCATCCAGGTGCCCCTCTTCCATATGATTTCTTAAGATTTTTACCATCAAACTTCAATAGGGTCTGAAATGTTCCTTTGGGTTAATGGAGGGGGTGATCATACCAGGGGTAAGAAGGACATAATACTCTGAGCCTCATATATATTTATATCTATATCTATATCTATATCTATATCTATATCTATATCTATATCTATATCTATATCTATATCTATATCTATATAATGGAATACTACGCAGCCATCAAGAGAAATGAAGCCTTGCCATTTGCAACGACATGGATGGAACTAGAGGGTATTACGCTAAGTGAAATAAGTCAGTTAGAGAAAGATAATTATCATATGATCTCTCTGATATGAAGAATTTGAGAGGCAGGGTGGGGGGTCGTGGGGGGTGGGGGAAGGAAATGAAACAAGATGGGATCGGGAAGGAGACAAACCATAAGAGACTCCTAAACTCATGAAACAAACTGAGGGTGACTGAGGGGTATGAGGGGGGTAGGGATAGGGTGGCTGGGTTATGGACATTGGGGAGGGTGTGTGTTATGATAAGTGCTGTGAAATGTGTAAGCCTGATGATTCACAGACATGTACCCTGGGGCAAATAGTACATTATATGTTAATAAAAAAATAATAAATAAATAAAACATTCTAAGCTTCAGATGCCCTGTCTTTGAAGTAGGATATCTTAATAAAACTCCTAAAGTTTGCAAAAGCAGAGCATATTTTTTTTACTTTATTTATTCATTTTATTACTTTTTTTTAGTAGGCTCTATGCCCAACATGGGGCTCGAACTCATGACCTGGAGATCAAGAGTCGCATGGTCTACTGGCTGAGCCAGCCAGGGGCCTCAGGGCAGAGTATTATTAATCACTTTGTTCCTTCATTTTTATTATAAAGGTATAAATGCTCTCTTTTTACAGAGAGTTTTAAAAAGAGACTTCTTAGTGACCCACCACTATTAGGAAGATTTCTGTGACTTTTGGGGAGGCAGAAGGCTGTGCCTACCTCGAGACAAGAGATAGAGATGTGATTTGCTGCTCCCGCCCCCTCCCCCCACACTTGCTTTGAAGAATGCCTGGGATCATACTGGTTAGCCAACAAGTGTTTACAGTCTGGTCTGTGTGCCCAGCAGAGTGTGGGATCTGCCGAAAGATAGCACTGAGAGTTGGTAAGAATGTGCCTTAAGGTTTAGGGGTACCCAGGATGTATTATGGGCTCCTTTCCTGAGTGTGAAGAGGAGTCTGGGGGCCCCTGACTTGAAGGAGCGATCCTGGGGTAAGCAGTCCTCCCCTCTAGCCATTCCTGGAGTCCTGCAGGAAATCACCAGGCTTGCTTCACAATGCCTGGTTTCCTGCTGAGAATTCCTTGGAACTTGGAGCAGAATTGAACTATTCAGACCCAACTCCTCTGGAGTTTAGAGCATGCCTCGTTTGTAGTCTGACTCTGCACTGGATCGACTTTTGACCTCTCGGGCAAGAATCACTTGTTTGTATGGATTTTGTGACTGTTTCCCCGAAGGTAGAAGAGAATGATTGTGTTGTTATTGTTGTTGTTGTTGTTTTTAGTTGCAGTTCTCTCTCTGGTTTGGCGTAATGTGTGAACACATCCTCCTCCCCCAGAGTCCTAGAGGCTCGAGTCCTGACCCGGGCATGGAAGCACGTCGGGGCGAGGGCAGGGCACTAACACCTGGTGGCCTGGGTTCTCCTTGGGGCTCTGCCACTAAATAGCTCCGTGGCCCATGCAAACCCCTTGGCTCTCTGGGGCCCTATTTCCTGACTGGGGTATCACTCATTGTGCGGCTCAGTCACACCATTTCCACGTGGTTACACAGAGCAGGGCTGGGGAATGTGCGCAGGACCTCGGTTGCCAGTCAGAATTGGGAGGGGTGGGGAGGAGGCAGCCTCCCCCCAGCCACAAAGGGTTAGGATTGGTCAGACTCCAGTTGTGCCTCCCTTGGGTAAAGCCATCTCAACTTCTCATCTTGGCTACATTTCTTATTTGAGTTGAAAGTCAGGTTCTAGCCTAAATTCGGGTTTGCCATGGCACCAGTGTTGGGGAAGGAGAAAATCCTCCTATTAGAAAGGAATCATCTGGGGTCAGAGGAGAGGGTAGGCTTTGTGGCTTTCATGCCAGAGTTCCTGTGGCCTCTCCAGGGCCGTCCAGGGGGCTGGGGGAAGAGCAGGGAGAGTGGCCCACGTCTTCTGCCCTGCCCCGTCATCTTGAGTGTGCTCTGGGGCCCTGGGCTCCCGCGGATCTTCGTCCTCAGTGATGGGCTTGCCACATACACGTGGACACTCGTCTGTGGCTTATTTATTTTTCTCAGATCAGTAGGGTGACCCTCATGTCTGGAACCTGACCTGTGATCTCCTACTCTCACCCCCCCACCCCCCGGCGGTGCTGTCAAGGCTCTGCCTGGCTGACTACCACCACTCCCGTGAGCTCCTGCTTCATGGGGAAGCGCCTTCCCCCCTTCTGACCAAACAGCATGCTTTCTTCCTCAAACTTCTGAGAGTGAATTAAAACCGGCGCAGGGTGGAGAAGAGGTTGGGGAGAGGCCGCAGTGCTGCATGGCCTTCCTCTGGCTCCTAGCTTCAAGTAGGACTTAGCCATCACGTCTCTCGATGGAAGCATCCGTGTTTGGCCCACCCGCAGTCTTCCACACTTGTGGATGCACTTGGGTCCGCGTCGGGCAGGTGGCCACCAGCCACGTGTGGCCGTTGCGCTTCACCAACGTGAAATGATATGGAAAGTTCAGTCCCTGGGTCACATGAGCCATGGTTCACATCTCAGTAGCGCAGAGACAGATAGAGCGTTTCCATCACCGCAGAGAGTTCTGTTGGACCGCGCTGGAGTACACGTTGCTTTCTGAGGGCTGGTTTCGGTTTGTTTTTGTAGCAGTAAGCAGTATCTTGTGGTCTGGTTGGTTCTGTGGGGGAACCGTTAGAGGCCCCTGATCACTATGGCTAAGGTCAGGGCTCTACCTCTGGTTCGATGCTAGTTTGCCGTGTCCTCTTGGTTAAGTGGTTTCAGCTCTCTGCTGTAGTTTACACGTCAGTAAAAATATGCCCCAGAGTTGTTGGAGCATCCATATGAAATATGTTAGAAATGTAGACGTAAATACAGCTCTTGGAAGAAGGCCTGGCACAGGCCAAGTGCCCAGTGCCTGCTCCCTGTTCTTGCTGCACTTGGACAGGCTTGGAGTGATACCTTGACTCTGCAGAAACCCCCTTGGCGGCCACCTTCTCTGTTTGGAACGTAGCTGAGAAGCAGGATGGATGGCATGGGGAGGATGTGGGGTGGAGGGTTCCTGAGCAGCCCAGGGATGGCCCCAAACCCAGTCCTGTCCCCGCCCATAGGCTAGCCGCTTGGGCTCTGACCCCTGCTCTAAGCCCACCCGCACTTTCCACACTTTCTCTATGAAGCTTGGTTGTCTGGTTCCCAAGATTATAGAAGAAAGAAGGAGTTCAAGTGGGAGAAAGTGGCTGGGGTAGATGACAGCTGGGAGGACTGTCCACTACTAAACACTCAGGAGTGATAAGAAATGAAAAAACAAAGTCATGCGTGCTTGGTGCCACTTACATATACACAAACAACTTCTGTAGATTTCGAGGTTATCGCGGGAGACTAGCTTGCTGCAGGCTTGATCATAATGATTATCTGCAGAGAAAGTAAAAGGTATACAGTATACTCACAAACATTTTTATTTTTTAATTTTCATTTATTTTTTAAGAAGATTTATGTATGTATTTACTTGAGAGAGGAGAGAGCACACAAGCAGAGAGGAGGTGTAGAGGGAGAGGGAGAGGCAGGCTCCCCACTGAGCAGGGAGCACGATGCGGGGCTCGATCCTGGGACCCTGGGATCATGACCTGAGCTGAAGGCAGACACTTAATGACTGAGCCACCCAAGTGTCCCTCACAAACATTTTTAGAAACATTTCTGTCTACAAGGATTAATGTTAAAGTTTCAATACCTAGATCTTTAGCAATAGGGAAAAGTTGGATATCCAGAATGATTCAGCCCCAGAAATTTCTGGCAAGCCACATTTTTTTTTTATAGCCCAGAAATAAAGGGCCAAGTTGGTCTGTTGCACAGTGTACATTCTTACCCACGAAATGTGGAAGAAACTTTTTTTTTTTTTTTTTTTTGGAAGAAACTTTTCTGACATTCTTCTCATCTGGCCTGGGAAATACCTTCATTCAACACTATTCAACCACCTGCCATTCAGTTTTCTTCTTCCTCTTTTAATCATTCAGTAAGTACACCTATTCCGTGCAGAATCCCGAAATCTGAAGTGGAAGCCAGCTAACATATTTGCTGACGTGCCTTGCTCTCCTGTGGTCATTTTTGGAGCTTTGAAACAAAGACAATGAGATGCTTGTCGGTCACTGTTCCTTGAATTTCATGGGTCCAGACACACTCTGGGCTGACAAACTGTGGCCTTGTCAGGTTGTCACTGGCCACCTCCCACACCTTCAGCCTGTAGCTGTAGCCAAGTGTAACCTGACCAATGTTGCTGGCTTCTCAGTCCCACCAGGTGGGTTGTTGCTCACTGGCTGAGTGGATGTGAATCTGGACTGAGCTGATTCTGATTTCTGGCCTCCTTTTTCTACAAACATTGATTAAAGAGTGCTCTTTTGTGAGGCATTGTTCTGGATGCTGGGAACACAGGGGAAGGATATGTTGCAGACCAATGTACCTGTTGAGAACTAGCAGAAAAGCTAGGGATTGTAACGTTTCCACTTGAAGGGATCAGAGAAGGAACTGAGTCAAGACTAAAAAGAGAAAAATCCCCAAGGAGAAAGAAGCTTTCAGAGAAAGACTAAAGAGCTGTGGGGTATTTGCTGACTCTTGGTCAGTTACAGGGAACCACCCTACCATGTGGTAAGGGAGACAGATAGGAGGGAACGAGTATGGTCTCTTGGTGATGCGTCCTCCAATTGAGCTGCCATCTTGGTCTCCCTTCTCCAGCCTGCAGTGCTACTCACTAAGTAGTGGTCTGCTGGAGGGGATGCTTGCCCAGCATAGGGGCAAGTGGATGTTGGGCCAGGCCATGGAGAGAAGAGGATGTGAAGGGACAGTAGGCAAGGGGATCGGCTCGTCCTTGTGTTTGAATGCACAGCTGGAGCTGGCATGAAGCCTTAGAGTTCTCAGAAGGCTCATGCCATGGGACGCCCCAGGTGAGACTGGAAACGAAGGGTCTGGTTGGGAGGCTGTGGCACCGATCCTTGGGAGAACTGCCTCCCACCAAGAAATTTCAGCCTCCACCCCAACCAGGAGGCAGGACCAGGAACCCCCATCTGAATTCTCGGATGTTGAAAGGGCAAGGCCTCTTCTCCCCCCGTTCTCTTGCCCCAGGCACTCCGTGTGACACAGGCAGGCAGCCACAGGCAAGGACAGCTGAAGCTGGGAGAGAGGAACAGCCTTCCCTTAGACCTTACTGTAACCCTGAGTCGTGCATTGATGCGACGTTGCCCTTGAACATGAATATCATTGTTTCACTGTCTCGTCTTGCCTGGGCATTCTCACCGATGGGCCCTGTGAACTTATTTAAAAGGTATTTTTTGCATCTAATATGATTCCTACTTTTTTAAAAAGTAGAGGGGGCCTCAGCTAATGGGACATCTTTTTTTCCCCTGCCTTTTATTATTTTTTTTTTCGCTAAATAGGCCCTGAAGAGGCTTGCAGTCAAGTACTGTGGCCTCATCTAAGGAAGCTGGTTCTCTTCTAGTGCTGGGGGCGGGGAGGGAGAGGGAGCTTTCCTTGTAGAGGCTTTTCTCGGGATAGGTGAGGTGGGGACAGATAGGTAGGGTTCACTGGTGGGCAGAGGAAGGTAGGCTTGGCCCGAATGGAGCATTTCATTCACCAAGTTATCGAGCACTCAGTGTGTCCTAGAGTCGATACCCATATGGTGTCGCGGACGAACCGACAGGGGTGTCAGTGAAGAATTCTTTGAAGTAATCTGTCCTCTGCCTTCCGTCTCTAAAATTTTACAGACCCCTAGAAACAGATGCAATGAGACTTACCCTTGTCTGACTTCTAGCACGTTGTTTGAACCCCTGGGGGGGTCTTCTCACCAAGGCCTGTTGGTGATTGTCCACAATTATTAAACACCTGTTACCCCCACGGGAGGTTTGTGTTGTCTCCGGAGGAGGGAGAGAAAACAAGGGCCTCTGTTGGGACGGAAACGCACAGTGGTCGTTTCTCCCGTGCCTTGTTGTCCCCTGCATCTAAGTCCCAGCGGTTCTTATCCTGATTTGCTCCCAAGCCCCCTCTCACACTTAGCTGCTCTTGGGCCTTAGCTCAGAGCCCTGAGTGGGTACGTGGTCCTAGCTTGGACCTCAGCCTCTTGTCTCCTCTCCAGTCCCTTTCCACACAGCTACCAGTGATGGTCCTCAGACACAGAGCTGGGGCCGGGGCCCCCTTTCCTCAGATCCTTCCACGGTGCCACCCAAAGTCCGGGCTGCTTAGCATGGCGTCCCAGGCTCCCCCGAAGTCTGACTGGCCTTTGTCCTGGGCCTCCTCTACTCCTCACTCAGGCCCTGCCCCTGCCCCCACCGCCCGCTCCCCTGCAAACCACCTACCTGAGCTCCAGAATATCCTCTCTGTGTGCCTGCCTGCGTTTGTTCATGCTCCCACCCACGCCCGGGGTTCTCTCCCTCTGTCGCGTACGTCCTGCTTCTCCTTGAACGCCTGCCGCCCATGTCACACGGGCACCACCTGCTCTGAGCACTGTCCCCGGCCCTTCTTCCCTAGCAGCGTTCCCTCCTCCTTTCTGCAGGCCTCTGTGTTTCTCTTGTTTATTCATGCCGCCAGATGCAGACCGAGCATTTGCTCTCTGCCAAGCCCTGTTCTTGGAGCTAGGATAAAGGATGAAAAGGCGAAGATTCTGCCGTCACGGAGCTGAGAGTCCTTAGGGAGGTGGCAGTGTTGCTTCTGCTCTTGTGTGTGGGCCATGCACTGCCAGAGTCAGGGAGGGGAGCACAATTCTCCAGGGAGGATTAGGGACAGTCTGTTAGAAAACGGAGAAGTTTGAGCTGGGCCCTGATGCCTGAAGGGCACTGGCCAGGCAGAGAGTGGACGCGTGTAAAGGACAGAGAGGTGCAGGGGGGTGATGTGGCAAGTGGCTGCGTGTTACCAAGGTGGGGTGGGGACAGGGTTACGGAAGGAAGTGATGGAAGGTGGGTCTGGACTGGCAGCAGGGTTCGGCCCATGGTGGCCCTTGTTCAGAAGTTTGGACTTACTCCTCAGCTCCAGGTAATAGGGAGCCATTGAAGTTTTCGGAGCCCTGGCGTGACTCCATCACATTGTGCTTGGAGGGTCCCAGGCAGTGGGGCTGAAGCTGGCTCCTTGCACTCGCCGTGAGCTCCCTGAAAAGAAGGGGTTGCCTTGTACTTTTGCAGTATCCGCGGTGCCTCTGTGCCCAATGTGTGTAGTTGGTTGAATTGATTGAGGCTGGTTTAGTGCGCACACAGGATAGCTGCAACTCAGGACACACACAGGTTGTGTGTCTTGAGTTGCCTTTCTGCTGCCAGGGGTCATCTGCAGCTTTTCCATCCACGCTGTACCTTCAGGGTTCTTGGGTGCCCAGTAAGAGACGCTCATGAGCATATTAGGAGCGCCTGCTACTTTAGCGTGTGCATGCAGGTGGGAAACCTCTAATCCGAGCCATTTAACATTTTTTTTTTTTGAATAGGCAATATTTGGCAGTACAGTCACATTGTTCAAAAATCAAAAATAAGAAAAAGAATACATTGAAAGTGTCCCTCCCTGGCCTCTTTTTATCCAGCTCCCCTCTCCCACCCACCCCCCATACCACTTTCATTAATTTTTGTGTATCCTTGGATTTATTTATGCAAATATAAGCAGCTATAAATTATGTGATAGATTTTTGCATATGTAGGTAGTATGCATATAGATAGATACAATATGCATACATATATGTACCCCATATACATATGTGTGTGTATATTCCCGTCCCCTTTCTTGTTCAGAACAAAGCATATCACTGTTCTGCACTGTTCTGCACCTTGCCTTCTTTGGTTAACAAAACATCCTAGAGCTCTTTCCATGTCGGTACACTGAGAATTTTCTCGTGGCGGCCTAAGGTTGCCTAAGCTTGCATAGTGTGGGTTCGCTGTAAGTCATCTCACCAGTCCCCTTTGATGGAGACTTGGACAATGCCGCAGGGAATATCTTGGTACATAGATCATTTGGTGCCTATGCAGCCATATATCCTGTAAAATATGTTTACCGGAAGTAGGAGGTTGGCTCCAAGCACTAGTGCATTTGCATTTTTGACAGAAATTGACAAATTGCCCTCGTCCTTGCTAAATACCATGCTGAAACCAAGGAATCAGCCACCGACCCTTTACCGTCTATCACTGAAAATGTAACACCAGTCTCTGCACTGATCTTGTTCAATATATTCTCAGGGGCCAGCATAGTGCCCGGCCCATCACAGGAGGCAAATACTTGTTGGATTTCTAGAATTACATTGTTTGGCACATTTGGATAATGGGGGGTTCTTCTGTATTGATTATCTTTCAGCTCTTCTGGGATCTTTCTCTCCTGGCTGGCCCTTTATACAAATATTTCTCTCAGGACACTCTTCTGCTTTTCCTTGGCCACTGCTCCTCATTCCTGAGGCCACAGCCCACTTTTTCTGGAACACCCTCCTTTGCCCCCTCCCCCCCGGGTGGGGTACTTGCTTCTGCCCCAGCCGTCAGTTCCCTGGGCTCCCCTGTCATGGCTGTCACCGCCCTGCCTCCGTGGTATGTGGCCTTGTGGCTCCACAGGCCTTGACTGTGCGACCCGCTGGGGCAGGAGGGAGTCTTGCTCACTGTCATGTCTCAAGGACCCAGCGCGGTCCTTGGCATTCTGGTGGTTCCCCTGTAATATTCTCACAGTAAAGTGGAATTCCCAGTGGATAACCAGTTTTCAAAGGACTTCTGCATATTTAGTTGAGGTATAATTTAGATATCATAAAACTCGCCCTTTCAAGTGTCCAGTTCAGCAGTTTTTAGTATATTCACCATGATTTGCAACTACCACCGTCACTTGATTCCAGAACATTTCCATCATCCCCCAAAGAAACCGGTTAGCAGTCACTTCCCGTCGCTCCCTGATCCCCAGCCGCTAATTTGCTTTCTGTGTTGGGATTCGCCTCTTCTGGACGCTCATGTGAATGGAATCTAGAACACGTGGCCTTTAGTGGTGGCCATCCTTCACTCTGCATAATGCTGTCAGGGTTCACCCACGTCGAAGCTTGTGTCACTCCTTCTTATGACTAATACGGCCCTGTATGCAGATACCACATCCCGTTGGCTCCCTCCTCAGTTGATGGGCACTTGGCCGGGCTCCACCCCATCGCGTGAGTAATGCTGCTGTGAACATTCAGGTACACGTTTTTGTGCAGACATAGTATTTTCGGTTCTCTTGGGCCTATCTCTAGGGGTAGAATTGCTGGGTCACCAAATGATTGCGATGCAGGAAAGGAGCCAGGATTGAAACTATCATTTGAACGGTTTGTCTTTTGGATCTGAGGGTTGTAGGTCTCTCAAGGGGCAGCATTGCAAACACTGTTCCTTCTCACCCAGGCTTCTCATAGCGGTGCCTGCCTACCGCGAGTTCTATTCAATAGACTGGCTCTGTGATCGTCTGTGAGTCTGAGGCAAATATTGTCAGGGTTTACACAGCACGATTTCCTGAATTCTTACCATGTGCATCAGGCTAACTCCGTGGAGATGCCAGAACACACGGGACACGGCGCTTGCCCTACAGACATCATTCATCGGAAACAACCTAAATATCCGTCAGTATTAAACCGATTAAGTCAAGTATGGTATGGTTGTACAGCGGAGTCCTCATTCTGGAGCTGTTTAAAAGAGGGTAAGGTCGATCCTTAGCGAGTAACATGGACTGTGTGTGTGAGGGAAAAAACAGGTTGGAGGTTAGTAGGTACAGGGTGAGCCCCTTTTAATAAAAAACTTAGGTTTACATATACACAGTCAAAATCTGAAAAGATCACAGAAGGCTGTCAATGTTTATTATGTCTCTAGGAGGTAGGCTATGGAAGACTTTAGCTTTCCAAGGTTGTATGTTTCCCTTTAAAAATGTTTTAACACTGGGTATATAGAGCTTTTCAAATTTAATTAAACTCATTAAGTTAATGGATAGAATTGGCCCAATTCTATTTTGGAAAAAGAGCTTGAGATAAGAATTATATGGGAAGGGGCGCCTGGGTGGCTCAGTGGGTTAAAACCTCTGCCTTCGGCTCAGGTCATGATCTGGGGTTCCTGGGATTGAGCCCCGCATTGGGCTCTCTGCTCAGCAGGGAGCCTGCTTCGTCCTCTCTCTCTGCCTGCCTCTCTACCTACTTGTGATCTGTCAAATAAATAAAATCTTAAAAAAAAAAATTTTCCAAAAAAAAAGACTTGTATGGGAAAACACTAGATATTAGTGTGGGATCTGATAGAACAAATCAGCATATGACTAAAGCTGAATAAGTTTGTAAATAAATAGTCTCGTAAGCGGGATAGGCAGGGATGAGAGGGCGCTGAGTCTGGCAGCCAGGGGAATTTCATGAAAGAAGGGTGATTTTGCTTGGGCCCTAAAGGGTGACATTTATAGAGCTCTTTACAGTTGATTGGGACCAAAGTCTAAATGCATACCAGTGCTGTCATAAGTAAGCACTTGGCTTGTTCCCTCTGATTCAGTCTGCACACACCCTATGGGGTGGGTACCATGATTATTCCCATTCTACAGATGAGAAGACTGAGGTTTAAAAAGGCTAGGTAACCAGACCAGGCCTCCATCGGTCCTAAGGTCAGAATCAAAATTCAGAGCCTGTTTGCCTGACGTCAGAGCATGTGTCCTGTACTCCATTTTGAAGGGAAGGAGATGCAGGGACCTACAAAATTCAAATAATTTGCCTAAGATCACCCAGCTAGGAAACTGGGGAGCCAAGCTCTGAACTCAGAAAATTCTGCAGAAATCTCTGAGGGTGGTCATGGGAGGCTGGAAGGTTCTGGGTCAGAGAGATGTGTGAAACTCTGTGTATCATGCCCCCTTTGGAGAGTCACATACCTTATAAACTTACTAAAGTAGGCGTCCTACATTTCTGACCTACCTGACCATCTCTCTGAAGTAGTATTTAGTAACATCCCGCAGATCTCACTTTGTGAAACGCCACCCTCCCGTCCTGTCAGGAGGCACGAGGGAAGGCAGGTTCGTGAACAGCTTTGTCCCTCCACTTTAATAAATAGGAGCGCCAGCTCCAAGGTCAAGGTTGGAAGTGTATGAGGAAGAGCGTATTTGTTGGAATTAGTGGAGTGGAATTCCCTGGTGGGATTTGAGGCCACATCTCCACCCGCTACATACTTTAGCAACCCTTCCTGCTTCAGAACACCTGGCAGAACATTCCGAGTGTCATATTTGCCATCTCTTTGTGACTTTTTGTCTCAGGAAATCAGGGTCCACTGTTGATAACAGTTACCTCACTAAACCTTCCCCCGTACTTCTTCTTTTTTTTTTTTTTTTTTTTAAAGATTTTATTTATTTATTTGACAGAGAGAGAGAGAGAGAGATCACAAGTAGGCAGAGAGGCAGGCAGAGGGAGAGGAGGAAGCAGGCTCCCTGCTGAGCAGAGAGCCCGATGTGGGGCTCGATCTCAGGACCCTGAGATCATGACCTGAGCTGAAGGCAGAGGCTTTAACCCACTGAGCCACCCAGGTGCCCCTTCCCCCGTACTTCTTAAGCTCAAATTATCCAACCCATACTTGACCAAATTTCATAAGGTGTTAGAGTTAATGTGCGCCACCTCGCCTCCACCCTGTAACAGGAACTGTTGTTTTTTCTTTTCCCCTGAAAACTGTGGTAAAATACTCATAACATAAATTTTACTATGTTAACCGTTTTTTTAAATTTATTATTATTATTTTTTTATTAACATATAATGTATTATTTGCCCCAGGGTACATGTCTGTGAATCGTCAGGCTTACACATTTCACAGCACTTACCATAGTATGTTAACCATTTTTAAAGTACATTCGTGTTGTTGTGCAATCCCCAGAACTCCTTTTAATCCATTCCACGAATACTTATTAAAGCAACTGCTCCTTGAAGGTGCCTGGGACACAGAGATGGTTAAGACACACTTTCTGTTCAGTCTGATGAGGAAGATGGGTAAAAAAAACCCCGGTGGCTTCCGTTCAGTATGGCCAGGGCTGTGGGTGGTCCTTATGGGATGAAATCCTTGGGGGGGGCTCCTGCACTTTGGGTGGGGGGACCACATTACTACCCATCGCTTCACGGCACCTTCTCTTCTGGCTTCTTGGTGGCTACGTGCTGATGGTTTGTTACCCCATGGTTCCCTGGAGTAGTTTGCCACCTCTGCTCTCCAGAGCCTGGGGAGAAGTTGGGAGACTGTGCCTCTGTGAGGGCCAAGCTCTGTAGCTGAGCCTATGTGGCCCCGGGGCAGGGGTGGGGGGGCAGGGTGGGAGAAGGATGTTGTTGCCAAAAGCAGACCGGCACGAAAACCCCAAATCAATGGTTTGCCCAAATATAGTATCCTAGACCTCTTCCGCCCAGCGTGTGTAAGCTCAGTGTGCCTGTCCTTCAGCTTGCACGCTCAGCATCCTCCAGGAATGACTTCTGTGACGCTTCCCAAGTGCCGTTAGTCTGCTCCACTTTTAGAAACAGACCACGGTGACGTGGCTGGAATCTCAGACTAGGGGCATGTCAGAAACAAAACAGATCGGCTCCCGGTCGTGTTTGGTTGTGTGCATTTCCACAGAGACCTCGTGGAAGGACAAGACAGTCGTAGCATTCTCACACAGTACCCAGAGCTCCTTACAGAGAAGGTTTGTGATGATGATTAACTCCCAGGCTCTCCTTCCCCTGAAAAACAGGCTGCGGGTTGGGGGCTCGGTTGCCTTAGCCATCTGGATGCGTACCCTGATTCCCCACTGCTCCGTGCCAGATTGTACTGGGCTCATAAATACCGTGGAGTGTGCGCAGGTTGGGAATGCAGGTTTTGAATTCAAATTGCCTCATTCTTTACCGGCTCCCTCACTTCACTAGATAACTTGATTAAGTTACTTAACCGTGCCCCAGTTTTTTTGTCAGTAAAACAGGAGTGAAGATAATTGTGCCTACCTCGTGAAGTTTTTGGAAGCATCGACCAAGCTAATAATGCATGTATAGCACTCTTATGTAGCCGAATACTGCATAAGGACTCCGCCAATGTTAGTTACTCATGAATATTAATTAATTAATTCCATGACAGTTACCGCCGTCACTAGGCAGCCATTTTTCTGTGCCTCTCATTTTCTTATTCCACATTATGTATGTATATGTATGTATATATATTTATATACAGTTTATATATATATATAAATATATATATATATATACAGTATATATATATATACAGTATATATATTTATATACATTTATGTATAGTCTGTACATTCTGGTGCATTCTGCACCAGATACACCTTTCACACTCAAACATTGCTGCCTGGGCCACCACGACTGTTAAGAAGCATGTGGGTCGAGTCCATATCTGAGGGCTTCTCCTTTTTTCTTTCTTTCTTTTTTTTTTTTTTTGCGATTTTATTGATTTATTTGACAAAGAAAGCACAAGCAGGGGGAGCAGCAGGCAGAGGGAGAGGGAGAAGCAGGCTCCCCAATGAGCAGGGAGCCAGATGTGGGACTCTATCCCAGGACTTGGGATCATGACCTGAGCCAAAGGCAGATGCTTAACCGACAGAGCTACCCAGGTGGCCCTGAGAGCTTCTCCTTGATGGGCTCTCAGCCCAAGCCTCCAGCCCATGGTTCTCCCTATGAATGCCTTTCCTTTCCAGAATTATGCCTCCCCTTCTCTCTTTCTCAAAGATCATATGGCTTCAGTACTGCTCTCTTCCTTTCCTACTTGAAGAAAACTCTGAGGTTAAATAAGTAGAAATCAGCCACTTGATATTTTACATTGAGGCATGACCTGTCATAGCATCTTCTTAGACAATAGGGATTCTGCGTTTTACGAATTACTTCTGTTGAAGGACTTTTTTGCTGTTCGAATACTACTTATATAAACAGATTTCCTCATGTTCTTCCACATAGCACAGTTGATTTAATTTCTATTCTGTTCTTATGCCCAGACACTATGATTTTTGTGATTGTAGTAAAAATACACAGACCAAATTCTGATTTTTTCCCATTAGACATTATATACAAGTATTTTGAGGCGTTCGCATTTTTAAAACGTGAGTTGGTTCCTTAATGCCTGCCAGTAAAGAATTGGTTAAATTTCAAATAGTGACGTCCATTGACGTGCCGTATCACTGAACAATGTCCGAAACATACGGCTGTGTGTTTTTATAAACAGATTACAGAATATGCCATATTGTTGTGAGACGATTTCTGCAAACGTTTGGATTTGTTTTATTTTTATAAGGGGATATGTATGAGGATCATCATCAAATTATAATTAGTGGTTTTTTCATCTGTGTACTAGAGTTACAAGTACATTTTTTCTCTGTACATTTCAGTAAAATGTACATTATTTTGATGATCAGAAAAGGCACATGGAAGCTGTTTTCGTTTTGGAAGTAGAAAGATGGGAAGGTAGGATCAGTGACAGCCTGTTGCTTGGAGAGCAGGAAAGGTGTGGGGAGAGAGGCTGCAGCATGGATGGGAGACGGTGTGTGTTTGGTGGGGGGAGAGGGAGGAGGGCTTCAGCAGAGCGGCCAGGGGATGCTGGAAAGATAAGCCCTTGCCCTTGATCCTATTAGAGATGTCATTCCCACCTACTATAAATAAAAGCTTTGCTTTTTGGGAGCCTTTTGGAGAATGGCTCAGAGGGTGAAATAGGGATATTTGAAACCATTCAGAGGAACCTCTACAAAAAGCATCAAGAAAAATGCCAAGTCAAGATTGACTAGAAGTGGAAATGAAACTTCTCAGTTCCAGATATGAGCTGGAAAAGTCACATGAATGAAATGGGCTGCATTGAAAATTAAAGCCGTCAAAAACAGCGATTGATCATTGAAAATGTAAGGCCCAGCACAGCAGCCCACTGTCGTCCGGTTGTGGGGCTGTGGAGATGGGCCACCCAGGCCACTTTTGGGTGAGACTCGTTCACTTTGGTTTACAAAGCTCCCCTCCCCAACTCTCCTCCCCTCTCCCCCTGCCCTAACACTTTCAAGGGCATAGTAAACAGGTTCTGAGGCGCAGAGCAGGACAGCACGGTCTAGGACGTTCTGGGAAGTTACAGGACTCCACTGCCTTGAAGAACCTCTGTCCTGACAGCTTCCTGCCCAGTGCTGATCATCTGGGTATCTGCCATCTGGTGGAGGGCGCAGCTGTGGGCGCCCGCCTGCCTATTTGTTAAGCCCCATTTGTATGCAGAGGGCGGGGCAGGGGCAGGGGAAGGGGCAGCACCTACCTGTGGGGCCTCCCGTGGCTTCCCATCTAGAAGATACACAGAAAATGATGAGTGATAAAACCATGATAAGAAATCCAAAGAAAAATGACAAATCGTTACTTCTTGAATACTGTGATGTGCCAGGCCTTGTGCTAGACTTGACTTTCTTATCTGGCTAATCCCCTCTATAATTTTCTTTGACAGATTCTGTTATTTCTGTCCACATCAAATAAGCTAAACAACTGCATCTCAGTTTGTGAGGGCAGACTTGGGGTTTTATTTATTTTGCTTTCAAACATTTTATTATTTACTTGACAGAGAGAGAGAGAGAGAGAGATCACAAGTAGGCAGAGAAGCAGGCAGAGAGAGAGGGGGAAGCAGGCTCTCTGCTCAGCAGAGAGCCCGATGTGGGGCTCGATCCAGGACACGATCTCAGATCGTGACCTGAGCTGAAAGCAGACGTTTAACCGACTGAGCCACCCAGGTGCCGCAGACTTGGGATTTTAATCCAAGTCTTTCTGAATTCAAAACCCAGGCTCAACCAATGTGCACCCCCGCCCCTCAGCAAGGAGGTACAGAAAGCAGGTGCTTCTGTTGGGAAGGAAGCAGCATGGGTGCTTGTGGGAGGCTTCCAGGGAAGAGGAGATGAGAACTGGCCCTCAAAAAAAAGTCAAAGCTGAGACATAAATGGAAGACAGAACAGAGAGCTGATATTTCAGGCAAGAAAAAGTGTTCTGACAACTGAAGAAAGCAGTTAATAGGTGTAATGCTAACAAAAAGTTCCTGGGCCGTGTAGGCTTGGGGAAATGCGAGGCTAAACAGGTTGGTTTACTGCAGAACTTGTCAGAGCCTTTAATATAGTAACAATGAATATTGTATATCTGCACCAAATGTGTTTGTTGACTTTGGAGAGTATTTCATGGGATAATAATCTAGAATATCCTTTGGGACATCCAGGGCAGTTGGAGGAGTTGTGATAATCAAAGGAGGAGAGGGAAGGAGGTTCAGGAATGTCAGATAAAGAGATGTTATCCTGTAAGCAGTGGGGAGCCGTGCAGGGGGTGTCTGTTGTTTATATTATGTGTAGCCTGGCTGTTCTGTATAGGATGGTGGGAGGAGGGGTGGAGGGGGTTGAGTACTGAGGCAGACCGTCCCGTTAGCAGCCTCTTCTGTAGGCTCTGATGAGATGAGGGTGTGAGGCTTTTTAGGAGCAGTGTGAGGGGAAATAACGGATTTAATAAGATAATAAAGGAAAAAGCCACCAGGTGGCTAGCTGTAAGGGATAGTGGGCAGCCTAGGACATGGGCAAGTATTGGCCTGTTTCCTGGGCACCAACGTTTGGGATAAAGATGGAAGGTTTGATTTGGGGCGTGCCGAATGGAAGTCGGCGATGTGCTCTTTTGCTAGGGATGCAGGACCGTCCTCCGGGAGAAAGATCTGAGTGGGGAAAGTAGATTCAGAGTCACTGGAATGGAAGGGATTTCCAGGGGAGCAGGAAGGGCTGGGCTTGAACCCTCCTTCCGGAGGTGAATCCCCGTCCTGGAAATGCATGCAAAAACATCAGTGGAAGCCGAGGAACTCCTGCGAACACCCTTTTAAAAAATAAGAACCCTGAGGCCCAGCGAGGGGGATGTGAGTAGCCTGCGGCCCCACATCTGGTTTGTGGCCGAGCTTCCCCAGAATAGGTCTCCTGCCTCCTCCCTGGGCTTTTTCTCTTTTGCTCTTGGGGGCCGCTGACTTCCTCTTCTTAGTAATATATAGAGCCATCTGGGTTAGACAGCTGCAGGTGTGACGGGAGGGCTGCAGGGGGCCTTCCTAACAGGCGTGGCCACGAACGCCCACCCGGACTTTCACCTTGTCTGGTCTTGTCCCCCCCAAGAGCTCTGCAGGGCAGCAGAAAGGCCCGCGTGACCTGGCGGTCTTGTGCAGTGGGCTGTGTGCTCTGAATCCTGCTGCCCTCTCCCCTGCCGGGCTGTGCGTACCGGCGCCCCAGGCGTCTGTCTTTCAGGCGGGAGACCAGGATGGCTGCCCGGGACCGCGGGCTCTCTGCGCCCTCCACTGCGCCCGGCCTCCGGCTGGGGCCGACCGTGGCCCGGAGCCTGCTTGTCAGCACGTGGCTTGGGTTTCCGTGTTAACGTTCCCGAACTGGGACGGCAGAGGATCGAGTGTCCACGCTGTCTGATCACGCTGAGCCTTCTCCGGCAGGCAGCTGCGGACCTTTCAAAGGGCTGTGTGTAATTGCTTTGGGAGATGTCGGCGGGGGAGGGTGGGGACCGAGATGGGGACAAAGAAGTCAGTTTTTAAAAGAAAAAAAAATAAAGGAACATAACAGCCTGGGGGGGACATTGGGGTCGGGCGTGGTGCCTTGGGTACATTGAAACCCCTTTCTTCCCACCTTCCTATTTTTCCACTTCCAGAGCCCCCCTTTGGCCAGTGCCACACTGACCCCTGCAGACCCCCTCTGTGTAAATACGGCCCCTGCCTCCCACCCCCGCCCTCATTACGCATTCCTTTAATCTGACCCATCTCCAGGTCGCCAGCTGGCAGGGACTCAGCGGATTCCAAACCCCAGCTGGTGCCAGACTGTTTACACGGAGCGGGCGGGGAGGCTCAGCAGACCGCTTGCCCCCGGGCTCCTCAGCTGGAGGAAAAGGTAGAGAGACGTCCCAGAGATGAGTGGCCTGTTTGTTCTTTCGCAGACTCACCCTCCTCCCCACTTCCCCCTGCATCATGCCCACCCTCACTCCAATTCTTGCCCTATCCTGACCAAATAGAAGGGAAAAGAATCTCTTTGTGTCAGAGGAGGTAGCGGCCTCGGGCTCCCTGGCTTACGCCTTCCATCTAAGGGACCCGTAGGTGGCACTTCGAGCACCTAAGGCAAAGAACCTTTCAATTCCTGACTGGAGCGGGTCAGATATTATTGAAGAGACATGACCTGTCAGTATAAAGTCAGTCCCTGCTCACGGGGGCTGTGATTTTCCACGATCAGTCCTCAAGGCTCTGTGGTCGAGTGGGTGGGATGCCAGCCTGGGATTTGTTCAGGCAGCCTGAGGTTGGGGGTTGGGGGTGGGGGGTCCGGGGGTTCCTTGAGGGCCTGTGTTGGCCTCTGTCCACAGTAAAGCCCCCTCCCCCGCCCCGAGACCCTCAGACAGGTGGCCTCTGAGCCCCAGGGAGGGTTGTCTCCATCTGAGGCTGTGAGAAGCCCGTTGCAGCAGCTCCTGCCCCACTAAATGTAGTCACTAGCACGGCCGGGCGTGTGGCACTCAGCTCGCCCAGAGACGGGCTGGTCTCCTGTGGACCGGCCCCGGCAGGTGTGTCTGGAAGAGAGTTTTGCTGAGTTCAAGTGCCCTGTTGCCAGTGGTTGTATTAAAGAGAGTCACTGTTATCCAGGTGCTGTTAGTAGTAAGTCTTTTATTCGAGGAGAACTGCACCAGTCCGGGTCCCACCGGAAACAGATGGGATGATTAAAGAAAGGTTATTGAGGGCGCTATTAACAAGGGTGGGGACAGGATCTGGAGAGACAGATAAGGGACATTAGGGATGGTAGAGCAAAACCCTGGGGTTTGTGGCCGCGAGGAGATAGCCCTAAGCCTGAAAGGCCCGGGGATGGAGTGGTTACTGAACTTATTAAGATGTGAGGGGGAAAGAGAGGATGAGTGGGAAGGAAATGCCAGGAGCTGTGGCTGAAGGCAGGGGGCTGGACTTTGAATCTAGAGCAGGTGGCTGCCACATCTGCTCAGCAGGGAGGGAGCCAGGTCATGAGCACCCTCCTCGTGCCCCCCGATCTCCTGCAGATTCATGGGAAGCCAGTTGTCCCGGAAGCCCGTTGATGTGCTCCTAAAAGCACATCCGCTCTAGGCTCTGGCACACCGGGCAGGATGGGGATGGACCTGGATGGGCAAGTGGAGAATTGTCCAGCCCAGTAGCACCTACAGACCCTCTGTTTCCTATTTGAATCCCTCCTTGTTTATACCCACGGATAGTCAGGAAAGGTGGCAGAGCAGGACTGATGCCTCTGAAATATGGCAAAGTCTGACGACAGGCTTGCTGGACACATGTTTCCTGATTGCAATAAGCCAGTTAGCGTAACCTGTCTACTCTCAGTACTTATTGCCCTGGTCTCTCGTGAGACCAGGATCGCCCTTGCTTCTTGTCACAGTACATCAAATGCCTCCCCTTGCGTCTTTTGCGGCTAGCTCAGATAATACTCAAGTACCACTTAAACCCATTTCCGTCTTCTACCCCAGTGCTTTGCACACTCTGCCCTCAGGGACCAAGAGGAGTTTCCAGTGTAGCATTAATGGGATTCTAATCGCCGTGTCCGGTTACCACTCGTCTTTGAATATCGGTATCCAACAGGAAATTACTTTCCTAACAGTTTCACATGGAGGAGCTCAGACTCGCTTGTCCATTAGGTAACTGATAAAATTTAATTGGTAAATTATGAAATATGGGACAGCTTTTAGAGTTTCGTGGCTGGAAACAAAGAGTTGGAATATCTACGCTACAGTGTTGCCTCCTTTACTTTGAGGGAAGCAACTGTTTCTTTCTATGGGCTTGAGTGGTCTGGGGAAGCATGGATTGGATAAGCACCTGGATATTGGATATGCGCATTTCCATGGATGAACTCAGTAGATGGAGACAGTTGACGTTGGGGCCCAGTAGCTTTTTACAATAAATGGATGGATGGATGGATGGATGGATGGATGGATGGATGGACGGACGGATGGATGGATGGATGGATGGATGGA
The DNA here is from genome assembly GCA_028646535.1 of Procyon lotor. Taxonomy (NCBI): domain Eukaryota; kingdom Metazoa; phylum Chordata; class Mammalia; order Carnivora; family Procyonidae; genus Procyon; species Procyon lotor. Next base: position 85,809,071 of record CM053608.1, on the reverse strand, counting down.
TGGATGGATAAAAGCTTTAAGGAGTTTGAGGGCCAGATTTCCTTCCCTCTTCCCATTTTAGACTCGTTTGAAACAGATGAGGACAGCTGAGGTCCAGAGTTGGCCCACACAGTGGATGGTCCCCCCAGACCACCTGACGACATTCAGCCGGAAGGTTCCATCTGGAGTCCTCTTCCTGTACTCTCTCAGCACAGTAATGACTTTGTTCTAACCCTGAGTCCTCCCCCTACTTATCTACAATCTATGTCTTTTTACCCCCACACTCTTATGTCTTGCCAGCTTAGCTCAGTCTCTTTCAGAAGTCTTCCCAGAGAAGATCCATAAATCTCCAAATCCATGAGCCCATAACTGATATTTATTGAGTCCCTCCTTTGTGCCAAGGACCCTTGGCGTGCAGTCTCTGCCTTGAGAAAAAACAAGAGCCTTCCCTTGTCCTTTGCCTGATCATGTCCTGATCCGTGACATCTTTTCTTGGCTTAAAACTCATTTTTCATGGATCAAAGTCTTGCTCTGATCCTGAGTTTTTAGAGGTATTGCTCAGGTAGCATGAAGGGTAAGAATTCCAGCATCACAGTCCGAGGGATCTTGAGATTCAGTTTCACGTCTGGGCTTCCTAGCTGTGTGCCTTTCAGCAAGTGTCTTAAGCTCCCTGAGCATCACTTGTTCAGTACTGTATGGCCTCTGGGAGGGTGAAATGAGATTGTTTCTGTAAGGGTTTAAAGCAGCCCCCAGCACGCGGTATGAGTCCCGTAAATAATAGTAGTAATAGTAGCAGACCCGGCATCAGTTTTTCTGGAGTGGGAGGTTAAATGAGGTAATTGCGTTTCGGGTTTAGCACCGAGCCTGGTATTTAATAAGATCGTTCACATTAGTCATTTTTCATAGGGTTGTTGAGGGTTGTGTGAGGATAAAGTGCCTCAGCCTTGCCTGGCTTGCAGTAAATGGTCAATAAAAGGTGGTCAGTTTTATCACTTCTGAAATAAGGGAGCTGGGCTAGACGGATCCTAGATGGGCTAGGATCACCTAGCTCCTGATTTTGGTCTCTGGGGGAAGGAAGTAGGTCTTCCAAGTTTTTCTGTCTCCTGTAGCGCTGTGCCTTGCCCCCTTGTGCATTAGAGCATGCGCTTGAATATTTTGATTGAAGGGTTGACTTTATACATATATTTTAATTCTGTTTTTCTGGAGATGTTGCTAAACAAAGACACGTTTCTAGAGTGTGAAAATAATGTTTTAGCAGGTAGCGTTGCTCACATGTGTGTGCACGCACATATGCACGTATGCATGCACACACACACACTGCTTTCCTTTGATACATCCATTTAGAAAACCTGGTGAGGCCATGATGAGATCCAGGAAAGAGCCCCCGAGTCACCCCTGTGTCTGCGGCCGCAGCCACTGCAGGTCTCAGAACGCGGACCCCGGCCCACAGCCAGACGCTCATCTGGGGGTCTGAGGGTTCTGATTCCAAATCCCATCAGCCCGGCCAGAGACCGTGCAGACTGATGGAATGAGAGGAAGCCAGAGGCCTCCTCCTGGCCCTCTGGCCAGCACTGTAACCATTCCCCCCTGGGAACCCACAGGACAGCCATCCTCTTGTAAATCCATCCAGGTGGCCCGGCCTTTCCCTCTTGGGAAATGAATGAAAGTCGAGTCGTGGCCCCTGAGAGTAACAGTGCCGTTCTGATGCAGAAGAACTGATTCGGGGCGCCTGGGTGGCTCAGTCCGTTGAGCATCTGACTCTTGATTTATGCTCCAGTCATGATCTCAGGGTCGTGGGATCTCAGGGTCGTGGGATTGAGCCCGGGTTGGGCTCTGTGCTCAGCCAGGAGTCTGCTTGAGATTCTTTCCCCCTCCCTCTCCCTCCCCTTCTGCCCCTCCCCCTGCAAGCATGTACTCTCTCCCTTTCTCTCCCTCCCTCCCTCTCTCTCTCAAATAAATAATCTTCACAAAAATAATTGATTAAATAGAGGGCAGAAACATTTTCTAGTCCTGCTGTCAATATAATGAGGGGGGGATTTTAATTTTGGTTTTGTCTTCCCCCTACCAAGTTCTTGATAGTCCTTCACTTCTGTTTTCCTTCTCTGAATTACATTGATTCAAGGCACATTGACTGAGCATCTTCTCTCCATCTGGTCTTTGTATTTAGACACTATCACAGCATCAGAGGGAGCAGCGATCTTGGGGAACCAGGTGTGGGGCCTGATGGGGAACCCGCTCAGGGCCAGTGGATCCCCCCCCCCAGGCATCCCTCTCCTGTGGTTCTAGATGCTATTTCCTAAATAAATTTCCCTTGGATTGATGTAGTCCTCTCTGATTTCCCCCTACTTTTCTGCATACCCAACCACTCTCTCTCCATGGTCTTTCTCCTCACCACACGTAGGTTCAAGCGTCTCCCGCCGCCTCCCCGCCCCAGCCTCCCCTCTAGCTCCCAGCCACCCAGACAAGCAGCGCAGACCTCCGTCTCCACACTTCCACTTCATGTTCACCCGTGCACACTGACTTCCGCCCCCACCCCCTCTTCTATAACTTTTACTCTCCAAAGTCCCCAGTTGCCGTCTGGTCCCCAGATCTGATGGACTCTTCATGCATTCATTCATTCATTTCACAAGTATTTGCTGAAAC
>CM053608.1:85795705-85806349 GCA_028646535.1 Procyon lotor | reverse complement strand
CTCCCAGCCCTGGGTTTCTGCTGTTTCTCATTGGTGATACTACTGTCTACAACATTTTTTAAAAAAGATTTATGTATTTATTTTAGAGAGTGTGTGTGCTGAGTGGCAGAGCAGAGGGAGGAGGAGAGAGAAACTCCAAGCAGACTCCATGCTGAGTGCAGAGCGTGGAGCTCCATGCGGGGCTCGATCTCATAATCCTGAGATCATGACCTGAGCTGAAATCAAGCGTCGGTTGCTTAACTGACTGTGCCACCCAGGCGCCCCCACCACCTTACATTTTGAGTAACCGTCCTGATACCTTGCATGTTTTACTTAAATTATGTTGGTGTGCCTGCTTCCCGCGCCTGACCTGAGCACCACTCTTGACTACTTTCTCACCTTAATTTATTGTGCCGTCGAATCTGCCAGAGATCACCCATCACCGTCCTGTGCCTGTGCCATGACCTTCACCCAGGCCCGTGTCGTCCCTTGTAGCAAACTCCTTCCTCAGCTTTCCACACCCCCGGCTCCCCTCCCCTCCCCCAGCCCACCCTCCCCACCCAGAGCGGGATGTGCTCTCTGCAGTGCAGATCTCTCTGTACCACCTCCTACAGGTGGGATAAAGTCCGCTTTTCATACCTGCCGTAAAGGACCCTTCGTAGACTTCTTTCCTGCCAGCCTGCCAGCCTCATCACCTTCTACACACAGACCGTTCATTTTTCCTGGGACTCATATATGCCCCCTACTTCTCCTTAGTGCAAGCAGCCCCTTTCCTGCCTTCTCTTGTCCATCCGTCAGGATACAGGTGAGACAGAACCCCGTTGGGGCCCTTTTCCATGGAACAGAGTGATTGCGGGGGACTCAGTACCCATTTCAGTCCGGGGACCCCCTCTCGCCTCCTGAATGGCTTGTGTGTGCGGTGGTCCCCCTCATCCGTGTGGTTCCCATTAGCTGCCGCGCACCGCGGTGGCGGAAGCAGGTAACCGTCAGACTATCTGTGGTAGCCTGACGCTGCATCACAAGGCCCGTTTCATGCCCCTCACTTTATCTCATTACGTACGCACGTTATCATCTCACAGCATTCCAAGGAGGGGGGTGAGTACGGAACACTAAGGTATTTTGAGACAGACCTCGTTCACAGAACTCTTCCTACATCCTGTCATAATTCTTCTGTTTTATTATGAGTTATTGTTGTTAATCTCTTACTGTGCCTGATTTGTAAGTTAATAGCGTAGGCATGTAGCTTTGTATAGGCAAACACACAATATATGGAGGGTTCGGTACCGTCTGCCATTTCAGTTATCTAGATAGTTGGGGTCTTGGACCATGTCCTTCATGAGTAAGGGGGACTACTCAACCCTCTAGTAGTGACCATTTTGCTGTGTTGGAAGTGAGCTTTTACATACTGGTTTATCTGACTGGTCTTCCCATTTGGGTGTTGCCTTTCCTGTTTGGGATAGGGATTTGGAATGGGAGGGGGAGGGGGCATTTTTGTGTCTGCGATTTGGGGGTGCAAAGCTTGGAAAGGTGAATCGGGGTACCTGTGGGTCCTGTGATGCCAGGCAGGGGGCTTGATTCTCTCCTGGGCACTCGGGAGCCATGGGCGGGGGCGGCCATAGAACAAGGCCTGCAGTGTTTTAGGAAGACGGGCTCTGTCATCTTTCCCAGAAAGAGCACTTGAGGATAGTCCTTTAACCTGCCCTCTGCAGGCCATGGCCTTGGTTCCTGCCCTGGGTGGACAGAGCAGTGGCTAATGAGTGGGAGGAGCAGACCTGCACCCCCACGCCCAAGGCCCTCTTAGCAGGGAGTCTTTCCTTTCTCCCTCCCGCTTGGTATGTGTCTGTGTGTGGCTGTTTTCCCTCCATCAGCTCTCACTGTGTGATTGTCTTGCTTGGAGATTATCTGTGTTTCTTGGCCAAAGCTTAAGGTCGCTGGTGTCCCAGGCAGTTCCTGTTCCTTTTTGTAACCCCCTGAAAGAGAGTTGCCCAGTGGGGCCCCGGGGGGAGGGGGACACCTGGCCTCCCGGCTCTTGTTCCAAGGCCTGAATTTATTAGCAAGTGGGATTTTGCCCATCAAGCGGTGGCTGAGGGTGCCTGCAGCCTCCTGTCAACCCCTGAGGACCAGCTGTGAGTTCAGACTGTGGGGCCACTCGCCCTTTGATGGATGATTTTCTTCCCGGGCTGTCTTTACCCTGTGTGGGGTCACAGTCAGGCCCCCGGGGTGCAGAGCTGGGCAGAGAAAAAGCACACCTTGTAGATGCTATTTAAAATGCTACTTTGTTTCTGGGTTGTTGTTTTTTTTTTTTTAAGATTTTAATTTATTTATTTGACAGAGAGAAAGAGATCACAATAGACAGAGAGGCAGGCAGAGGGAGAGGGGGAAGCAGGCTCCCTGCTGAGCAGAGAGCCCGATGTGGGGCTCGATCCCAGGACTCTGAGATCATGACCTGAGCCGAAGGCAGAGGCTTTAACCCACTGAGCCACCCAGGCGCCCCTGTTTTTTTTTTTTTTTTTTAAGGGATTTATTTATTTATTTGAGAGAGAGCGTGAGTGGGAGGGGCACAGGGAGAGAGAATCCCGAGGAGACTGCGCAGAGCAGTGAATCCAATGCAGGGCTTGATCCCACGACCCCAAGATCACCACCCTGCAAAAACCGAGAGTCGATGCCCAACTGACTGCTCCCCCAGTTGCACCTAAAATACTGCTTCCTTTTATTTTTTATTTAAAGATTTTATTTATTTATTTGACAGAGAGAGAGAGATCACAAGCAGGCAGAGAGGCAGACAGAGAGAGAGGGGGAAGCAGGCTCCCCGCTGAGCAGAGAGCCCGATGTGGGGCTGAGGGCTCAGGGCCCTGAGATCATGACCTGGGCCAAAGGCAGAGGCTTTAACCCACTGAGCCACTCAGGTGCCCCAAAATATTACTTTCTATTAGTAAAATGAGTTCTGTAGTCATGTATGGCTATATATGTGGGGATGGGGCAGGGGTGGGTAGGAGGAGATGGAGAGGGAGTTATCTTAGAATATGGCCTTATACCAAATATTGACATTTGCCCCGACTTTATTAGGCTTAGAGGTATGGAGGGATTGGTCGGTGGCACAGAGTTGGTAGTGTTTACTTCGGGTCATGACTTTGGGGCGAGATTTGTATCTTCTGTTTATCTGTAGCACATTTCTCTGGGAACTCTTGCCTTTTATGTTGTTATTTTCCTTCTCCACTTTGCAGATGATTTGGAATATCCCCTGTGAATATTATTTGCTGACAAATAGGGATATTTGAGTGCTGGATGTTTTTCATTAACCTACTTGGCCTTGATTTAATCCACCTGATTCAAATCATTGTCATTAAATTCTGTTTATCAGGTGCTCTCATTCAGGTGATCCTTGATGGGTCTTTGTAGAGCCCTGCAAATCGGGCTGGATGCCAGCCCAGGATGGAGTTATGATGTGGGACCTTTAGGATCGGGGGCACTGTTGTGACACAGAGCATGGGAGGAAGTCAAGGTGATGCAGAATCAAGAGGCACGCAGTGGGGGACCCCCGGGCCAGACCTCTATTCCTTGTGGTGTGTGGAGGAGTATGGTTCTTACTGGCTGGGACCTCGGTGGCCCATTCACTGGGACCTGTCACCTAATCTCTTTCACCCCTCAGTGGAGTCAGATGTGCAGAAACTGGGACAGCAGAGATCACACGTCTAAAAGTCCTACAGAATGGCTTATTTTAAAAACTCACTTATTTGCCTTCTAGCCCTGGTTCACTCAGTTTAAAAATGGGCAGAAGTGGACGTGCTGAGTGAGTCCAGGACTCTCTTTAGGCCCCCTGACACAAATAACTGGAGGCATCACAAGGCTTCCGGGTTGAATCAGCCGTCAGCCCCCTGACAGGCCTGGTTTATGGCCCACAGAGCCACTTCACTTTACTCCATCTCTGGGAACTCACAGTTCCATTTTTCTAGCAAGCTCTAATCCCCGTGCTTGGCTCTGCAGACAAAACATGGGGACTGACACACTGCCATTTTGCATAGGAAACTTCCAGATGGTGGAGAATACGTAAAAATGGTTGCCACGGAGAGATCCCTTTCTGCCTCCTCTTTCCTTCCCTGAGTGTAAGCAAGCAGGTGAAGGCAAATATACCTGAGCCCCGCCCGGTCCAGCTCCCTGTGGGCTTCAGAGCCCCTGGATAACCCTTTCATTTCCCCAAATACCAGGAAATGCCCCAATGGCCTTGAGGGTGATTCTCCCTGGCGCCCACTCTTGACCATTGACCGTGATCAGTGACTTCTTGTTGCAGACACATCTGTGACAATTCGAATCGCCCAGTCTTGGCACATCCTGCTTTATGGAGCTCAAGCGTCATTAAAAACTGTAGCTGAGACGACACCCTGTCCCTGTCAGGGGCCCCTCTTCCGCAGTCTAGTCTGAGATGTGACCCAGTCTTCCCTTGCAACCTGAAATCCCACACTCCAAAGCCTCTTCGTTTTCCTTTTAGATTTTTAATTGATCTTTAATTAGAATTCTACCTCATATTTATATTCTCTCTGAATAGGTGGCTTCTGGCCACATTTAAAAATATTTCACACAGACCAACGTGTGTGTGTGTTAGGAATATCACCGCATGGCCAGTGATCTGAGCTCTGCCAAGCAGCATGAGAGAAATGCATCTGAAGAACACTGATGTTCTAAGTGATTCTTGTGTGTGCATGCTTCATTATTTTTCTTTAGTTTTTTAGCTTCCACATGGAATGGTTTAGGAGTAGCCACGCTGTCTGAATGCGGGGAAAGCTATTGGGATGGTGGTGTGAGGAAACTGAAGTATATACTCAAATAGGATACTAGAAATATTGGTCCAGGGATCTTTTTTGAGGGGGTGGTTGGAGGTGTATTTTAAGGCCTTGAGAGAAAGAATAGATTTTGTGAGAAAGTGTATATATTGTCTGAGGCTATCTATAGGCACCTCGTAGGTCAAGTTCAACCTGTGCAAACATAGATTGCTTAAATATGCAGTGTTCTTGAAGTGATCGTTCCGTGGTAGATATAAAGGCCGTGGGGAAGAGCTGTCTTCCCACAGGCCGCCTCCTGTTTTTCAGTACATAATTAACTCCCCAAATTGGGGATGGATAGCATGACACACTCAATCTTCAGATGCATCTTTTTTCAAAAGTCCCAACTTCAATTTCTAAAACTCTGCGAGTTACCCTTTCTAAATTTCTGTTGATCCCAGTATAAAATTTAGACCTTGGAACCGATGCATATAATAAAGCAAGTAATATAATTTTATCATGGCTCTTCTGATTATGGGCTTTTCTTATAAATACTCACTGTCATCTTTTAATTCAATATAGATTGTGACTGTTAAGGGTAAGTCCGTTCAGCCTTGTGAACGTGGCCTTGTTGAGAATCTCTGTGTGTGTGTGTGTGTGTGTTCATGTGTGTTTGTGGAGCTTTGCTAAATTCTTCTATCAAGGCAGTTTTTCAAATGAGAAAACCAGAATCTCTAGGCGTTGCTAAAAACCACACAGAAAGGTACTGTCAGAACTCTGCCTCCTGGCTTCAGGCACCCAGCCCTCCCTACCAGCTTCTGGTCATCCCAAGCGGAGAATTTCAGAAAGCAGGAGTGAAAAGCATCTTTGTTTAGCTGTATCTGCGTTTCCTTGAGTGACAGAGGGGCTGCAAACCGGGTACACCGAGTCCCGGTCATAACAACTTACGTGCAGGTGACCAGCCGACTCCCGGGGTTCTCCGGAGCAGGAGCCTTAGGGAACAAATGTTCCAGGAAAGAGGGGCTAAAGGACTCTTTATTAAAAAAAAAATCTTTCCCACCAATTGGGCGTAACTTTCAAATGTTTTCCTGTCTGACTGAAATTTTCCTGCCTCAGCAGCAAGATGCAAAATCAGTGTTGGGAAAGTCTGAGCTGAGCCCATTTGGCTGAGCTGGGGGCAAGGACTTTTCATTTGGCCCTCCTTGTGCTTCTCAGGAGGAGGGATCCCAAGCCCGCTGTCCCTCAGGGGGTCAGGCTTCCCCACACGCTGCTTCTTGTGTTCTAGCCCCGAGGTGGGAGGGGCGGTCGTGGGGCAGCAGCTGCTGGAACAGGGTTGCTTCTGTGAAGCAGGCCTCACACCTCCTGTCCTCGGTGGCTGGTCTTCCTGCCCAGTCCCTTCTAAGTGCCCACGCCTGGCTGTGTCTGCCAAGGAATGAAGAGAACCAGCCAGACCTGAGGTTAAAGTGCTACCTGAGAGGAAAGCCATGAGTCCACTTTCACGGCATCTCTTCTCTCTTATCTTTGGGGCCTGGATATCGACTTGCATGGAAGAGACCGCAGTTTGGGGCATTCGGGAAGCCTCGGTGTGCCCGGGGTCTGTGGCTGGCCGGCTGACGGGTCAGCTCGAGAGGCCTTGCTTCCTCGCTCTGTCAGATAGAAGGGATACCCAGGCCCCGTCCCAACAAGGCGGAGGAGCAGTAATACGGTGCAGACTTGGGGGAGGACCTCAGCAAGTTGTCTGCGTGAGGCTGTGCTCCTGGGGGTCGGCAGGAAGTGGGATCCTTACGGAGCCGAGGGTGGAGAGGATCTTTCGGGACACCCATTCTGCCTGACTTGGCCTGATCCTTTCCACCTTATCTATACAGTGGGGATATTATTAATCTCTCTCCTGTAGAGCCGGTGTGAGCGTTCCGGGCAGTAATTCAGGTGAAGCCCTCAGGACCGCGCCGGGTGCTGACCGAGCACTTGAGAACACCGACTGCCTGACTGTTGTCATTGTGAATGGATGAGAAAACCGGGGTCCAGCGAGGTGAAATCCTTTTGCCCGAGGTCCCCCACCTGCGCCTCTGCAGCACTGGGCCTCGAATCCCAGCCCTGCGTGCTCTGCCGGAAGCAGCTATTTGGCCGGCATGGTTGGTCTGGTTGTGAGCCAGAGCTCAGCTCCGTGTGCCCCTAAGAGAGTACGGCACGTGGACCGGTTTGAGTTTTGTTATGGCTTCACAAGCATGTGCTCGGTTCCCTGCCTTTGTGCTGGATGCTCTGTTTTAGTGAAAAAGTTCAGTGAAGCTGGGGGGGGGGGGAAGGGGGGGAGAGAGATGTGGCCTCTGCTACATAATTTAGTGTTTTCCCTTTGCGTTAGTGTCTTAGCACGTTTTCACTTTTAACCTTTCACCCACTGAGCCTGGCATTTAAAATGCTATTAAACCCCATAATGTTTCCTATAAATAGCCTTAGACGGATGGGAAATAATTGGAATGACATTTTTTTTTTTTTTTTGGAATGACATTTTTAATAGGCCCCTGTTTCTCAGCCTCGCGTGCTCTGCGAGCCCAACATGAACTTGGGGAGGGGAGCTTGGTTGTTGTTCTTCCCTTGCTCTGAGGTTGGCAGAGGGCTATGGAGGGAGGTTTTTGGGGTGCCAAAGGACCTTTTTTTTTTAAAAGCACACAGAGTGGTTTTCATGCTGGAGAAGTAGAACTGCTTTTTTGGAGTAGTCTTTTTTGTTTTTTAAATCAATGAACATGGTGAATGAAGGAGCAGGTCACTCCTTCCCCCTTCAGAGGGCTTCAGGAGAGCACAGAGCCAAATTTCTGGCCACCCTTAGCCAAGGAGGAGGACTTCCTGGGCTGCATTTTTGTGGATCAGCTTCATTCCTTTTCCTCTTCTTTGCCTCCAGTAGATATTTTTTTGGTCCTCTCCTGCTTCTCTTTTATGTTGCCATTTTGTTTTACATGCTGTATTGTGTGTATCCTAAATTTATTTTGGGGACGCATTTTTAAAGAATCAAACTGAACGTGCCTTATAAAGCTATGAGTTCTCAGGAGGCCACTGAGCACGTCTGGGCCACATGTTCATCTTCTTTGTCTATAAAACAAGGAGACTGGCATCAACTGGCTGGGACTTAGTACAGTGGAAGCGAGTGTGGAGAAGGTGCATGGCCCGGAATGGTCTCTCCTGCTGCTGCCTGGGGGTTGGGGGTGGAAAAATACTGGAATCTGGTGTTTTTGCTATAATCCGAGTCCTAGATCCTCCTCAGTGAGACTCGTGTTCAGAAAACATTTGTTAAGCATTCATCTGTGGTTACTGTTAGACCTGGTTGCAGTGTTAGTTCATCAAATAGGTATTTATGAGATACCCTATGACAGGCCCAGCTCTGGGGACCCCAAAGAGGGGGGAGAAGGGACATGGATACGAGTGTAAATGGAGGCTGATGACAGGCACAACCCTGGCTCCCCCATTTAATCGCCGTCTGCATTTAGCAGGGGCTTTCTGAGTGCTGGTTGTGTCCTAGGCACCGTTTCAGGCTATGGCTCGAAGGTGACCAAGACAAGTAAGATCCCCACCTCCCTAGCACTTCTGTTCCAGTGAAGGAAGAGTTTGAAAGTAAGTAAAGATAAACCCCCTGAAGCTGCACACTCACAGTGGTTAAATTTTGTAGTGCGTAAATTATACTTCAAAAAGGCGTTTCAGAAGAAAACATCTTGGCCTTCGTGGAGCTGGCAGTCAGGTCTGTCCCAACACAGTTGATCCTCACCCTTCACGCATTTCGTGTCTGCCGATGCTCCTACTTGCTCAGATGCATCTGTGACTCCACAGTCAGCACTGGGTGATTCTGTAGTCATTTATGGACACACACACCGCAGTGGAAACTTTGAGTCACCCCACGAGCACGTTCCCAGCTGAATTCAAACAAGATGACAGTTTGCCTTCGAGTTTCAGCCTTCCTTTTGTAAGCAAGTGTCCTTTTTGTGGTCTATTTCGTACCACTTTTTTTTTTTTTTTTTTTTTTTTTTTGCATGTTTGTGTGTTTCGTTGCTGCTTTGGCTATTTAAAATGGTCCTTGCCCCAGGCGCTCAAGTGCTACCTATGGTTTGTAAGCATGAGGAGGCTCCGACATGCCTCACTGAGAACATACGTGTGTTAGAGTAGCCTCTGTAGGCACGAATTATAGTGCTGTTGGCAGTGGGTTCAGTGTTCATGCTTCAGCAGTATATATTAAATACAGCATCTTTATTTTTTTTTAAGATTTTATTTATTTATTTGACAGAGACACAGTGGGAGAGGGAACACAAGCAGGGGGAGTGGGAGAGGGAGAAGCAGGCTTCCCACCGAGCAGGGAGCCCGATGCAGGACTCAATCCCAGGACCCTGGGATCATGACCTGAGCCGAAGGAAGACACTTAACAACTGAGCCACCCAGGCGCCCCTCAATACAGCATCTTTAAACAAGCCCACACGTAAACAAGGTTGTGTATTGATGGGTTGATAGAAATGCTGTGACCAGAGACCGTGGGCACCTAACCCTGTATCTCCCCTGGAGCAACAGTCCCGTGTCCGCTAACTCAGCGTCCGCAGTAACTTCATGGAACAGAACTAATGTGAATAACGAGATGGGACTGTATTTTCAGGACCAGGGAAGGAATACATGTATGTACAGCCCATATACCAGATGTCTGTCTTCGTCAAGGGAAAAAAGTGGGAGGATTCTTTCAGGAATTAGAACAGTGGGTTTATATACACTTACATACACCATCAGATCCCGTCTTATTTAGCTGAGCTTTTTGGTGTCGAATATCAGTGAACTTGTAGAAAATATTAATGAAAAGTGCTAGGATGTGTTGGGAAGTTTTTATTATATACACAGGGGTTCATATGTTGACACGAGTCCGCAGAGTTGACCTGCACGTTTTCCGCGTAGCCCACTGTACTTCAGAAACTTTGATGTACATTGAGTAGGTTTGTATCTTGGCCTATAGGATCCTGCAGTAACTGTTTCACTGACAGAGCTAAAAATGTGATTTAAATGTTATTTATAAGGTGTAGCTCCTTTCACATTTTTTTTCACTCTCTCAGCCCTTGGGTCAAGTTATATAAACACAGCTCAAGTCATAATGTCAGAATAAAATGAAATAAATTGCAAATGGACGCATGCATGGGAAGAGCGCTCAGAGAGCTGACGTCGAACGTGTGGAGGGAGACGTGAGTATAGGCTGCTGAAGGGAAGAAAGCAAAGACCACAGAGGGGATATGAGGTTCTGCGTATTTCTGAATTGTTCAGTGCTTTCAAGTGTATGTATTTCTTTAGGAGTTCAAATAAAAATGTACTTAAAATGTAAATTAATCAAATTCTAGGAAGGGCACAGGACAAGTGCCAAGACAGAGACGGGCCTGCGGGGCTTGCCCCGAGAACGTGGTGAGGGCTGGTCTCTGCCCGAGTGGCTTGCGGACTTGATTGCCTGTGGGAGTGCTCTGCGGAGCGTAGCAATGTGCCGATGCCCCAGAGGGTCAGGTTGAGTGGGCAGGGGGTGACCCAGACATAGAGATTTGAAAAGCTTGCCCAGGGATTCCCATGTGCCAGCTAGGGTGAACACCAGGACTCGACTCATGGAACTACACTGTATCGCAGAAACGGACTCTGGCCAACTTAAGGAGGCTCTCTGGGGGTTCATGCCGTTGATGGGGGTCTGGGGCGCTCCGGGGCAGGGCGGTGGGAATGCAGAGGAAGAATCTGCATAGGCACTGACTGGCCTGTTCCTCCATTCCTGCCCCAAATTCAGAGTCCAGGATAAAGTGTCTGATTGGCTGGCCTTCTGTCCCGGGGAGAGGGTCGGGCCCTGTCATCCTTCCAGGAGGAAGCTGGTCATTAGAGTGACTGCCTCCCCCAAACACACACGTGCACACACACACAC
>CM053608.1:85779662-85789751 GCA_028646535.1 Procyon lotor | reverse complement strand
CCCCCATTTTGCCCATCCTCTTCCCTTCTCCCTTCTGGCAACCATTAGAGAACAATACAGTTTGTTCTCTGTATTTATAGGTCTGACTCTGCTCTTTTTTTCTTTTTTTTCTTCTTCCTCATTTTCTTCTTCCTTTTTTTTTTTTTTTTTTTTCCCCTAAGTAGGCTCCATGCCTAGTGTGGAGCCCAACATGGGGCTTGAACTTAGAACCCTGAGATCAAGACCTGAGCTGAGATCAAGAGTCAAGACGTTTAACTGACTGAGCTGCCCAGGAGCCCTTGATTCTGCTTTTTGTTTATTCATTTGCTTTAGGTTTTTTTTAGATTCTACATATTAGTGAAATCATATGGTATTTGTCTTTCTCTGATTTTTTTCACTTATGTAGTACTCTCTGGTCCATCCTTGTTGTCGTATATGGCAAGATCTCATCTTTTTTATGGCTGTATAATATTCTGTTCTCTCTCTGTATTCTGTGTTCACACACACACACATACACACACACCCCACATCTTCCTTATTCATTCGTCTGTGGACGAACACTTTGGTTGTTTCTGTGTCTTGGCAACTATAAATAATGCTGTGGTGCACGTAGGGACGCACCTATCTTTTTGAATGAGTGTTTTCACTTTCTTTGGGTGAGTATCCAGTAGTAGAATTATTGGGTCACACGGCATTCCTATTTTTGATTTTTTGAGGAAACTCCGTGCTGTTTTCCACGGTGGTTGGACCAATTTACATTCCCACCAGCAGTTTACGTGGGTTCCTATTCCCCACATCTTCCCCAACACCTGTTAGTTTTCTGTCTGAGTCTAGCCATTCTGACGAGTGTGAGGACTTCTCTCCTTGTACTGATTTGCATTTCCCTGCTGACGAGTGATGCTGGGTTACCTCCCACGTGTCTGCTGGCCGTCTGGATGTCTTCTTTGGAAACATACCTGTTCACGTTCTATACCCGTTTTCAATTAGATTATTTGGGGTTTTTTGGCATGGAATCGTAGGAGTTCTTTACATATTTTAGATATGAGCCCCTTACCAAATAGATCGTTTGCAAGTATCTTTTCCCATTCTGTAGGTTGCGTTTTTGTTTTGCTGTTTCCTCAGGTGGGCAGAAGCTTTTTATCTTGATGTAGTCCCACTAGTTTACTTTTGCTTTTGTTTCCCTTGCCTTAAGAGACATTTCTAGAAAAACGTTGCTATAGCCCATGTCAGAGAAATTACTGCCCATGTTCTCTTCTTGGATTTTTATGGTTTCAGGTCCCACATTTAGGTCTTTAATCCGTTTTGAGTTTATTTGCGTGTGATGTCAGAAAGTGGTCCAGTTTTCCCAGTACCATTTATTGAAGAGACTGTCTTTCCCCTATTGTATATTCTTGCCTCCTTTGTCATTGTCATAGATTCATTGACCATGTACGCATAGGTTTATTTCTGGGATCTCTCTTCTATTCTGTTGATCATTGTGTCTGTTTTTCGTGCACAAAACATGTCTGATTTCTGACTCCTAGAGCTCACCATTTATTAGGGAGGGATAGATAATAAATGAGTAAACAATAAAAAATTATGGTTGTGGTTGGGCCGGTAGGGGGAATAAAACACATGTGTGATAGAGAAAAATGAAAACGTGAGGACAGAAGATGTTGGCAAGAAGCTGACATCGGAGCTGAGAATGTGTGACAAGTCGTGTTGGGGGCATAGGGAGGGAGTCCAGGCAGAAGAAAGAACATTCCAGGCCCAGGGATTAGCATGTGTGAAGGCCTCAAGTGAGAAACAAATATCTTGGCACGTTCTAGTGCCTGCACGAAGGCCAGTGTGACTGGAGCCAGCTGGGTTTGGCATTTTCCTAGGGTGGGGTTATTGAATTCTGCTCGTGCAGCCCCCTCCAGGCCCGAAGAAGGCCTGGGTAAAGGTGACGGTACATTATAATCCAGACTGAAACGAGGAGGTTTCAGTTACTCTAGAAAGAGAGGATAAAGTGTTGTTAAATAGCCCATCTCTTGTTTAAATCTTGCCATCTGGGGCTATTTGAAATATGACAAGCAAATAATCAAGAGAGGCAATGAAATCAGAACAGCCCGCTTCATTTTGTGTTGGGCCTCCTTATGCAGCAGCTCGGTAGGGTCATGTTTGGTTTGTAAGTACGGGAGGAAAGCAGACTCCTCAGGGCAGAGCGACAGTTCACAATAACGGGTCTGTTGAGGTTGCGATTTTTAGAACTCTCCTCCCAAATCTCGTTGAGGCTGAGGGTGCTTGGGAAAGTATCCTTTTTGTATAACCTGGGTATATTCTGATTTCTGAGGTTTCTTTAAATTGTGCATAACTTGCTCAGTTCAACATTTATTTATTTTAAAGATTTTGTTTATTTGACATAGAAACTAAGAGCGAGAGCGAGACCAGGAGCAGGGGAGCAGAGGGAGAGGGAGAAGCAGGCTCCCTGTTGAGCAAGGAGCCTGAGACCGTGACCTGAGCCACTCAGGCGCCCCTCAATTTGACATTTAAATTTGGATTTTAGTAGAGCAGGGACTGTGTTCATAAAAAAGCGGTCTGCCATCTCTGAATCCCTGCGTCTTTCCTTGGCGGAGGTTTTCAAGTTCTGTAGACGATAACTAATGGTAATGTTGATGAGTTTCTCGCCTCTGTCCTCCTCTCTTCCCTCCTCCCAGCATCTGTGTATAGGGCTAAGGTCACAAAAGTGCCACAAACTGAGTGGCTTACCAACTGAGTGGCTCACAGTTCTGGAGGCAAGAAGTCCAAGGTCAATGTGTCGGCAGGGCCATGCTCCCTCCGCAGGCTCTGGGGCAGGGTCGGTCCAGCCCTCAGTCCTGGCTTCTGGTTCCTTGGCCTGTAGCAGCAGGATGCCTCCCTTCATAGGACATTTGCACTGCGAGCATTCCGTCCCCACGTCCACGTTTGCCCTTTTTATAAGGACATCAGTCACAGTCGGTTAGGGGCCCACTCTACCCCAGTCTGTGACCTCATCTTCACTCCTGGCATCTGCTACGATTGTATTTCTAAATAAGGGCATGTTCTGAAGTGGCAGGGGTTAGGACTTCAACAGATGAATTTGCAGGGATGCAATTCAACGCATACTACCAGCCATAAGGGTAGGATTCTGTCCCATTGTAATGAGCTGGCTAAGCCGATGAAGCCCCAGTCAGAGTTACGGGCATTGCTGTCGTAGTACTAAGTTGTGCGCCTCCTGATGGGATGCCCGCCATGCCGGCCTCCTTGTGTTTTTCTTTATGGTTGACAGCCATGAAGCAGGAAGTGTTCCTTGTTACCAAATCCCTACGGTCCTTATTCCCATTTTGCTACCCGGTTAGGGATGCCAGACTTAGCAATCAGAAATCCAGGACCACCAGTTATATTTGGAATTTCAGGTACACACTGAGTATTTTGTTTTCTTTTTTCATATGAGTATATCCCAGATTATACATGGGACAGAATTATACTAGAAAATTATTCTTTATCTATCTGAAATTTAACTGGTTTTGTTTTGTTTAGATTTTGAGTAGGCTCCACTCTGGGCAGGGCTTCAGCTCAGCAACTCTGAGATCAAGACCTAAGCTGAGACCAAGAGTTGGGCGCTTTCCTGACCCAGGTGCCCCCGTCGTCTTGGGTTTTATCTGGCAACCACACACCCTGCCCAGCTCTGGCAAGGATTAAAATACCCAATTTCTGGTCTTATCATTAGACACCGAGTCTTCTTTCTAATTAAAATATCACAGAGTGTCAGTGTTAATGGCCAGAAATAGATAGAATGTAGAAGCTCAGAAAAAGATTCTTTCTACAGACAGACCCTTCTGTGTAATCCAGAGCCGGTGACCCCTGGGTTTTCACACGGTTGAGCATTTACAAGGTTGTTTGGGGTTGTGCCTCTAATCTGCCGAATGACTCAAGGCCTGCTGGCTTTTCATCTGATCTAGAACAGGTGACCCCAAATGGGCTTAACGTTTATCAGGTTGTTTTGGGTTGTGCCGCTAATTGGCTCAGGGGTCTCAAGAGGACTGCTTAACATTTGTTGTCTCCATCCTCCTTCTGCAAAATTGAGAGCTGTGGTCCTGGTCTCAAGCCCTGGGCGTCCTCTCAAGTGCTTGCCCGTCAGACTGTCCTCAGACCTGAACCTTCCACATACCCTGGGACTGACCACACGTGTAGGTTCCTAGGCCCCACCACACAACTACCGCTTTTTTTTTTTTAAAAAAAGCAAAAAGATCTTGCTTTTTTTTTTTTAAAGATTTATTTATTTGAGATTTATTTATTTGAGAGAGAGAGAGAGAGAGAGCGTGCTCTCGAGCAGGGGGAGGGGCAGAGGGAGAGGGAGAATCTCACGAGGACTCGGCTGAGCCCGATGAGATCATGACGTGAGTGGAAACCAGGTGTTAGCCATTTAGCCGACCGAGCCACTGAGGCGCCCCCAGATCTTGCTATTTAAGGAGATCCACAGGGGGATTCCAGTGAAGACTGAGAGGTGCTGTTCTCAGTGCCCTTCCTAAAAAGCACCAGGCGGGCTTTCACGTGACCCTGTGCTTCCGGACCCACTGGGTCTGGAACTCTTTGGCATTTTTCTCCGCTCTCCCAATTCTGGCTCTTCTAGAACGCTTTGGTATGAGGGGGTGGGGGAGGGAGGCAAGGAGTAGCATGGAGTGGCTTTGGTTCCGAGCTGGCCATAGCCCCCTGGGAAGTCATGGCCACGTTTGTAAGGCAGTGTGTGGGCGGAGGTCGCAGTCACTGTGCACTGCCGAGCCCCCCTGTTGCTGCACCCCTTGCACGATGATGCTGTTGGGGCCTCTTCAGGAGAAGGGTTTGTTTTGTAGTCCTCGAAGGTGACAAGGACACATCCTGGGCTCTCGTGGTCCTCAGTGGTGGCTTTATCACCCCCAGCTGCTGGTGGCATTTTGCAGCTGGGAATGCAGAGACCAGGGACCTGCCCCACCAGAACTTGGCTGTTGTCCTTGCGGTCCCCGGTGGGACTAGACACACTGCCCCGTAACCCCCCTCAGACGGTGGTTTCCAGGCCTCATTCAGCTGAACACCTTTGTCCAGGGCTCAGGGCGTGTTTTTGTTCCCTGTGCTGCCTGGAGGGAGTTAGTCTTGTCTCCAGTCTCCTGCTTGAAAGACGGGATCACACAGCAGACCGAGCCCCTGCTTGTCAGATAAGCTTGTGGGGGACAAAAGAGAAGAGACAGGTGGGCAGCAGTGGCTCTGGAGACGGAGCCTCACTTGATGACGGAGCAAGCGACCCACCCGGGAGGGGGCTGAGACACCAGAGCTCCCTTCCCAGGCTGGGCTGCTCCCACCGCATGCAGCGCCCGGGCAACCCAGGGGAAGGCTGGGTTTGCGAAGTGGGGCAGGGGGCACCCATCAGCGAGGCAAAGACCTGGCTCTGCCCTGGCCCCTCGGGCCAAACCGCCCCCAAGATTCCCTTTGGCCCTCGAGTCCTGTCTGTAGGAATAAGAAAAGCCACATTCCCCAGTGTCCCTGGCCTTACTGGTCAACCCTCTGAAAAAGAGTGGGAAGCCTCGGACCCCGAACTTAGAGCCAGCCCTGGGCTTGATTTTTTTTTTTTTTCCCCTCCAGTAAACTGAATGAAACTTGTTACTAAACTTACTGCCTTCCTCTGTTTGGTCTGCTCAAGCAGAATACCACAGACTGGCTGGCTTGTAAACAACAAACTTATTTCCCACCGGTCAGGGGGCTGGAAGTCTGAGATGAGAGTGCGGTCAGGCGGGGCCCCTCTTGCAGGCATCAGGACAGGGTGGAGGGGCCGGGCAGTGCCGAGGGTCCCGTCCACGAAGGCTTCCCCTCATGCCCTCAGCACCTCCCCAGGACCCCTACCTGTAACAGCTTTACCTTGGCGGTAGGACTGCAGCACGTGATTCGGGGTTGGGGGGCGTCCTGCAGACCGGGGCCCCGGTTATCGAAGCCTAACAAATGTGTAGAAAAGCCGGCAAACCTAAGTGGTCCGCTCAGTGAATTTTCACGATGTGAACACATCAGCACCTTTAGTGACCCCTTCTGGCCTAGACCTGATTTTCTCCAGTTCCCTGTTACAGCCCACAGGACTCCTCGCCTTCGGTGTGCCGTTCCAGAGGTTTAAGTAGGTGGAAGCCCTGAGTGGCTGTGGCCGAAGTCGAGCAATGGCGTCTCTGACCTGCTGCGTCCTCCATCCTCTTGTCTCTTCTGGCGGGTTCTCCTGCTCTTCCCCTTCACCCCCACACATCCGCTGATCCAGACCCCACCCCGTGTCTTGACTTCTTCGCATTCCCGTTTTTCCTGATCTAATCTTGTCTTCTATCTAGCTTGGTTCTTACTGAAATAATTTTCGTTCCTGATTTAATAATGAATTTGTTGACATTGTTATCTTTATCCAGGGGGAGAAAAAAAGCTGTGGTTCTAGATTCTAGATTTTTCTTTTTTTTTTTTTTTGCTTTTGGTACATGATCTTTAAAGAGTTATTTTTCCTTTGGCTCTCAGTGAATTTTTTTTTTTCTTGAAGCTCATGCTTTCCCTCCCTGTAGGCGTTCTCCACGTGCTGCTGGTTGTCTGCCCAGGTGAGCTGTAGATAGAAGCCTCAGTTTGTAAACTGCAGTGGGGGCTGAGTATGTGCTTGGCACCTAGGAGTCATTGCTGTATTTCTTCCCTGACGGCCCTGGGGCGTGGGGTTTGCAGCCTTGGCCCTTTATTTCCAGGTTCTCTTTACTACGTCTCACTTTTGCTACATCTTTTTGCATCATGAAAGTACCCTTTTCTTGTCTACTAGAAAATTGGTGAAAATCTATCCCAAGTCCTATGATATGGGGTTAAAATGGTAACCTTAATGATTCCCCAGCTCGATCTTTAGTTACCTGGATGGGGGGCGGGTTTGTGTGTGTGAGGAAGGGTTGTATAAGGGCACATATTTTTTTGCTAGGGCTGTTGTGACAAAGGACCACAGACTAAGTGGCTTCAATAACAGGAATTCATTGACTCACAGTCCTGGAGGCTAGAAATTCCAAGATTAAGGTATTGGCAGGTTGGTTCGTTTGAAGGCTGAGTGAAGGCTCTGTTCCAGGCCTCTCTTCTTAGGGTATAGTTGGCCGTCTTCCCTGTGTGTCTGTATGTCCGGTTTCCCCTTTTTGCAAGGACACCAGTCAAACTGGATGAGGGCCCACACTAATTATCTCATTTTTAACTTGATGACCTCTGTGAGGACCCTGTATCCCTGTGAGGTCATCTTCTGAGGTGATAGAGGTTAGGACTTCAACTGAGTCATCTTGGAGGGGTCGGGGGAGCCACATTCAACGCCTAACAGCTGAGTGCGTGTGAGTGCCTCAGTGGTGCTTGTCATTGGGACGTCACTGGCCACAGGTTCCTGGTCAGAGGCCATCAAGGGCGTGGCCTGGCAGCCTGGCCCCAAGGAGCAGCAGTGGTGGGCAGGGTGCTGCCCTCTGAGGCTCCGTGCCCCGCCCCTGTCCTCCGCCCCTCTTGCCTCCTGGCACCTGGAGAAGGCGGGCCTTCAGGGTTTAACAGATGGAGCATCTGTGGGATTCGAAGTGGGGGCAGAAGGCCAGGAGGCCTTGGCCCCTGTCACCGGCCGCAGGCTTGGGGGCTTGGCCCCACCCCTCACTAGCTGCTGGCCTCAGGCCTCAGCTGCCAGGCGGGTGAAATGGGCCTAATCCTCGGGCTTCCTGTGAGAGGAACTGATGCCACTTACAAGACATGTTCACTGTGGTGCCCGGCGCAGAGCGTGTGCCCAGTAAATAGACTGTTGTTTGTGATCTTTACCTGAAATAAGCGCCCTCGTGGGAGTACGTTCTGCGTGTGCTCTGTGGTGACGGCTCTGCTCTTTTTCCTTCGGATTCTGGCGGCAGCGTCCTAACGATCCTGTCTGTTTGTGTAGCCCTTCGCGGTTTATAAGTCAGTTATCTATTTCCTCCTCCTGCCCTCGATGGTGTGAGGGAGATGGCCTGGTCCTCCTTGGCCAGGGGATGAGCGCAGGCAGAGAGACCCCGGGTCACCTGATGGGCGACCGGCCCCTCCGGGAATGAGCTTTGGATCTCTCCATGTCTGGTCTGGGGTCCCTGTGGTAAAAAAGAAAATAAGATAATGGGGCACCTGGGTGGCTCAGTCGTTAAGCATCTGCCTTCGGCTCGGGTCATGATCCCAGAGTCCTAGGATTGAGCCCCGCATCGGGCTCTCTGCTCAGTGGGAAGCCTGCTTCTCCCGCTACCACTCCCTCTGCTTGTGTTCCCTCTCTTGCTGTGTTTCTCTCTGTCAAATAAATAAAATCTTTAAAAAAAAAAAGATAAAATAAAGCAGTGAGGTGGGAAAGACATCACTTCTTGATTTTATTTGTACAAAGTGGAAGAATTTGAACATGTATTTACTTAACGATTATTTGACTAGAAACTACACCCACCTGTCCAAAAAGTTTAGCGTGAAAGTCTTGTTCCCCTCCGCCAGCTCTTCCTCTGACACCCTCGTCCCCTGTGGATAATCCCTGTTGTTTCCTATATGCCTTTCCTGGATTTTTCCTCTACTTTCCAGTATTCTTCATGCACACGCAAATACGCATGTCTGTTTTCGCTTTCTCCTCGGACCAGGAGAGTACTGTGTGTTCTGTACCTTGCTTTCTCCCTCCACTAAGTAATCGATCCTCAGTGTCCTTCCGTGGCAACATGTGGAGAGTGTCATCGTTTTCCCACAAACCGCCCTGAGGTATGTAGCGTGTGCCGTGGAGCACATGTGCCCTGTGAGGGGAGGGATTTGTATACGGGTGCACACCCATGCCGCCATCACCCAGATCAAGGTACCGGGCACCCAGCCTCCTCCTAGCCAGTCCCCCCTCCCAAAGCAACCGTGATTCTGCTCTCTAAATCTGATTAGTTTCCCCTGCTTTTGATCTTGGTCTCTCGTTTTTAAAAATAGCTCCATAGTTTATGTTGGTGTTGCTTAAATTTAGTGTGCATCAGAATCACCTGGAGATGTCATTAAGCGTGAAGGCTGGGGCCATCCCCGGAGTTTCGGATCCCACGAGCCTGGGCTCGATCTGCACCAGCATTCGCCTCCGAGCTCACAGCGGGTGCTGGGGCTGCTGGTCCGCAGCCCCACCTTGAGCAGCCCTGGTGCATGAGAACTTCGATCTATGTAACCAGGCCCTGGCAGACGAAAGCCACTTGGACTGCTGCCATCAGTTCATTGTTAAAAACAGTGCTGCGGTGCATAACCTTGTACACATGTCATTTTGAACATGGCAGGTGTTACTGTAAGATAAATTTCCAGAAGTGGAGTTGCCACATCAAAGGGTTGATGTGCTTGTAATCGCGATCAAAATTGCCAAATGGCCTTTCCAAAGAGGGGGTCCGTTTTGCATTCTCATCCATGGTGTGTGAAAGAGAGCCTGAGTATATTGTCAAGCTTTGGGTTTTTGCCAATCTGATAGGTATAAAATGGTGTCGCTCACTGTAGTTTTAATTTGCATTCTCTTCTGTGTAGGGTTGAGCATCTTTCAGTGCATCAGGGCCATCTCCCTTTTCTCTCTGAACTATTTCTATCCTTGCCCGTTTTCCTGTTGCAGTTTTGATGTTTTTATCTTCAAGTGCTGGGAGCTCTTTACACATTACCAAGATTAGCTCTTCATTTGTGATCTGAATTATGAATATTTTCCATCTAGGTAATCATTTCCCTCTTGATTTTGCTTGTTTTTTCATATCTAAGTTCTTTTTTAAGCTTTATTATTTTTAAGATTTATTTGAGAGACAGCGTGCCAGAGAGAGGGAGGGCATGAGCAGGGGGAGGGGCAGGCAGAGGGAGAAGCAGACTCCCCACTGAGCAGGGAGCCTGATGCAGGGCTCGATCCGAGGACCCCAGGATCATGACCTGAGCTGAAGGCAGATGCTTAAATGGCTGAGCCTCCAGGTGCCCCTAGGTTCTTCTTTCAAAACTTCAAAACAATTTGGAAACAGTTGGCCATAAGCCTAGAAACCCACAGAAAGTGAATCTTGTCCACCTGGATGTGCAGGTGTTGGGAAAGGCGCCTAGAAGCAGGAGACAGCCAGGTTGTGCAGTGAGGCTCTCTGAACAGCCAGCCTTTCACCCAAAGGTGCAGATGCC
>CM053608.1:85712249-85774006 GCA_028646535.1 Procyon lotor | reverse complement strand
CAGCTCTTCTTGCCCATGGGTCCTGCCGCTGTTCTTTAATAAAACCACCTTTTTTGCACCAAAGAAGTCTCAAGAATTCTTTCTTGGCCATCAGCTCCAGACCTCCACAACACTACTCCAAAAAAACTACCTCAAATGGATATATCTCAGAAAAAGTGTGTGTGACTTGAATTTTAGATATCAAAGTGCTTTCAATGTCCACATTTTTCATGGGGCACTCAATAATTCTAACCTTGAGAAAGTAAAAAACTGTTGGGGCGCCTGGGTGGCTCAGTGGATTAAGCCTCTGCCTTCGGCTCAGGTCATGATCCCAGGGGTCCTCCTCAGCGGGAAGTCTGCTTCTCCCTCCCTCTCTGCCGTCTGCCTCTGACTCTCTCAAATAAATAAACAAAATCTTAAAAAAAAAAAAAAAAAAGGTATGTAAAGAACTGTTTGGAAACACACTTATCAAGTCATCTGTCTTGTAATTGGAGATTTTGTTTATTGCACTTTCTTATCATGGGGAATGGGGGTGCTGTGACTCAGCAGAATGAAAAGGAGAATGCAGTTTGTACTGAGTGGTTTTGAACTACATACAGGTCACAGATGCTATAAGGCCTCACACAGCCTTACCCATTGACTGAGGGTCAGGATACAAAAGGAAACGATGTTTACCTTACACGATATTTGATCATAAGGCTCCCCAGAGAAGCAACTCTGCTCCCCTTTTGAACGGAGGTCTCCAGAGGCCTGATCAGGACGGGGGCAAAGGTTGCCACAGAACTTTGCCCGATCAGCAGAAAAGAAGATCTGGAGAGACTCGATCATTGGCCATAGAGCCACACACGGATGTTCCCGGTTGGCACTTTGTATCTGGCGAGCGTGACCACCCCCCCCCAGGACAACCCCAGGGAACAGCTTCGAATATCCTGTTTTAAAGATGAGCGAATTGAAGTACAAAGGGACAAAGCAGCTTTCCTCAACTCATAGGTTGTATGAGCTTTGGCTTAGTTGGAACTCATCTGACTTCAGGTCTTGGGCTTTTAAAACCATGGGACACTTTATGACACCTACGCTTCTCTCCGAGATCCTTGTTAATTCGGTCCCATTCAGAGCCCATTAGCCAACTACCGGTCCAGGAAGACAGAGAGCGAAACTTGGAATTCACAAGCTCCTATTTTGTTAACTGATTTACAGGGGCTCAAAAAGAAGAATATTAATAAAAGCACGCCTTGCTGTACTTTGACACCCTGAGGAGCAGGGCGTACAATGAGCACTTACGTCAGTGTATTTTACCTTAATAAAAAAGGAGGCTTATATTCCTCAAAAGGAGAATATCCTACGATAATTCCAGTAGTACATGAAAAGAGTTATGTCTCTGGATGTGGTCCTAATCACAGGGTGTGGATCAGTGGGGGAGAAGGGAGGCTTGGAGACAAATGCCAACTCCTCTCTACTGAGTACATAAACTCAGCCAGGTTGTTAAATCTCAGCTCATCGTTTTTTTCTTCTAGAAACAGAGACGGTTACGTTTACTCTTGAGGGCTGTTGAGAAAGTTAAGTGAGATCATGTACCTAAAACTCATAATAGGGATCAGAAAATGCAAGTTCCCTCCTGCTCCCTGGTCCTAGGCGGAGGTGGGTCTCTGGGCTCATTGGGTAGCACACATCTTTCTACTGTCTATCTGTCCATCTATCTCATCTCTCTGCCTATTTATCAACCTTGGTACTATTGACCAATGGCCATGCACTCTACCCTGGAAAGACTGGGGTTGGCTGTGATATCTATGTGGTCTTTCCAGGATAGAGTGCATGGCCATTTGGGAAAATACAGTCATGCTCCCATTATCCATTGGGACTTATTCCACTCCTCGGGCTGTCCATCACCATCACTCGCATAGGATGAAGCCTCACCCCTGCACTGTGCTCTTTCTACAAGTACTGAGTGAAATGCAAAGACACTATGAGGATCTAAACTGTGTCAACAGTATTCATGAAGTGACCATTTATATAAAACTTGTAAATAAACTTTTACTGCAGATGTTTTAAAGGTGCAAAGTTTCCAAATTTGAGGAAATGGATATGTTAAGACTACTGTCAAGTACATTCTTTAAAACAAATTAAATGTACATGTCTATAATACATATTTTTTAACCGAACAACAACGAAAGGATGATTAGCAGGACAGCTCCCCACAGCAGCAAATAAGCCAGCCTGAAATGTCAATAGTACCAAGGCTGTGAAACCTTGCTCTAGCCCTGCTCTAGGTTGCCATGAGTTGGTTGGACCCCAGCGAGACAATGAGCCTCGCCAGCTAGCTAATCAGAGCTGAGACTTGGAATATAGTCCTGCTGACATTCAGACTAGTTTTTTTCTATTATGATGTCTTAATTTTCATAGGCTATATAACATTGCAGTATCATAATTCACAACTGTTGTGTGTTGACTACAATAGTTCTCTTTATCTGCGTGGCTATGTTCCAAGACCCCCAGGGGATGCCTGGAACCAGGAGACTACCAAACCTTTTATATACTATGTTTTTGCCTATACATACATACCTACGATGAGGTTTAATTCCTAAATTAGGCACAGTAGGAGGTTCACAACAATGACTAGCAAAAAAAAAAAAATAGAACAATTGTAACAATATGCTGTAATAAAAGTGATGTGCATTTATAACTTATGAATATTTTCTTTCTGGAATTTTCCATTCAATATTTTCAGACTGTGGTTAGTTACCATGGGTAATTGATAACCACAGTAAGCAAAACCACATATAAGGGGGGCCGCTATTCTACAGAGAAAGTAAGGCTGACACAAACACCTCTACTCTCTCTTGCACTGGTCCTATTCTCGGATTGCTGAAATGGTTTTGTTCTTTTTTCCCCTCATATCATGAATATTTTTCCATCTAAACTCTCAGGCCCTCGTTCTCGAATCTCTTCATTTTTACATTTCTGTAAAGACGTATCCAACAGCAATTGAATAAACAATTCTTGAACTATCCCCTAAACACACCAAGAAGGCACAATGTTGAGTATAACACAGACTTTTCCTTCTGCTAAGGACACATTTTAAAGTAGTTTTCTGGTAACCTAGAGACAAAGGTGTGAGGCAACATTTGAAGATGTATGAAAGCAGTACTTACTTCACTGAAGTCTCTCTCCCAGGAGGCTCAGCAGCTCCATGCCAACCCCTCAAGCGTTTATAAGCTCTTTGACAGTAAGTAACGCCTCCTCTCCGAGGTGGGTAGAGTTCAGGGAGGGAAAAGTCACTCCCACAATGCTCAGGGTCTTGGCTCCCATGCTAGATTAGAAAGAAATGACAAGTCATCCTCTTATGAAACAACTGGTTAATATGTTCCTTTTCAAGGTTGGCAATTAAAAGATTAAACAAACAATTTCAGACTGATTGGACCCTCCCTGCCAGTTCTCGAAGAAACTGATTTGAGGTTTTCATGAACTGGATGCCTGGTCCAAAAAGATGAAAAACCATTACCATGAGCCTAGCAGGGATCTGATGTTAGTGAACTGCAGGCAGATCTCGGGAATACTGTTTATACTGGGTTTTAGATAAAATACAGGGCACACAAGTAAGTGTGAGTTTCAGACACATAATAAATGATTTTTTGGTACTGGCACAAAAAATAGACATATAGATCAATGGAGCAGAAGAGAGAGCCCGGCAACAAACTCACATTTGCATGATCAATTAATCTTTGACAAAGGAGGCAAGAATACACAATGGGAAAAACAGACTCTTCAACAAATGGTGTTGGGGAACTGGACAGCTACATGCCAAAGAATGAAACCAGACCACTTTCTTACACTGTACATAAAAATAAGCTCAACATGGATTAACTATCTAAATGTGAGAACTGAACCATAAAAATCCTAGAAGAGAATACAGGCAGTAATTTCTCTGACATCAGCCTTCACAACATTTTTCTAGATATGGGATATAAAAGCAAAAAAACTATTGGCATTATTCCAAGAAAAAGGTTTGCACAGAACAGAAACTATCAACAAAATAAAATGGCAGCCTCTTGAATAGGAGAAGATATTTACAGATGATATACCTGCTAAGGGGTTAATATCCAAAATATATAGAGAACTTCTATAATTCAACAGCCACAAAACAAGTAATCCCATTTTAAAATGGACAGAAGACACAAACAGACATTGCCCCAAAGAAGGCATACAGGTGGCCAACAGACACATGAACAGATCCTCAACATCATTCATCATGAGGAAAATGCAAATCAAAACCACAATGAGATGTCACCTCTCTCCTGTCAGAATGGCTAGAATCAAAAAGAAGAAACAACAAACACTGGTAAGGAGGTGGAGAAAAGGGCAGCGTTGGGCACTGTTGGTAGGAAAAATACGGTGCTGCCTCTGTGGAAAACACAGAGGTGTTTGGAGGTGTTGGAGGTTCCTCAAAAATTAAAATTAAAATTACCATCTGATCCAGTAATTCCACTACTGGGTATTTACCCAAAGAACATGAAAACACTAATGCAAAAAATATATACACCCCTATGTTTACTGCAGTATTATTTACAATAGCCAAAGTATGGAAGCTACCCAAATGTCCATGGGTAGATGAATGGATAAAAATATATAAAGATGCCATATATATAATGGAATATTACTCAGTCATAAAAAAAGAATGAAATCTTGTCCTTTGCAACAACATGGATGGACCTAGAGGGTATAATGCTAAGTGATAAGTCAGTCAGAGAAAGACAAATATCATATGCTTTCATTCATATGTGGAATATGAGAAACAAAACAAAAACAAAAAGAGAGAAAACGAACCAAAAAAATCAGACTCTTAAACACAGAGAACAAACAGATGGTCACTAGAAGGGAGGTGGGTGGGGGATGGGTGAAATAGGTGAAGGAAAGTAAGAGTACACTTGTGATGAGCACTGAGTGGTGTGTAGAATTATTGAGTCATTATATTGTATACCTGAAACTAATATAACACTCTATGTTAATGATACTAGAATTAAAAACAAATTGTAAGTAAAAAGGATAAAAGTTTAAAAAAAAATAATCATTTAGTATTAGTAGGTCCCACATGTTGTTTGGAACATACTTACACTAAAAAAATTATTTCTCATTTACCTGAAATTCATGTTTAACTGGTGTTCTGTATTTTCTCTGCTAAATCTAGAACCCAGTTCTTATGTTTTTTCCTCTCTGCCTCACTCCAATCAGACTCTCCTAGCCTCTGGGCCTTTGCACTTACTATTTGTTTTGTTTGGAATACTCTACCTTCAGCTGCTATATTTCCCTTATTATGTTCTTTCTCATAGTATTTTGAGATTATATATTTAATATCAGTTTCCCCCATGGATGATGAACTCTTGGGTAAAGGGTCCTTATCTTGTTTTCAGTCCAGCTTCCCAGTGCCTAGCACAGGATCTGGCACAGAGCACACAATAAATAATACAGAGTCTGAAAATAATCAAATGGAGGGGTGCCTGGGTGGCTCAGTCAATTAAGCATCTGCTTTCAGCTCAGGTCATGATCCCAGGGTCCTAGAATCAAGTCCCGCATTGGGCTCCTTGCTCAGTAGGGAGTCTTCTTCTTCCTCTGCCTCTCCCCACCCCTCTCATGCACTTGTTCTCTCTCTCTCTAATAAATAAATAAAATATTTTTAACAAGAAAATAATTAAATGGAAAATGTTTAGCAAATGTCAAAGTAAAGAGAATAATATAACAAATCCTGGTAAACTCATACCTCTGCTTCAGCAACTGCCAGCAATCTTTTTTCATCAATACCCTGTAATGGGTGGTCCACAGACCTCCTAAAAAGATAGGTCTGTGTCCAAATCCCTGTAACCTGGGAATGCGATCTCATTTGGAAAAGAGGTCTTTGCAGAGGTCATGAAGTTAAGGAATTCGAGATGAAATCATCCTGGATGACCTGGGTGGGTCTCAACTCCAATACCACATGTCCTTATAACAGAGGAGAATACACAGATACATAGAGGGTAAGGTGGTGTGAAGGTAGAGGCAGAGAGGGAGGTGATGTCACATCATTGAAAGAAAAATAGCTCCCAAAGCAGAAACAAGAACATTTATTTATGCCATTATGTAGAGGGGTAGCTTTTTTCCTGTGGGTACATGAGAAGGTCAGATATGAAAACACAGAGAAATACACATGGGGCTCTCTCCTTTAGGTCTCTCCTGTAGAAGTCATATTTGGGGACCATGTAGCTGAGAATGGATCTGGTCTGCACCAGCTTCATTCCACCGATGTCCACTATTGGTACTTGCTAGAACATCAGACTTCCATCTCTTGAAAACAGAAAAAGCAGAGTAAAATGCTTTCTGGGTTATACTCTTCTCAGATGGAAAACACATTTGAGATGCTAGAGATTAAAAAAAAAATGAAACTAGAATTACCTGGTAACATTTTAGCAGAATGGTATTTAGGTTCCCAGCAACCTTATTTTTCCTAGCAATCACTCTTTTACTTTCTAGCCACCATGTGACGTATCCACCCATGTATGTATCCATGGGTACCTGCTCAAGGACCTACCTAGGTACATGAGCAGTCCCTTATAATTTTGTGTCAATTTATTTATAAAATCATGGAGATTTTAGGGAAGATGTTGGAAGAGACTGCAGCAAGGCTACCAACCAGGTGGCATTCCAAATGGGAAGTTCCAAAGGAAGTCTGTAACAAGCACTCTGGCTGGTCTGAAGGGTTGACATGCGTCAAGCTAACATGCTCCTGACTTGCTGACCTAAGTCCCTGGATCCTTAGCAGACAGACCACTGGCCTTGAGGAGGGAAAGACCAGAACTTTCCCAGGCTGCAGAGGCCAGTAAGTCTGTTTGAAGCAGCCTCAGTTTTCTGATCAACCTAGCAATTTTTTTTAGCCAAATGTTCTTCTTCTTTTTTTAGTCACACAAATGATTTTAGTAACTTTCCTTTGCATATCTGTAGACTTTGCCCTTGTTTGCAGAAAGAACAGTTACTGTTGCACACCACAAAACAGGAAGCTGACCCTCTTGCACAGCCCTGAGCACGGAGATAACATTTGTATCATGGAGGCTGCATACAGTCAAGGAATGTTGCAGGCCTCTACACTCCCTTAACTGATTAACTGCCCCACACTCCTTTAAAAAGCCCTTTAGAAACCTCAGAGTTAGCTTTTAGACAAGAGCCCAACTACTCCCCAGCTGGCTGGCTTTCTGATCATAGCTCATATTCCTCTCCCGTCAAAACCTATCTTCTGAGTATTGGCCTTTCAGATGATGTGCAGCCGAACTTGGGGCTCAGTAGCAAGTCTCACAGTGTAAATGGCATTTAAGGAAGGTTTTGAGAGACATTTCTATATAGGTAGGGGTCCCTTTCCTTGTTCTCCAAAGTTTGTACTTATTGCTATGTATATTTTGGAAGCATAAGAACTATTTTGAAAATAACCACAATGATACACCTAAAATTATACCTAGAAATTAACAATAATACCATCTAATACTCAAGAAAATATCAAGTTTCCAATTTTTCTATGTGTCAGAGATATTTTTAGTTTGTTGAAATACAAATCCAAATGAGGTCCACACATTTGATCAGTTGCTTTGTCTTTGTTTCCTTTAAAATTTGCTTATGTGCTCTTTCATGGGCAAGATGACTTAAGTTTTCATTCAGTCAAATTGGTCCATTTACTTCTTAATATGTGCATATTTTTATTAAAGGTAAAACTATTTACTTGCCACCTAGTATGGAAGTCTCTTAGTTTATGAGAGCAAAGTACTTTGATCCAGTCACTTTTATATCCAACTTAAGATGATCTCACTTAGAACATAGCTCTATTCCAACTGTAGCCGGGAGCCACCCAATGGTCTCCATTCTGCCTCATCCATAGATGTAGTAGGAAGACGTAGGCAGTTTGGGCTTCCTTGCTTGACGCCATCTCCTGGTTTCCCAGAGCCTGAGTGGGTGGATGGATGGATGACCCCTGAACGAATGAAAGCACAGAAGCACACTGTACTTTATGATGCGCATTCAAACAGAAGAGTGAAGCATCTCCCTTCTTCACAGTGGGGTTGGAGGAGCCCCACGAAGAGCTTCATGGTCCAGATTCTCACCCATCAGAGGCCATCATCATGAGATTGCACCAAACAAGGCTCAGGTTGCCATTTCTTCTCATGCGGAGGGTGTAACTAGGGCCATCTTGATCCCATACATGTGTTGGCCCTAGAGCCTATGAGGGGCACTGAGACCCAAGGACCTCACTCACAACGAGTGGGAGGAGGGAGCAGTCAATCGCCACTCATTGGCTGTCATGCTATACTTGCTCAAAAGCATTAATTGGGCCTTCGTCTTCCCCTGACTGTTGCCAAAACCTTCTACATTCTCTCCACAGAAAAGGATACTCAATCTTTTTTTTATTTTCTCCCCGTTGAAATTCTGTATTTTCCCACTGCTGGGCAAATTTGATTTTACAATCTAGAAAAAGAGGATTTCAGTGCCTTATCTTTAGAATATATTAAAAGGAACAAACATATGTTTAGTGTCTCCCACATAAAGGGCATTTTTCTCACTTTTATCCTCATTTCATCTCCATACAAATTTATTGAGGGAGATTCTGTTTTTTTTTTAAGATTTTTTATTCATTTATTTGAGAGACAGAGAGAGAACAAGTAGGGGAGAGGTAGAAGAAGAAAGGGAGAGGACAAGCAGACTCCCCACTGAAGAGAAAGCCAGATGTCGAGCTTAATCCCAGAACCCTGAGATCATGACCTGAGCCGAAGTCAGATGCTTAACGATTGAGCCACCCAGGGGGCCCTAGATTCTGTTAAATTCTCTGTTTACACTTGGGGATTTTGACATCTATAGAGATTAAGTGACTAGCTTAAATTAAGTGGTGAATCTGGCGTTCAAACTTGCTTTTATTTGACCCCAAAGTCTTAGAGCTTCTCTATATAAATGTTTTGCCAACTATAGGCCATGACCCATTAGCAGATTGTGAAATCAACACAATGGATTCTGCTTAGATTTTTCAATTGCAATATCATAGTAAACATCAGAGTGTATCCTATGCATTAAGGTAAGTATTTGCGGGGTAAAACTTTAATTTTAGTTACATGGATGCTGTGTGTGAGTGTCCCTGTGTGACTGGATGCTCTCAATTGTTGTAAAGTGAAATATTTTTTCAGGGAGCAGCCAAAGAAGTCTGACAGCCATCGCTCTCTCTATTCTAAGGCTTCCTTGGACTACTGACATTTGGGGCTGGGTAATTCTTTGTTATGGGAAGCAGGCCTGTGCATTGGAGGATATTGATTTGACGGCATCCCTGGCCGCTACCCATGAGATCGCAGAAGCACAGGGCCCCTCTTCCATCATGACAACCCAAAATAAAACCAGGGGCAAAATCAACCCCGGCTGAGAACCAGGGCTCTATCCCAAGCTGCTCCCAGCTGGGGGGAGCCAGAGAGCTCCTCACACAATAACAGGGAAAATCAGCAGTGGTCTTGGGCTTGTCGGTAACGAGAGTACAAAAGCACAAGATTCATTACAAAGCAAGAATTCAGGTACCTAGACTTGGGGCGGACGATGTCAGTCCCATTTTTAGGAATCAGAGCTCTGGTCAGGAAATATTTTTAAACATCTTTGCAAGATTTTGTGGTGGTTGAGTTTTTAGCACAAACCTGTTTGTCCTTACATGACTGTCCAATTTTTTGAAAAGTGACCTGAAATTTAAGTTTTTATATGCCAAAAATAGTTTAAATGCTCCAGGGGACCTTTGTGTATTTATTTTTCTTCTTGGACACCTGGCTCCTGGTTGACACGGAGCCCATTTCCTCTTCTTGAGTTTCCTTCAAACGACCTCCACTAACTCTCACTGAGTGGCCCCACGTATGAAGCCAAAATGGTGGGTCAGGAGCAGGATACAAGTCTGATTTGTTCCCTCCCTTGAAGGGGTTTAAGTCCAGTCAGAAAAATGAGCTTGTGGCCAGCTGAAGGTCTGAGGCTTTTCTGTGTAAGGGAAAGCCCGTTTTATTTATTTCCTGTTTTATTCTCTTAATGCTGGCCATAATTCCAGGGCCCTAGTGACTCCTCTTATGTTGCATCCTAACTGATGCCTTGATGTGCCTTCTAAAGACTACTTCTGTGCTCCACTGATGTATTCAGCTCTCCCCCTCAAGCCTCCCGAGCCATAGAGCCACAAGGCATTAGAGAAGTCAGCTAGTCCTCCAAGTATGTAAGGCATACGCTGCACCCCAGAGTAAGCATGTGATTTGCCAGGTAGGGATGAAGTCTAGAACTAGATCCTAGTCCTCCTCATGTTCAGACTAATTTCTCCCTGTTACTCCTAACTACTGAATTTTCACAGCCTGCTGCGAGTACAGTTTCTGTGCCCCTCTCTAAACAGTGGGCTTCCAGAAAGCAGAGAAGTTGTCATAGTCCTTTAACACAGTCCATTGCTCAGTATGGCACTGGCTCAAAGTTCAGCACCCTCCATATAACAGGGCATGACTGGATATCTCAAGAGCCACACTTTTTTTTGGGGGGGGGTGGCATTTCCCTCATGGGGCCCCCATTTTGCAATACAGTAATATAGTGTAATTAAATAATAATCTAGAATCATGGTAACAAAGTGGTTGATCCTGATTAGAAAGCCCAACATGGTACTGTTTAAACAGACTTATCAAAACAAACCCTCCCACAGGGCAGAAGCATAACCATGCGATAAAGTTTGGACAGTTCACTGGCAAGATAGCTCCAGGGAAATGTTTACCAAGTCAAACAGACGGAAGCAAATCTTCTGCGGGGCCGGGAACAGGATAGCTCAAGAGAAGGGCATTATTGCTCTTAACTTCACCCAAGAGGTAAATCTAGACGCCTTTGCCTTATTATCCCAAAAGCCCTAGACATTCAGGTTCACTTGCAATTTTGAGTCTTGGCTTCATAAAAACCTTGCTCATCCTTTGGTCCCAGAAACACTGAACAAGGAGGAAGAGGAGAAGGAAGTGGGTGGTGTGGAGAAGGAAGGAGAGAGAAGAGAAGAAGGAGAAGGAAGAGGAGGAGGAAGATTAAAGGAAAGGAGGTTGGGGAGGAGGAGGAGAAGAGGAACAAGGGAGAAGATGAGGAGTCTGAAGAGAAGGGGCAGAAAATGCAAGAGAAGAAGGAAGAAAAATAGCAAGCTCTTTGGGACCGGTTCATAAAGTAATCCATGTGAACAACCAGCGAAGGTCTGTGAAATCAGCCGTGGGAGTGTAAATTCTGGTTCTGATCGGCAGTCATTGATGATGGGTTTCCGAACAGGAGATGCCAGTTTAAGGGGCAGGCAACCACTCAGACAATGTTTCTTTTCATTGCTAAAGTGCAATCCCCAAATGTGTGACCGCACCAGGTTGGAGTCCAATACCATTGTGTGTTGACTTCTACATGAATCACACTCATTCAGCATTTCTAATAGAAAAAGCAATTTTAGTGTAAGTTCATACACTCTTCCTGGCATTGGAATGGTGGAATGTTCGGATTGCCCATCCATAATGGTAACGCTCTGCCCTTTCCCATATTATCAAATCCTCTGTTCTTGCTTTCTAAATTCTTGACTATGAATATTTTCTTAAAGATATGTCCTTGAGGAGCTAATAAACAACGCTTATTGGTCTCCTGAGCACACAAAGAAGGCACAATACAAACATAAAGTACTCAAAGGAACACATTTGAAAATATTTTCCTAGTGAAATAGACATGAGAAAATTATGAAGATCTGTAAGGTCAGGACTGTAACCTGATTAAAGTCCAGGCTGCCTCTCAGCTCACTCCTCAAGGCTAATTCCTGATATGTAGATTATATGCTTTAATATTGAGACAAGCCACTCCCCCCAAAGGGTGTTCCCCAGTAGGAAACAGCCCCTCACACAGCTCCTCAGGCTCCACAGGGTTCCTCTACCATACCAGGAAAAAAAAAAGACAAAGCAGCAATGTTTCATTTCAAGGTGATCCCTGAATGCGCATAAGCAAGAGGTTTCAGGTTTATTTTGCTGCTCAAAAGGTCTTTGGGGCCAGGCTGCCATAAACACTGCCTGTGGCTTTTGTTACATGGGCTGTAAGTTTACAGCAGATGGAAAAAGTCCTGTGGGGAAATGGTAGGGTATGTCATGGGAGGGTCTTGTCAGCAAAGAAGATGGGTTAGAACAGGGAGATAGCAATCTAAATTGGTGAGAAGGACTATATAGGGAATACCTTTGGAACCCAAATTCTGTACGACCAGAAAATCTAGCTGAGTTGTTCTACCCTGGGTGGGAGGACCTCAGCTGCCTTAACTGGGTCATTTGCAGACTCTTCTTGACTGTACGTTAGCTCTTCTCTCGAGCCCCCAGGCTCTTGCATGTATTTCTTCTCGTGCTTCAAAATAGTCTCCCCTCTCTACTCTTAGCCAACCTGTGTGTCCTCAAGCCTGTCACTATTTTGACGTCATGTGTTTAATAGCTGCCTTCCCCCATTGACTGTGGGCTCCCTTCAGGGCAGGGCTGTGAGTGTCCAGGGCTAACTATGGTACCTGGCCCATGGGAGGGACTTAATAAATACATAGAATTCACCTTTTGCTAATAGAAAATTTCTAACACGTAATAGATTCAATGTACCCATCACCTTGCTCCAACAATTCTCAGCAATATTTCGAAGCAAATCCCAGACTTCAATTTATTTCATCCATAAATAATTTAATATATATCTTCTGAACTCTTTTTTTTTTAATATTTATTTATTTGAGGAGGGGAAGGGGCAAAGGGAGAGGAGGAAAGAATCTCAGGAAGATTCCCCGCTAAGGGCAGAGCCTGCCGATGCCGGGTTCGATCTTGTGACCCTGAGATCATGACCTGAGCTGAAATCAAGAGTAAGAGTCTTAACTGACTAAGCCACTCAGGCATCCCTCAAAGGGGTCTTTTTTTTTTTTTTTTTGGTAAAGATTTTATTTATTTTTTTGACAGAGAGAGACGATGAGAAAGAGAACACAAACAGGGAGAGTGGGAGAGGGAGAAGCAGGCTCTCCGCTGAGCAGGGAGCCCAATGCAGGGCTGGATCCCAGGGTCCTGGGATCATGACCCGAGCCAAAGGCAGACGCTTAATGACTGAGCCACCCCGGGGCCCCTCAAAGGGGTCTTTTAAAGAAGAAAATTAATCCTGTCATTTTCTGGCTTAAACCCCTTCAGTGAGCCACCGTTTCCTTCAGGGAGAAGTCCAGACTCTTGCACAGAGTTTACAAAGCCCTCCCAAGTTCCCCACTCTTGTCCAGTCTCATTTTGGTCACTTTTCTCCCCTCACCCCCACCATCTCACCTTTATTTTATTTTTAAGATTTTTTTTTTTATTTATTTATCAGAGAGAGAGAGAGAGGGCACAAGCAGGAGGAGCAGCAGGCAGAGGGAGAAGCAGACTCCCCGCTGAGCAGAGAGCCCGATGTAGGGTCCCATCCCAGGACTCTGGGATCCCGACCAGAGCTGAAGGCAGACACCCAACCGACTGAGCCACTCAGGCATCCCTCTCTCACCTTTAGAACTTCTTTCTCACCTCCCTCCCCTCCTGCTTTGCCACAGGTCATTCAGTCTTAGAATTCTCTCTTCTACCTGCCTCCTCCCTCCTTCTGGATACCTGCTCCTTACATTTCAGGCCAGCTAAAGTACCACTGCCTGCTAGAAGCTTCTCCTGACATAATCACAGAGACCAGGTCTGCTAAGAGCTCAACTTTGTATTCATGTGGTGGTTATAAGCCCAGGGTTTGGAGCCAGACTCACTCCCTGGGTTCATATCATGGCTCTGGCCCTTGCTACTGTGTAGGTTGGGGTAAATTGTTTCCTCTCTGTGTTTCCCCACCTGTAAAATGGAACCATAATACCTATGTCATGACCCTATTGTGAGGATTAAATGTGGAGTGCATAGGTCAGAGTCCAGTAGTTAAAAAAAAAGCACTATATATATGTCTTTTTTTTTTTTTAAGGTTTTTTTATTTATTTGACACAAAGAGAGTACAAGTAGGCAGAGCAACAGGCAGAGAAAGAGGGAGGCACAGGCTCTCCCCTGAGCAGGGAGCCCGATGCGAGGCTTGCTCCCAAGACCCTGGGACCATGACCTGAGCTGAAGGCAGATGCTTAACCAACTGAGCCACACAGGCATCCCCATATATGCCTTAATCCTTATATTTCTGCCCCTGTCCAGTGTTTCCTGAATGTCAGCCTTTAATCCCATTAGGTAGTAGGTTGTATGTAGAAAATATGAAGGCATATACATTTTGATCATTAACAATGGGTATCTTTGGGTTGTGAAATTAGGTGTGGGAGGGTGTGTGCATTTTGTCTTTTCACAAGTTTTACGCACGAAGCCTCTACTATGATTGAAATTTAGCAGAAAAGAAATGCAATACTTTAGGAAGTTAATAAGAAGAATCAGAATACTCAACCATTTCCTCACTATGGTTAAAAATATGTGAGGATATTTATGTGCTTGGGTAAAGACAGAAAGGAACACAAGGAACACAGAACAAGGAAAATAATGTGCATTGGAGTTGCAAAACTGTGGCTAAATTAATCTTTTAAGATGTACTGGAATTTAATATAATATCATTTCTTAATAAAATGAATCAATTAAAATCAGGAGAACAGACATGAAGGAAAAGGGAACTTCCTCTATGAGACAGAAGGGAAGGAGGGAGAGATAAAAGGAAAAAAGCAGCAGCAGGATTCACTTTACCTTAACACAGATTTGCACAGATGGCAAGCATCAGCTTATGTTGTAGTCTATAGGGCACTTAGTGCTTAGCTGACTAGGCATTAGTGTGGCCCAACCTGGTGTAGGCTTCGACTTTGATCTGCATTGCCTTATATTAGCTTAGGGTCTCCTCGTACATCATCATTTACTATAACTGTACAGTGAACGTGAGCCTTTGAGTTTTAGTTTCAATACCCAGCTTAGCCACTTACTAACAATGCAAACTTGGGAAGTTGTTTAATATCTCTGAGCCTAATTTGGGATGAGTAAAAATGGAGAGAGTAATGCCTACCTTGCTACATTATTGTGAGGTTTAAATGAAAACATATGTGTAAAATAGTTGGCACTTAACTCAAAATGGTCCTTATCACCATCATCATTACACACACACACACACACACAGTGGAATATTATTTAGTCGTAAAAAAGTATGAAATCTTGCCATTTGCAACAAGGATGGAGCTAGAGAGTATAATGTTAAGTGAAATAAGTCAGTCGGAGAAAGACAAGTATCATATGATTTCATTCATCTGTGGTATTTAAGAAACAAACGAGCAAAGGAGAGGAAGGGATAAACCAAGAAACAGACTTTTAACTATAGTGAACAAACTGATGGTTACCAGAGGGGAGGTGGATGGGGGGATGGTAGGTAAAGGGGGTGGAGGGGCACTGGGTGGCTCAGTTGGTTAAGCGATTACCTTCAGCTCATGTCATGATTCCAGGGTTCTGGGATTGAGCCCCACATCAGGCTCCCTGCTCAGTGGAGACGCTGCTTCTCTCTTCCCCCTCTGCTGCTCCCCGTGCTTATGCTCACTCTCTCTGTCGAATAAAATAAAATCAGAAGAAGAAGAAGAAGAGGAGGAGGAGGAGGAAGGGTGTGGAGATTACAGAGTACATTAGAGATCATTTGGGTTGATAAACAGAAGGCCTAGCAATGGAAGGGTCATCAATAAAGCTAGAGGTCAATATGCAGACCCTAGGGCTGGGGCCCTTCAGGAGCAGTCTGCTGCCAGCCGCTGGAGACTCTGGCTCAATAAATACATTAGATCTCACATTTTAATTAGAATGTGGTTCTAGAACCTGTTTCTAAAGCAGGTTTTTATTCAGTCATTAAAAATATAGAGAAGGAAATTTTGTCATTTACAACATGGATGGACTTTGAGGGCATTATGCTAAGTGAAATATGTCAAAGAAAGAAAGACAAATACCGTCTGATCTCATTTATATGTGGAATCTTAGCTCATAGATACAGAAAACAGATTGGTGGTTACCAGAGACAGGAGGTGGAGGGTGGGTGAAGTAGATGAAGGAGGTCAAAAGGTACAAACTTCCAGTTATAAAATAGAAGAGTAGTGGGAGTGTGATGTACAACATGGTGCCTGTAGTTAATAAAACTGTATCATATATTTGAAAGTTGCTAAGACAGTAGATCTTAAAAATTCTCATCGCAGGAAAAATTTGTGGCTATTTATAGCTCTGTGTGGTGATACATGTTAACTAGACTTATTGTGGTGACCATTTTACAATACACACAAATATCATGTGGTATACCTAAAACTAATATAATACTATATGTCAATTACATCACAAAAAATTTTTTTCTAAAGCAGGTTTTATAAGTCAGAGCTTATTTTCTCCCAGGAATTATGATATATTTGTAGAGTTTATTTCTGACCAAGGACTCAGTATAAAATAATGCTTAGATATGGGCAAGAAAAGGTAATGAAAACACAGATGGAGCAACTCCAGACCTTCAAAGTAGACTTTAATAGATTTATTGAGCTTCAGTTGGTTTAAAATGGAAATCTGCTATCATCCCTAACTCCTCCTTAAGACATTTCTGGACAAAATTAGTATTTTGCTGGAAGAATCTAAGGAGTTGGTGGCTGACAGGAAATCATGGGCTTTCCATGTCTGCCTCACTCCCACACCTAACACCTACCAATTTTTCCTCCATGTGTTTGAATCCATCTCCTCCTCCATCGTTACTTCCCCTGCCTTACCTTCGGCCCCAACCTTCGCTCAGCTAGGTCCTTCCAGGAGCCCCTAAACAGATTCCCTGTGCCCTGGTTCCATATTTCAGCTTGAAGTTGCAGAAAACTCCAACAACAGCATGTTAGCAATAGAGAATATCACTGTCTCAACAAAAAATCTGGAAGTCTCTCAAGAGATCATTAACTTTTGTAGCTATTAACTATTGTAGCAATACAATAAGGTTATCAAGGACTCTGCAAGAATGTTGGCGGCTTCAAGGCGGTCCTGCCCTTGGCCACACAGTGACTGCCACAGCCCTAGTCTGCTCACCTCTTCAGCTGACTTCTGCTTTTGGGTCCTTAGTGAAGGTTGCATGGTGCCACATAAACACGTGACCATGATTGTCTGTAGATTAATCAGAATTCATTGATGGAACTGAGAAGGGGCTCCTTTCCCTGAGCCCATGACGGTGATGACAGAACAAAATTGTTGGATGCCAGTAGGATAGGCACCAAATGCGCCTGCGGTCCCTTACCTTCCTCACCAGCCTCCTTCTGCACAAAAGACATCCTTATAATGCATAGCTGACCTACCTACACTCCTGAGTGAGACCCTTCAGTGGCTCCCTATGATTTAAGTCCCCTACTCAGCATTCTAGCAGCACAAATACAAACTAAGTAGTTTGTTTTGTTTTGTTTTTGACAGAGAGAGAGATCACAAGTAGGCAGAGAAGCAGGCAGAGAGAGGGGGGAAGCAGGCTCCCTGCTGAGCAGAGAGCCCGATGTGGGGCTTGATCCCAGGACCCTGAGACCATGACCTGAGCTGAAGGCAGAGGCTTTAACCCACTGAGCCACCCAGGCGCCCCCAAACTAAATAGTATTATTACACATATCAATCAATCTGCTCCCCGCTTGTCCTCTCCCTCCTTTATTTTCATGGAGAGAGTCTCCCCTTTCATCTAGGATGGGCTTAAATAACCCTTTTAAGTCCCATTCGGAGCTATATCTACTCAGTAGATAGAGCCGTGGCCACCACAGTGGTTGTTGAGGGCTGAGTTCCCTTCTGGTTAGTCGCTGGCTTCCTAGAACCCATTGTTAAATGTTTTACATCATCCTGCTTTTATAACACTCTTGCAGTCTAACTTAGTACTTCCTCTTCATGTAACGATTCTTTACCAAATAAAAGCTCATTGAGCTACTGTGTATTATCTTATTGATCTATGTAGCCCCCATACCTTCCATGATGGGCATAAAGTGAGCTATCAATTACCTAAAACATTGTTATTGTTGAACCATTTGCGTACAAGCTGATAAAGGAGAGGAAGGAGTCAAAGATACTAGTGATAAATGGAATAATTTTGCTAGAAGCAACTTGGGCAGAAGAGCCAGTGGGGGGTGAACAAAGGTTCTGTAGGGTTAAGATTTGGCTGTGTGGACAGCCTTGGTAAGATGACCAAGGCGCAGGACCGCCTTGGTAAGATGAAAGACTGGAGTCTATCTCTGGGGCCAGGAGAAGTTACAATGGTGGTATAGTCATCAGAAAAGACCTATTCATCTCCTCTTTATGACTGGGGGACTTGGTGCTTGCTCTCTAGAGAGCAGATCCCTGGATCTGTGCTTTCATGTGCAGAAGATGAGAGTTTGGATGAGAGCCAGGACCAGGTGACCCCTGTTTCCTGCAGGCTAGGTGAGGACATGCTTTGAATCTGAATGTGCTTCCAGGATAGAGCTCCAGCCAGCTGATGGAAAGGCTGTGCAATGTATATAGTGTGGGCTTAGGACAGTCCAGACTTTCCCAGTCTATGGGGGAAGGGTGGGGAACAAATTCTTTAGGAAAATTAAGTTTATTCAGGATGGTTCTGCAGGTTTTAGATCAGTGTTTAGTACACCTGGAATTTGACAAGTGGTTATTGGAATCCGTGATGTCAATGTTTGGTCGTTTCCAGAAATGTAGGAGTCTAGTACAGAAGAAAAGCTACAGATGACCATGGAGGCCATCAACTTACCGACAAAGAGACTTTCCTGGAACATCTTTAGAGACACATGCCAAGGCAAAAGCAAACAATGGCCTGGTTTGATCATGTCTGACTATTCTGTTAAAAATCCAGCTTATTTTCTCTTATAACAGGAACAATAAATTCCAAATTCATTTCAATGAAAAGGGTTTTTTTTAAAGATTTATTTGAGAGAAAGAGAGCACGTGCACACATAGGAGGAGACCGGAGAGGCAGAGGGAGAAGGAGAGAGAATCCTCAAGCAGACTCTGTGCTGAGCTCGATCCCAGGACCCTGAGATCATGACCTGAGCCAAAATCAAGAGTCAGCCGCTTAACCGACTGCACCAACCAGCCTCCCCAATGAAGAGAGTGTTCCTTTTAATATATCCTCCGCCTGCTACAAGGTTCTACTTTGAAAACCAACCATTTGAAACTCGTCAACGATCAAGTTGGTGCCTCTCTTAAAGTCAGTCCCCAGGTGACTTGAGTTTGAGATTAACCGTTGGATGGCTCCATGCTAGGTCTGAAACACAGTGGAGAAGAGCTCTGTCCCTCCCTCCAACATGCTTGGAACTATCCAGAGGGCCAAAGGTGCCTGTTGGCACAGAAGTCATTGGGCATGACGAACAATGCAAACAAACCCATGGGTACAAATATCCGTGCTGACGGAAATAGAGCCAGGTAAAAACCCAAAACCAAAATCTTAACTGAGGAAAAGCAAGCAGATGTCATTCTTATTTTTTTCATTTCTACTTTCATTCCAGTAGAGTTAACATACAGCGTTATATTCGTTTCAGGTGCTCGATACAGCAATTTACTTCCATACATCACCTGGTGCTCGTGGCAGATGCAACTTCTAAATCCCAGCTCCTCTTTCTCATTATTGTGAAATCTCGTTTCCTTGACTGCAGTGAGACCCCCACACTGCATGGACAACATTAATGGCTTGGGTGGGGCTTGCTGCTGGTTTAATGTTAAGATCGAAGTAAACATTAGATGCAACACACCCCATAAAGCTGGTACTTCTTTAACTTTTGATTATTCAGCTATCACCAAATACACATACAGCTTGTATAACAGACCTAGTAAAACTAACGGGGATACATCGATTTCAGGTTTGTTTCTCCCCATTTGGAAAAGAAAAAGGTACAGAGAAATTCAACTTCCCCTCTCAAAGCTACCACCAGGCAAAGATCTAAGGGTTAACTAGAAGGTGCCTTCTTCCGTCTGCTGACCTCTAGTGGTGA
This sequence comes from Procyon lotor, assembly GCA_028646535.1. Taxonomy (NCBI): domain Eukaryota; kingdom Metazoa; phylum Chordata; class Mammalia; order Carnivora; family Procyonidae; genus Procyon; species Procyon lotor. The sequence goes on along the minus strand of CM053608.1, from coordinate 85,754,070 downwards.
CAGCAGGAGCGCTTAAAGGAGCCAACCAAAGCGGAAATTCAAGGGGGGAAAAGCACACGGTGTTTTCGGAACGCATAGAATATATAATACCCTAAACATGTGTTCCTTAGACGTGCAATTGAAACCACCCAAATGAAAACCTGCACATTGGCGATAGTTAAATTTGTTTCCTCTCAAACAAAAAGTCGCTATTGGTGCAATGTAACCTTGGGAGCACCTTGAGTGAAGGAGCTCATGCTAAATTTGCAACCCAGGAATTGCTCCAATCAGAGCTGAATTCATAGCAGACCACCAACAGATACCACCGTAGGACGGTCCTGGTCTACATCCTAGTGATGTTCACATCCAGTTCTCTGGAGTTGATACTGGACAAGGGTAGAGAGTCAAGGACAACTGGCCTTGCCTGCCAGGAACCCGGTTATCAAGAGATAACTAAAGACAGCCAAGGACGTTGGCTAAGCACATGTGTTCTGTCCCAGGCACTCCCTATACAGCAAGGAGACAGGCTGAGGAAGAAAAAACTTGCTGAGTCAAGGGGCTGGCTCAATGCCAAAGTCTGTGCTGTTTTCACCACCTGCCTCTCACCCCCAGTGGGAGAAAGGAATCACACCATGATCTGGGGCTTGAAATATGAACCAAAGCCAATACCACTGGAGACAAGTGAGGGTCTGAAACCTAAAGCAGGCAGAGGTGGGGGTGGGAGGTGGCCGGGACAACCCAGGACTTTGGACCCTGAGTAGGGGTGCCGGATAAAGTACAGGACACATGCAACATTTGGGACATACTGGTACCAAAAACTCGCCATCGCTTCTCTGAAACACAAATGTAACTGGGTGTCTTGTATTTTTATTTGCTATATTAGCAGCCCTACTTCTGAATGCTTTTGTATGTGGTTTGTTTGAGTTGGAGGGAGGGCTTTGAAGCTGTTCTTATTAAGTCAATGTTTGATGGCTCCCATGGTAGTCGACAACAAGTAAGGGATGAAAGGCAATAGAACATTCTCACACTTGGGGAGGAGAGCATTCTCTGTAGGGAGCCAAGACTGTGTTTGTTTGGAAAGACAGGTGATAATACAAGGCCAGGTCAAAAACGTCAGTGGGCACCCGGGTCACCTGGGATCTGGTTAAAATGCAGATTCTCATTCAGTAGGTCTGCAGAAGGGCCTAAGACTTTTCATTTCTAACACGCTTCCAGGTGCTGTCCATACTGCTGGTCCGGGGCCACACTCTGAGTAGTATGGGTAAACCATGTAAGCCAAATGGATAGTTGAGGCACAAGCGCCCTCTACAGATGGAGCCTTCCATCCTGGAATGCGGGACAGAGGCCCCGGGGGATAGCTGCTGAGGCGCCGGGAATCTGCTTCAGAAAACCACAAGTCTTGGGCATGGCTGTTATTTTCTGGGGCTGTTTCAGTCCAATAGTGGGTCTTAATTGTTTACTTTTGGCAAAAGATATACGAGCACTGTTGGCCTGGGGGTGCTCTCTTTTCTGTCAGGGGAACGCTTTCTGCATTTACATAGCGGTTGGGCTGGCTGTGGGAGCATTTACCATCCTGCAGACATTTGCATTCGAGGATGAGGACGATCTCATCTCATCTTTCTATCTCCAGATCAAAGGAACCCCTTCCCTGCAATCTTACTTTTCAGAGCTTGATTGTTTTCAAATTACAGGGAGCAGAATTGAATTGTGGGGCCAGACCCAGAGAGGCTCATAAGAAGCCAGGTGTCCTGGGCCTGAGCCGGCCTTGGGGAGCAGAGAGGTTTCCCTGCCCACGATAAGCAATGTGGATGCTCCAGAATGAAACGGTTCCAGATATCAAGGCCTGGCACCTCGTATTTGGCAAACTTGAAGGCAGATAGTGGCTTCAGGGTCATCAGCAAAAATCTCTACTTCCTCTCTAGGGTTGGAAAGAGAAACACTGGAATGTGTCTAGGGTCTGCTATGTGCCAGGCATTGTGCCTGAATCCATCACTGGATTCACACACACACACACACACACACACACACACACCCATGTCAAAGTAAGAGACAGAAAGCAGCTGGTTTTTAATTTTTGTTCATTTGTGAGAATAAATATCTATCTTTTTTTTTTTTTAAAGATTTTACTTAGTTATTTGACAGAGAGAGAGATCATAAGTAGGCAGAGAGGCAGGCAGAGAGAGAGGGGGAAGCAGGCTCCCTGCCGAGCAGAGAGCCTGATGTGGGGCTCGATCCCAGGACCCTCAGATCATGACCTGAGCCAAAGGCAGAGGCTTTAACCCACTGAGCTACCCAGGCGCCCCAATATCTATCTTTACAGTATAGAGAGAGACACACACATCAAATCTTTTTGCTTTTGTTGATGCGGATGCCCTGATGAGACAGAAAATTTGATTTTGGAAATTGTTCAGAAATATACAAGAAATTGTTTAATCTTACCCGAGAAAAAGCCTTTATAATTCCACTCCCTAGAAGAGGCTGGGGCTGCCCCGCCCATTCAGGGGACCTGTCTTTGGAGGTATCGTCTGATTCAGTGAACTCCAGCATTTCTTCCAATCCCAACCTTCCTTTGTAGGCTTGTTTTGCCCTTGACCGGATGCTTTATCACTACACAAAGCTATTCTCTTTGATGCCTTCTCGGAATAATAAATGCAACTAAATTATAGTTTTTAATTTGACCACAAAGTCATGAAAGGAAGAACAATCAAATTAACGCGATTATTGAATTCTTCTGCAAATGTCAAGGGACAACAGAGGCCTTCAGACTTTCAGGGAATATTGGCTACTTTTAGGTATGCATTCCAGCCCTGTGAAGAGGTGATTCAGCTTAAAAGCAGAACTTGAGGGTTCTGCACACCCTCCTCTCCCCTGTACTGGTGTCCTTGGTATGCACAGTCTAATAACAATCCAGGTCCTTCTTGCCCCTGACCCTCCTCTCTGCTAGTGAGATTCACAATACGCATTCCGAGGCCGGGCAGAGGAAACTCCCTTTTAATCCCTTAACTTATTCCATGAACTTCTCTGAGACCTACTTACTTCATAAGGTGGTTGTGAAGATTAAGTCATAGGTAAAACCTGCCTAGCACAAAGCTAGACACAAAGAAGGCACTCAAAGACAGTAGCCATTAAGATGATCACATCATTATAAATAGAAAAGGCTATGGAAAGAGAATTTAAAAGCACTGAGGAGTGCTAGTAGAAAGTGGGGATGAGAGAGGTAAGTCGATTGCCTCTGGCCATGGTTGCTGTCTCACATGGTTAGAAGTCTAGCCAGGAAGCCAGCCTTGGTCTACCAGGCATCTTGGGGGATGCCTCCAGGGAGAATGGGGCCACGTAGACTTCCCAACCGGGATGCCCATAGTTATCTATCATGACTACCAGGAAAGCAAAAGAGAATTGCCTTTCTGGCCCCTTGTGGAGCCACTGGCCTGGTAGACCTGGCTTGTTAGAGTTGTCTTACCTGGAGCCTGGGCTGAGCAAGGAGATCCCCCAAGACTGGATTCCTTCACGCTATCAGAGGGTCCTTGCTGGGAAACAAGATGGGATAATCTCTCCCCTACCAGTGTCTGGATCTTTTTAAAGCCTTGTATTTTACAATTATTTGCTCTTAACTCTGGAAGAGGAAGTCACCTTGGGCCTGGCATGAATAGCCCTGGCTTTTCACCCTCGTCCTGATCCTATCTCTGGGAATCTTTGTCCTCTGGCTTCTCACGGCCTCGAGTTCCTCTGTATGATCTCAAATGATCATATGGCTCTTGGAACGTTGTTGAAAGGATTAAACATCATAATGTAGGTAGAGCACCTGGAAGAGAGCCTGGTCCATAGAAAATTCCCAATAAATGTTACTTTTCACTCACAACATATATCTGAAGCAATCTCTATGTTGTGTAGTTTCAGCATGAAGGAACTTTGATCCCTGATATATCCATACCTATCTTTGGATACCTGAAATTCCTCTTAGAAGGGACAAAGGTTTTTACAATTAGATATGAGGTAAAACATACAAATTGTGCAGAGAGAGTTTATATAAATCTGAGAACTAACTGTGGAGGGGAAGAGTGTTGTGATCAGAGAAGCCAAAAAGAACAGGACTCCGGCGGGCTCTTCAGACAAAGATGGTGGTGTCTTATACGGTCATCAGCCCTGGGTCTGTGTGTCAGCTCTGTAGGTCCTAAGATACAATAGAGCAGAGTGTCTCCAGAGGTAACACAATAGGAGAAAACTTCCTTTCTTGAAAAATACAGGAGACAGCTATAAAAAGAAGGAAATTCTGACACAAGCTACGACATGAGTGAGCCTTGAAACCAAACACAAAAGGACAAATATTGTATGATTCCACTTATATGAGGTACCTAGAGTGGGCAAATTCATGGAGACAGAAAATAGGACAGTGTTTACCAGGGGCTAGGGGAGAGGGAATAGGAAGTTATTATTTATTGGGCATAGTGTTTCAGTTTGGTGGTCACACGGCAATGTAAACGCACCTAGTGATGTTGAAATACACACTTAAAAATGGTTACAATGGTCAATTTTATGTTATACATATTTTACCACAATAGAACACAGAGAGGAGGGACACCTGGGTGGGGGGTACAGTCGGTTGAGCGTCAGACTCTTGATTTTAGCATGGTCATGATCTCAGGGTTGTGAAATCAAGCCCCACGTGGGTCTCTATGCTCAGCGTGGAGTCTGCTTAGATTCTCTCTCTCCCTCTCCCTTTGCCCCTCCCCCTGCTCATGCTCACTCTCTCTCTCAAATAAATAAATATATCTTAAAAAAAATAAGAAATAAAACACACAGAGGAGATAGATAGATAGATAGATAGATAGATAGATAGATAGATAGATAGATAGATATACCAGAGATACTTATTACTTTGTAAGAAGAAGATAACATATAACATCCTGGAGTATCAGAATGTTCCTGGTAGCTGGCGAACACACCCACAATCCTGGAGGTAAGGAAAAAAGTCTATAAGAGATGCTGTGATGAATGCAGAATCCAAGGTAGGAAAGTGGGGTGATGTTGAGAGCTGGCTCGACTCATGAAGCTATATACTCAGGGTCCACCATCAGCACTTCCCAGGGCAATTTCCCAACCAGTTTTTCACAAGCTAGTAGAGAGAATAAATGGTCGTATTTGTAAGCCCTGGAGGTAAATCACAACACTGCTCTAACTGCCCCAGGGGCTTGGCTCATTCATTCTTGACTTCTGTAACCCACAGATTGGGAAGCTCTGCGTCAGGGACCCCGGAATATTCATGTTCAAGTGCTGGAACAATCTCCAAATTCCTGTCCTTTGCACCCTGCCTTATAAAACAGCTAAGTGAATTCTAACTCACTTTTATATTATCCTATTTTTTTTTATTTTTTTAAAAGACTTTATTTATTTATTTGACAGAGAGGAAAGAGATCACAAGTAGGCAGAGAGGCAGGCGGGGGGGGGGGGGTAGGCAGGCTCCCCACTGAGCAGAGAGCCTGATGCGGGGCTCGATCCCAGGACCCTGAGATCATGACCTGAGCCGAAGGCAGAGACTTTAACCCACTGAACCACCCTGTCACCCCTAAATCTTATTTTCTTAAGGTTAGACCTCAACATCCTTAACAGACTTAGGAGTTTCTGAGATTTCCTCACAGGACCTTGACATTCTCTCTTTGCCTAGTGGAGTCTGGAATACCTTCTTTCTTCCATTTACAGTTGAGAGAAGGAGCTACTAGCTCAAGGTAGGACAGCCTCTCACTTACGAGGGCAACTCTTACTGGACCTTTCTGCAGGAAGGGAAAGCCATAGGAAGATGACACAGGGCTATCACCTTGGTACTGCGGGTTCATGCAAGTTTTATCTTGGAGAAGTGAATGGTCTGTGTCTGAAAGCAGATCAGTGATGGCCTGGGGCTGGGGGTGTGGGAGCAGCCTTTGACTGGGACAAAGAAGTTTGTGTGGAATGGGACTATTCTAAAACTACTGGGAGGGGGTACTTGTACAACTATATACACTTGCTAAAACTTACTGAATATTTTCTTTATACTATCCTCAGTAATGCTTTCTATTAAAGTAGAAATATGGGGTACCTGGGTGGCTCAGTTGGTTAAGCAGCTGACTCTAGATTTCCACTCAGGTCATGATCTCAGGGTTGTGGGATCGAGACCCACAGCAGGCGCCACGCTCAGTGCGGAATCTGCTTGTCCTCTCCCTTTACCACCTCCCCCTGCCTCTCATTTTCTCTTGCTCTCTCTCTCCAGCAAATAAATATATTAAATCCTTTTTTTTTTTTTTTTAAAGAAATGTGAGGGGCGCGTTGGTGGCTCAGTCCTTAAGCATCTTGCCTTTGGCTCAAGTCATAATCCCAGGGTCCTAGGACTGAGCCCCGCATTGGGCTCCCTACTCACTGAGAAGCCTGCCTTCCCTCTCCCACTCCCCCTGCTTGTGTTCCCTCTCCTGCTGTGTCTCTGTCAAATAAATAAATAAAATCTTAAGAGAAAGAAAGGAAGAAAGGAAGGAAGGAAGGAAGGAAGGAAGGAAGGAAAGAAGGAGAAAAGAAAAGAAAAGGAAAGGAAAGGAAAGGAAAGGAAAGGAAAGGAAAGGAAAGGAAAGGAAAGGAAAGGAAAGAAAAGAAAAGAAAAGAAAAAAGAAAAGAAAAAAAAGAAAAGTTACCTGGGTGGCTCAGTGGGTTAAAGCCTCTGCCTTCAGCTCAGGTCATGATCTCAGGGTCCTGAGATAGAGCCCCACATCAGGCTCTCTGCTCAGCAGGGAGCCTGCTTCCCCTTCTCTCTGCCTGCCACTGCCTACTTGTGATCTCTCTCTCTCTCTGTGTCAAATAAATAAATAAAAATCTTTAAAAAAAAAAAAGAAAGAAAGAAAGAAAGATGACATTTTTAAGAACAGAAACAAAAAACATTGAGCTATAAATGTAAGATTTGCCCCCTTTACTGAGTGTTTGCTTTACTGAGTTAAAAAGCTTTATCAAAAAAAAAAAAAGGGCATCAAGTTCCAATAGTGTTGTAATCTAAAAGAAGTCTTAGCCTTGCAAGGTTTTGGGGAGGATCCAACAGATACTGGAGGAAAGGGCCACAGGAAAAAAACAAAAACCAAAAAACACAATGCCCTGACTCAGCATGGTAAGGGCTGAGGAGGGCGAGGCATGGGAACACCCAATCCAAATCTGCCTTTTCTTAAGCAACCCAGAAAGACTAATCTCCTCACTATCTTCAGTCTTACAAACTGAACACCAGGCTACTGCCAAATCTTTTTAAAAGACCATGGACCCTGACTGCTGGGTCTGATTTCAGTTCAGATGCTCATCAGCTTTGACAAATCTGCCTCCCCTCCGTGGGTCTAGTTTTTCCCATCCCTAAAGCCGGAATGTAATTCTTGCTGGCAGCACACATATGGCAGGAGCTCAGCATATGGGGTAGCAGACTTGCCGAGCCTCACTTTCCCTATCTGTAAACGGGGGAGATAGTAAACCTTTGTGGGTGTGTCTGGCCAGCATGTCTCCCCTCCCCTCTTGGCAATGCCAGCCCACTCCTTTGAGGAACCTCTTCTGCCTCCTCCCGGTGGTTCCCCTGGGGCTGCAGTGTTACCCAGTGCCAGCACCTGGGCCAACTGAGATGAGGACAAGCCAATTGCAGACCCTTGGAAGAACCTGAGGCCAACCCAGCATGAAATCTGGACAATCCTGATGGTCTGAGAGTCCCTGGATTCATCCTTGTTCTTTCAAATGTATGAGCTAATAAACCTCCTTCTTTGCTTAAAAGCAACAACTGACACCCTGTGCCCCAAATCAAAAACCAAAACCAAAACCAAATCCCTTTCTCCCCATTTTGCTCAAGGCTAGCAATCCTGGGGAGGGGGGGGGTGTCGCGGGGCAACCATCTCTGACTTTGTCTTTTGTCTTAACTTTCTCACTCTAGGGGGCGCCTGGGTGGCTCAGTGGGTTAAAGCCTCTGCCTTTGGCTCAGGTCATGATCCCAGGGTCGTGGGATCGAGCCCCACATCGGGCTCCTTGCTCGGCAGGAAGCCTGCTTCTCCTGCTACCATTCCCTCTGCTTGTGTTCCCTCTCTCGCTGTGTTTCTTGCTGTCAAATAAATAAAATCTTAAGAACTTTCTCACTCTAGCCCTGTGCAGAGAAACTCATGAAGCAATCCCATGTTTTAAAATCCAAGCTGGAGTCCAAAGGGAGGATTAATTATCAACATCGAGTTAGGAAGGGTCATTATGGGACCACTGCTCAGGTTTTAATTCTTTGTATGCTGAGCTTTAAACAAACAAAACAAATGGGCTTTAACTGAAATGGGAGATTCATAGTTACCAAGAAAAGAAATTCTCATGTTCTACAGTGCTAAGCTCTTGAAATGGGAGAACAAAGCTGGTAACAGGATCTCCCTCCCAGTAGCTTTTGGAAGAGAGGACCAAGGACCTCCAAGGCCCCCCTCCCTCTCCCTTTCTATGGATATATTGAGCTGACCATCTTCACTTGCCCTTCTTTTTTTCAGTCCAAAGCTACGATTCTCTGATGGTGGGGGAGAAGTTGAATGTTGACGGATACTCTTGGGCTCCCTGAAGCTCACTTCTTTGGGTACCCGGAGTTATCTCTACTAGTTTGGGTAGCTGGGCAATGGGCCCCAAGAGAACCCTATAGGGAAGAATGAAGGTATAAAAACTATTATAAGAAGGACAGCAAGTTGTGCATATGGGTTACTGGATGATGAGACCTGCTTTGGCCCTGGCTGGCTATCTCTCTGTCACGTGCTTTTAGGGTGTGCTCAGAAAATGTGCCAGGTTGGGGTCAGACCTAGGGCTTGTTTTCAAAACCCAGCAAATAGAACCCTGGGCAAAACAGGTTTAGAGCCTTGGGAACTAAACCACACAGTGCTGGGCTTCTCAAGGGAGGTACCAGGGCAAGGAGGGAGGACCCAGGAAGTGCTTGTGTTTAAGAACAATTCAGGGAGGGAAGGACTTTATTTTTCATTGTGTAAGCCTTTTCTAAACAATTTGAATTAGTTACCAGAACCATGTGGTTATAACAAACAGAGATTGGCTTATAATTACGAATCATGAAAAAAATAAGTTCTTTTCTTTTTCTCACCTAATTGCTGTCAAGTCAGACTCTTAGCTTCGGTGGAGGTCACAGGAAAACGTCATCTCACACAGAGAGGGGCAGAGTTTTCCTGTGAGAAACCTTTCCTCCCTCTTTGTCTTATGCATCATCTGGTAGTTGGCCATGGCCTTGCCAGAGTGGCCAATGAGATCAGGCAACTAGCTCAATGAGAATCCCTGGATTGGGATTTGACCACAGTGGGAGCAAGAGCTCAGGCCCTACACTGGCTGGGCTAGGGGACGCTGAATGGCCCAGGTGGTCATAACTCTGTCGATCAATCTGTCCCCTGAGTTGGGGAGGAAAATAGGTGGGACAGTGTATTGTAAAGGAACAGTCCTGGCCTGTGGTGGTCCTGAAGAAAGGGTATGAAGTCTGGTGAGCCATTAGGTCATCTCACAAGTAAGAACATGTACATGGATACGCACTCAGAAGCTGATCAAGTGTGTGGCCTGGGCAGGATGACCAAGCGGCCGTGGAGAGCTCATAGAGTCGTGTACCTCAAAGCATTGGCAAAAACCCTGCTCCACAACACAGACCCCACCACTGGAAACCACAGCTGTGCCCAGAACATCACCCTGCACAACTGTTCCATTCCTCATCACACAGGGCCCTGATGTGGGGCTGAGTTCCAAGTTACCCAACACGCAACACCATAGTGAGCCTTAAAGGAGAAGGAATATTTGGATCGATTCATATAAATATTGGTTATATCTTAATCTCAGTGTTACTTGTTTCAGCAAAGGAAAGCCCCCATCTCAGGTGACTCTTTTGGGTGGATTAGGGTTGTCTAATTGTCCAAGTGTTTTTCAGTCTCAGAATGATGTTCCATGGACATTATGTGTTTCCCCATCCTTTCTCATAGGATTTCCTGGCATCAGTCATCATCTTACTTCTGATTTGTCATCTGTCACTTTTTTTCTATCCCAAGTACTCAGCGTCATTGTGGGTGTGGAGGAGATCCTGGGCCCCAAGTCTCTGCTCCTTCTTCCAACAGTGGTCCTGATCTTGGTACAGACGGTAAGAACAGTGCCTTAAGTGGGCCATGCCTTGCCCTGAATACATCAGCCTATTTATTTACACAGAACACCAAATTCATCAAAGCTGTAACCATTGTCCACAACTGACAAGCTTACAAAAATGTCACACACCGAGGGAGAAGCAAGATGGTGGAGGAGTAGGAGTCCTAAACTTTGTCTGGTCCCAGGAATTAAGCTAGATAGTTATCAAACCATTCTGAACACCTACAAACTCAACAGGAGATCAAAGAGAAGAAGAGCAGTGATTCTAGGAACAGAAAAGTGACCACCGTCTGGAAGATAGGACGTGTGGAGAAGTGAATCTGAGAAAATATATGGGAAAAGAGACCATGGGGGGAGGGGTCGGCTCCTGGAAAGCCACAGAGCAGTGGAGCACAAAGTCGGAACTTTTAGAAGTCTGCTCTGCTGACTTCATCGCTCCAGAGGGTAGGTGGAGGTGGTGGGGGGTGGGTATACAGGGGGTTGTTGTGGAGCCCTCGTGGGGACAGTGTAATCTCAGGACCTGTGGGGTGACAAAAAGACCAGGGATGTCTGAGGGTGGCAGGGCTCCCAGGAATCAGAGCGGGGAAGCCGACTGTAGAGACAGAACTGAGCAGTGAGCTCTCAGCTTGGACTTACCTTAAACCATGATCTGAGGCACAGTCTTGCCACTGCTCTTTGGGCAGGGACCTCACAAGTGGCAGATCCAGGGAGACTCACCTTCCTTCTCCGGGAGGAGTGGTGCGGGAGTGCGCGACAGGAATCGGCTGGGTTTGGAGACTCCAAACTGTGCGCCAGAAATAGAAACTCTCAGTCACAGGCTGGGTGAGCTCGGAGTACCGCCAGAGACCAGAGAGAAGGGAGGGATTGACTACTTTTCTCCGAGGGCACACTGAGGAGTGGGACCCGCAAGCTCTCAGCTCCTCCAGCGCCGCACCAGAGACTGGGAGGCCGCCATTTTCATTCTCCTCCTCCAGGGCTATACGGAAAGCGTTCAGGGAACAAAAGCTGCCAAGAGCAAACGCAAGCAAATCACTTAGCCTGGCTCTGGGCAAGGGTGGTGTAATTCTGCCTCCAGCAAACACATTTGAGAATCACTGCAACAGGCCTCTCCCCCAGAAGATCAGTAAGAACATCCAGCCAAGACCAAGTTCACCGATCAATGAGAACTGCAGAACTCTAGAGCTGGAGAAAGCAACACAAAGAATTCATGGCTTTCAAAGTAAAAAAAAAAAAAAAATTAAGATTTTATTTATTTGACAGAGAGAGATCACAAGTAGGCAGAGAGGCAGGTAGAGAGAGAGTGAAGCAGGCTCCCCGCTGAGCAGAGAGCCCATGCGAGCCTCCATCCCAGGACCCTGAGATCATGACAGGAGCCAAAGGCATAGGCTTTAGCCCACTGAGCCACCCAGGTGCCCCAAAGTTAAAAAATTTTTTAAATTTTATTTTTTCTTATTAAATTTTTAAAAATTTTTCCTCTTTCCTATTTTAACCTTTTTAAACTATTTCATCTTATCATTACCTTTTAAAAAAAATTTTGGGGGCACCTGGGTGGCTCAGTCAGTTAAGCGTCTGCCTTTGGCTCAGGTCATGATCCCAGGGTGCTGGGATCTAGCCCCATGTCAGGCTTCCTGCTCAGCGGGAAGCCTGCTTCTCCCTCTCCCTCTGCCTGCTGCTCCCCCCGTTTGTGTTCTCTCTTTCTGTGTCAAATAAATAAATAAAACTTAAAAAATTTTTTTTTTCAAATTTTCATATATATATGTATATATATTCATATTATAGTCATATAGTCATATAGTCATATTCTATCCTTTCATTGTATTTAATCTTATTTTTTGTATACATATAGGTTTTTCTTTCTTTAAAATTTTGGGATGCAGTTTCTTCTAACAGACCAAAATATACCCTACATCTAGTGCATGGCTTTGTTCTAGTCTCCAGCCTGATCGCATTATTTCCTCTTTTTTTTTTTTTTTCTTTTTCCTTTTTTCTTCTTTTCTTTCTTTTCCAAACAACTTCTTATTGTACCAATTCCATTTTTAGCATCTTTTTTAAGTTTCCTCTTTACAGTCATATTCCATCCCTTCATCATGTTTACTCTTATTTCTGTATATATATGTTTTTCTTTCTTCAAAATTTTGGGAGGTAGTCTCTTCTAACAGATCAAAATAAACCCAAAATCAAGTGTGTGGCTCTGTTATATTCACCAGTCTAATATATACATATATATATATATATATATATATATATATATATATATATATATATATATATATATATATATATATATATATATGTATATACATATATACACTGCACTAATATATTTAGACAATAATATATAATATATAATATAATATAATTAATATAATATATTAGACATATATATGTATATATAGACATATATATGTGTATATATATATTTTTTCCCCCCTAGTGTATATTTTTCTGGGGTCATTGTGACCCTTTTAGTATTTTGTTCTTTCATTCATTGCTTCTTAACTGCATAAAATGACAAGGCAGAAAAACTCACCTCAAAAAAAAGAATAAGAGGCAGTACTGATGATTGGGGACCTAATCAATACAGACATTAGTAAGATGTCAGAACTACAGTTCAGAATGACAATTATCAAAGTGCTAGCTGGGCTCCAAAAAAGCATGGAAGATATTAGAAAGTCCCTTTCTGGAAGAATAAAATTCCTTTCTAGAGAAATAAAAGAACTAAAACCTAACCAAGTTGAAGTTAAAAAAGTTATTAATGAGGTACAATCAAAAATGGAGGCTCTTACTGCTAGGATAAATGAGGCAGAAGAGAGAATTAGTGATATAGAAGACCAAATGATGGAGAATAAAGAAAATGAGAAAAAGAGAGATAAACAACTACTGGATCATGAGGGGAAATTTTGAGAGATAAGTGATACAAAGTCACTTTGTAAGATAAAACATAAGACAAAACAATAGTAGAACAATTGGGATCCCAGAAGAAGAAAGAGAGAGAAGGGCAGAAGGTATATTGAAGCAAATTATAGCAGAGAATTTCCCTAATTTGGTGAAGGGAACAAAAAAATCCAGGGGGCAGAGAACCCGCCTCAAAATCAATAAAAATAGGTCCATGCCCCATCATCTAATAGTAAAACTTACAAGTCTCAGTGACAAAGAAAATCCTGAAAGAAGCTTGGGATAAGAGGTCTGTAATATACAACGGTAGAAATATTAGATTGGCAACAGACCTATCCACAGAGACCTGGCAGGCCACAAAGGATTGGCATGATATATTCAGAGCATATTTTCTCATTTGAGAAAAATATGCAGCCAAGAATACTATATCCAGGTAGGCTGTCATTGAAAATAGAAGGAGAAATAAAAAGCTTCCAGGACAAACAAAACCTAAAAGAATTTGCAAACACCAAACCAGCCCTATAGGAAATATTGAAAGGGGTCCTCTAAGCAAAGAGAGAGTCTAACAGACCAGGAAGGAACAGAGACAATATACAGTAACAGTCACCTTACAGGCAATCTAATAGCACTAAAATCATATCTTTCAATAGTTACCCTGAATATAAATGGGCTAAAGGCCCCAATCAAAAGACACAGGGTATCAGAATGGATAAAGAAACAAGACCCATCAATATGCTACCTGAAAGAGACTCATTTTTGACCCAAAGACATCTCCAGATTTAAAGTGAGGGGGTGGAAAACAATTTACAATGCTAATGGACATCAAAAGAGAGCTGGGGTGGTAATCCTTATATCAGATAAATTATATTTTAAGTCAAAGACTATAATGAGGAAGGACACTATATCATATTTAAAGGGTCTGTCCAACAAGAAGATGTAACAATTCTAAATATCTATGCCCCAACATGGGAGCAGCCAAATTATATAAACCAATTAATAACAAAGTCAAAGAAACACATTAACAATAATACAATAATAGTGGGGCACTTTAACACCCCCCTCACTGAAATGGGCAGGTCATCTAAGCAAAAGATCAACAAGGAAATAAAGGCTTTAAGTGACACACTGGACCAGATGGACATCACAGATATAAGAACACCTGTCCCAAAGCAACAGAATACACGTTCTTCTTTAGTGCATATGGAATATTCCACGAATAGATCACATCCTGGGTCATAAATAAGGTCCCAACTGGTACCAAAAGATTGGGATCACTCCCCGCATATTTTCAGACCACAGTGTTTTGAAATTAGAACTCAACCACAAGAGGAAATTTGGAAAGAACTCAAATACATGGAGGCTAAAGAGCATCCTACTAAAGAATGAATAGGTTAACTGGGAAATTAAAGAATTTTAAAAATCCATGGAAACAAAGGAAAATGAAAACACAATTGTTCAAAATCTTTCGGACACAGCAAAGGAGGTCCTGAGAGGAAAGTGTATAGCAATACAAGCCTTTCTCAAGAAACAAGAAAGGTCTCAAGTACTCAACCTAACCTTTCATCTAAAGGAACTGGAGAAAGAACAGCAAAGAAAGCCTAAACCCAGTAGGAGAAGAGAAATAATAAAGATCGGAGCAGAAGCCAATGAAATAGAAACCAAAAGAACAGTAGAACAAATCAACGAAACTAGGAGCTGGTTCTTTGAAAGAATTAATAAGATTTATAAAACCCTGGCCAGACTTACCAAAGAGAAAAGAGAAAGGACCCAAATTAATAAAATCATGAATGAAAGAGGAGAGATCACAACCAACACCAAAGAAATACAATTATAAGAACATATTATGAGCAACCATACACCGTCAAATTTGACAATCTGGAAGAAATGGATGCATTCCTAGAGACATATAATCTACTAAAACTGAACCAGGAAAAAATAGAAAACCTGAACAGACCCAAACCAGTAAGGAGATTGAAGCAGTCATCAAAAATCTCCCAACAAACAACAGCCCAGGGGCAGATGGCTTCCCAGGGGAATTCTACCAAACATTTAAAGAAGAACTAATACCTAGTCTCCTGAAACTGTTCCAAAAAATTGAAACGGAAGGAAAACTCGCAAACTCATTTTATGAGGCCAGCATTACCTTGATCCCCAAACCAGACAAAGACCCCATCAAAAAGGAGAATTACAGACCAATATCCTTGATGAACATGGATGCAAAAACTCTCACCAAAATACTAGCCAATAGGATTCAACAGTACATCAAAAGGATTATTCACCACAACCAAGTGGAATTTATTCCTGGGCTGCAAGATTGGTTCAACACCCATAAATCATGGGGCACCTGGGTGGCTCAGTGGGTTAAGCCTCTGCTGTCAGCTTGGGTCATGATCGCAGGGTCCTGAGATCAAGCCCCGCATCAGGCTCTCTGCTCAGCAGGGAGCCTGTCTCCCCTTCTCTCTCTGCCTGCTTCTCTGTCTGCTTGTGATCTCTCTCTCTGTCAAATAAATAGATAAAATCTTAAAAAATATCCACAAATCAATGTGATACAATATAGTCATAAAAGTAAGAACAAGAAACATATGATACTCTCAATGGATGCTGAAAAAGCATTTGACAAAGTACAGCATCCTTTCTTGATCAAAAATCTTCATGGTGTAGGGATAGAAGGTACATACCTCAATATCACCAAAGCCATCTATGAAAAACCCACAGCAAATATTATTCTCAGTGGGGAAAAACTGAGAGCTTTTCTCCTAAGGTCAGAAACACAACAGGGTTGTCCACTATCACCACTGCTATTCAACATAGTACTAGAAGTCCTAGCCTCAGCAATCAGACAACAACAACGACAACAACAAAAGGCATCCAAATTGGCAAAGAAGTTAGACTTTCACTCTTTGCAGATGATATGATACTTTATGTGGAAAACCCCAAACACTCCACTCCAACCCTAGAACTCCTACAGAAATTCAGTAAAGTGTCAGGATATAAAATCAATGCACAGAAATCAGATACATTTCTATACACCAACAGCAAGACAGAAGAAAGAGAAATTAAGGAGTTGATCCTATTTACAATTGCACCCAAATCCATAAGATACTTAGGAATAAATGTAACCAAAGAGGCAAAGAATTGGTAATCAGAAAAATATAAAGTACTCATGAAATAAATGGAGAAAGACACAAAGAAAAGAAAAAATGTTCCATGCTCATGGATTGGAAGAACAAATATTGTAAAAATTTCTATGCTACCTAAAGCAATTTACACATTTAGTGCAATCTCTATCAAAATACCATCAATCTTTTTCAAAGAAATGGAACAAATAATCCTAAAATGTATATGGAACCAGAAAAGATCCCAAATAGCCAGAGGAATGTTAAAAAAGGAAACCAAAGTTGGTGGCATCACAATTCCAGACTTTAAGCTCTATTATAAAGCTATAATCATCAAGACAGTATGGTACTGGCACAAAAACAGACACATCGATCGATGAAACAGAATAGAGAGCTCAGAAATGGACCCTCAACTCTATGGTCAACTAATCCTCAACAAAGTAGGAAAGAATGCCCAATGGAAAAAAGAGAGTCTCTTCAACAAATGGTGTTGGGAAAATTAGACAGCCGCATGCAGAAGAATGAAACTGGACCATTTTCTTACACCGCACACAAAAATAGACTCAAAATGGATGAAAGCCCTTAATATGAGACAGGAATCCATCAAAATCCTTGAGGAGAACACAGGGACAACCTCTTTGATTTCAGCTGCAGCAATTTCTTCCTAGAAACATCGCCAAAGGCAAGGGAAGCAAGGTCAAAAATGAACTATTTGAACTTCATCTAGAGCAAAAGCTTTTGCACAGCAAAGAAAACAGTCAACAAAACCAAAAGACAACTGACAGAATGGAAGAAGATATTTGCAAATGACATATCAGATAAAGGGCTGGTATCCAAAATCTATAAAGAGCTTATCAGACTCAACACCCAAAGAACAAATAATCCAATCAGGAAATGGACAGAAGACATAAACAGTCATTTCTGCAAAGGAGACATCCAAATGGCCAACAGACACATGAAAAAGTGTTCAACTTCACTCAGCATCAGGGAAATACCAATCAAAACCACAGTGAGATATCACCTTATACCAGTCAGAATGGCTAAAATTAGCAAGTCAGAAAATGACAGATGTTGGCAAGGATGCAGAAGAAGGGGAACCCTCCTACACTGTTGGTGGGGATGCAAGCTGGTGCCACTCTGGAAGACAGTATGGATGTTCCTCAAAAAGTTGTAAATAGAGCTACCCTATAACCTAGCAATGGCACTACTGGGTATTTACCCTAAAGATACAAATGTAGTGATCCTAAGGGGCATGTGCACCCGAATGTTTATAGCAGCAATATCCACAATAGCCAAACTATGGAAAGAACCTACATGTCCATCAACAGATGAATGGATAAAGAAGAGGTAGTAAATATATGAAATGGAATACTATGCAGCCATCAAAAATCCTAAAATCTTGCCATTTGCAACAACATGGATGGAACTAGAAGGTATTATGCTAAGCAAAATAAGTCAATCAGAGAAAGACAATTATCATATTATCTCTCTGATATGAGGAATTTGAGAGTCGGGGAATGGGGTCGTAGGGAGAAGGGAGGGAAAAATGAAAGAAGATGAGAGCAGGGAGGGAAACAGAGGGTTGCTGGAGGGGAGGGGGTTGGGAGGGATAGAGTAGCTAGATTATGGACATTGGGGAGGGTATGTGCTATGGTGAGTGCTGTGAATTATATTAAGACTGATGAATCACAGCCCTGTACTCCTGAAACAAGTAATACATTATATGTTAATTAAAAAAAGAAGAGAGCTCAGACAGTAATGTCTTTGATATCAGCCATAGAAACATTTTTCTAGATATATCTCCTAAGGCAAGAAAAAACAAAAGCAAAACTAAACTATTGTGATTACACCAAAATAAAAAGCTTCTGCTCACTTAAGGAAACCATCAACAAAACAAAAAGGCAACCTGTTGAGTGGCAGAAGATATCTGCAAATGATATATCTGGTAAGGGGTTAATATCCAAAATATATAAAGAAGTTATAAAAGCCAATACCAAAAACCCAATAATCTGATTAATAAATGGCCAGAGGACCTGAATACACATTTTCCCAAAGAAGACATACAAATGGACAACAGACACATGAAAAGATGCTCAATGTTGTTAATCATCAGAAAAATGCAAATCAGAACCACAATAAGATATCACCTTACACCTGGCAGAATGGATAGAATCCAAAAGGCAAGAAATAACAAGTTGAGGATGTGGAGAGAAAAGAACCCTGGTGCACTGTTGGTGGGAATGGACACTGGTGCAGCTACTGTGGAAAACAATGTGAAGGATGCTCAGAATGTTAAAAACAGAACTACCCTATGGTCCAGTTATCCCACTCTTGGGTACTTAACCCAAAGAAAGTGAAAACACTAATTGAAAAGATATAGGCACCCCTATGTTTATCACAGCATTATTTACAATAGCTAAGATGTGGAAACAACCCAAGTGCCTATCAATAGATGAATGGATAAAGAGGATGTGGTATACACACACACACACACACACACACACACACACACACACACAATGGAATATTACCCAGCCATAAAAAAGAATGCAACCTTGCCATCTCAATGACAAGGGTGGAGCTAGAGAGTATAACGCTAAGCGAAATAAGTCCATCAGAGAAAGATGAATGTTATGATTTCACTCATATGTGGAGTTTAAGAAGCAAAATAAATGAACAAAGAAAGAAAGAGAAACAAAAACCTGACTCTTAAGTACGGAGAACAAACTAGTGGTTGCCAGAGGGGAGGTAGGTGGGAGGATGGGCAAAACAGATAAAGGGGCTTGAGTACCCTTAGCATGATGAGCACTGAGTAATATTCAGAATTGCTCAGTCATTATATCTTACACCTGAAACTAATATAACACTATGTTAATATTTCAAAAATAAATAAATGAGAAATAGCATGTCAAAGAAAACAAAAATCCCCCAAAAAGAGGAAATAAAATTAATATATATCAATACTTATCAAATGTATATCTAGGCTTCAAGCACTGTCCCAAATATATATAACATACAATATATAATATATATATAATTATATAAAATATAATTATATATAACTTAATATTCAAAAGTACCACACAACAGAAATATTAAACTGGGGGCACCTGGGTGGCTCAGTCGTTAAGCGGCTGCCTTCAGCTCAGGTCATGATCCCGGAGTCCTGGGATCGAGCCCCGCATCGGGCTCCCTGCTCTGTGGGAAGCCTGCTTCTCCCACTACCATTCCCTCTGCTTGTGTTCCCTCTCTCGCTGTGTTTCTCTCTGTCAAATAAATAAAATCTTAAAAAAAAAAAAAAAGAAATATTAAACTGTTATGATTTTAGACAGTTGAAATATCCAGAAATAGTCAAGAATGCTAGTCAATAAATTCGATAAGCTGCTCCTAGAAACCACATTTCTCTGGTCTAGAAGCCTATATTCTATTTGGCTTAAGAGAGAAGAGACTTTTTTATTCTTTCTTAAGAGAGAAGAGACTTTTTTTTTTAACTTTAGTTTCTTAATTTTTGAAAAATTTTTAAAGATTTATTTACTGATTTGAGAGAGAGAGCATACACAAGCCTGTGCGGAGCCCCATGGGCGTGGGAGTGGATCCCAGAACCCTGAGATTAGGACCTGACCAGAAACCAAGAGTTAGATGCTCAACCAACTGAGCCACCCAGGTGGGGGAGAAAAGAGACTTTTTAAAAGAGACTTTGTGAAAGAGATACCTTAAAAGAAAGTTCAACTTTCCAAGCCTTTCATTTTTTCATTTACATTAATAATAAAAAATAACTTTATAACATTTTACAATTCTCAAAAAAAACCATGTCACACATCAGAATGATTTTGTGTTGCATTTAATTGGTGTTTGCTCTTTCATGGCTGTATGGTTTTGTTCTTTTCAGACATTTTACTGCTACAATCTACAATTCGCTTCACTGGGCGGCCTGTACCGATGCTGTGACCGGACGGATCCTCGCTGCTGGCTAGGGTAAGACCACCACCCTTAGAAGTGCAGGATGCTTCTGACCACTTCCACGTAGTGGCTATCCGGGGGTGGCTTCCTCTGACTCCCAGGCTGCAGGAACTTCTTAATTGTAGGGATGTTACTGATTCTTGTTTTAAATGCCTGAGGGGAGAACCAGTAAAGTCAGAACTTCAGTAGCAGTCACAACCTTTCAAAGAACTGTCACGGGAGGAGGGTGCTTAGACTGTCAGCTTATGGAGCCCAGTCTGCTGAATCTGACTTAATCCCTCAACACCTGTTTGCTGGGTGCTCCCGGGAAAGATAATACAATGGCTAGTGTGTTTAGTGTGAAAGAAATAATTATCTTCGTAAAAACTCACTGTCACAAGTTGATGGCACAAATTAAAAACTCTAAAAAATTCATATTCTTTGACCTATAGATTCCTGTTCTAGGAATTTATTATAACAGTGAGCAATGAAATCAAGTTAAGAATGTTAGCGGGAAAAAAAAAATGTTAGCAGAGTAAAAACTTGGAAATAATCTATGTTATTACTCATAAAAAGAAAAGAAAACTGGTCATATAACCTATGTTAAGTCCCTACAAGGCCTATCGCCAGTAATTTAAAATGATATTGTATATAAAAAGAAAGAGGAAGGTCCCGGTATTGACAGGGAAAGAACTCTAGAATGCATGGCTTGGTTTAAAGAAAGAAGAAAAAAAAAGGCACAGAGCAGAACAAATATATTTGCTGTTTTGTAAAAGCAAACTAGGGGCGAAGATGAGAGAAAAATAGATATTCATTATTTGCTTGTATCTGCATAAACAGGAACACTGGGAGGGTACACAGGAAACCAATAAAAGTATTATAGGGGCAGGAAGATGAGAGGGTAGTGGTGGGAATGAGCTTTCTCAATTTATGCCCTTTTTATATAGTTCTAATTATTAAAAAAGATGGGACTCTTTTGCTTCATGAAAATAAAATAAAATGATATTGTAGAAGAATATTTGCTGATATGTCAAAACATTCATGATAATTTTTTTTTTTTAATGTTAAAAGGGGCTACAGGGGCACCTGAGTGGCTCAGTAGGTTAAGGCCTCTGCCTTTGGCTCAAGTCATGATCCCAGGGTCCTGGGATTGAGCCCCGCATCGGGCTCTCTGCTCAGTGGGGAGCCTGCTTCCCCTCACCCCCTCTCTGCCTGCCTCTCTGCCTACTTGTGATCTCTGTCAAATAAATATATAAAATCCTAAAAAAAAAAAAAAAGGGCCACAAAACAATATTTAGTATGATCTTATTTTGGGGAAAAATATAAAATAATAGATCAGAGAGTCTAATCCAGTAGCAGCATTTGGCTAGTTAGAGTTTGTCTTTTTTTGTTGCAAACAAATGCCTAATGTAAAGACCTTTCTACCTAATGTAGAATACCTACCTAATGTAAATACCTAATGTAAAGAGCTTTCACTTCTTTGGCAGTTAAGAAAAAAAATACTATTCTTAAACTACAAAACCTATGGTCACCTCTTAGATAAAAGGTTTCTAAGGAATTGGAACAGAGGCCGGCTCAGGTCTGGCAGTGGCAGGATTAAGAAGGAGGTCGAAGGACGGGCAATGCAGCGGAGACAGCAGTGACACCCAGGCAGAAGCTCTGAGCAATGGAGGGACATGGTGGGGTGTCCTCACCTTCAGGGGCACTAAAGGGGGGCAGAGTTGCCCCGTGGGTGCTGAGGAGGGAAATGACAAAGAAAGACTTGTCAGCCTTATTTCATCAGGAAAAAATACTTAAAGCACTTAAAAAAAAAAAAAGGAAAGCACTCAATGTATATGCTAGAAGCCAACATAACCTATCTTTCTCCCATCATAAGGGTTTATTTCCTAATGATCTTGGAGGGTGAGCAGGAGAAAATTGCCAAGATGAATAAAATAGTGATTTTTAACAAGTCTTCTTTTTAAATTGACCTGGAGATGCATTCATTTTAGCCTTTTTTCTATTCACTTTTTCCTGGGCTTCGTGTGAAAGTAAACACGCTACCTTTAGCAGAGGGAAGTCAGAAAGAACAGAAGCATCGAGTTCTTCCACCATTAAAATCGCTTCTAACAGCTGTATGTCTGCCCAACTGAATTTGTTGCCAACAAGAAAATCCTCTCCATGGTCTTTCAAAATCTACAGAAAGAGAAATAACAAAGAATATCAAATTTTTTAAAAAAGACTATTTTGCCTGGCTAAGCACTCAGAAAAGCAGGGAATCTTCTATACAGATAAAATTTACTAAAGAATCTTTTTCTTGATAATCTCCAAGACTGCTGGAAAGGATCAGATGAAACCAACTCTCAAACATTGCTGTAAATTGGCACAGTCCTGTTGGAAATTTGTCAGTGATTATCAAGACATTTTGGGTAGCGAAGGGCGGGAATGGAGCTCTCTCTTATAAGCCAACAGCTGGTTAAGTAAAACTATAACCACCAGTATAGGGAGACACAAAGGTCATGATTAGTTAAAATCAGATTGACATGGGAAATAGAAGAAAAGTTATTAAATTTCCTTACTATCTACAGCCCACTGACAAGTCCTTGAAACAGGCAGAGTGACATTCCTCTAAGGACTCAACTGTCTCCACCTTAATACTTTGCTAAGGGCAAAAGGCAGTTCTAGCCTGACTGACCCTCACCCCAACCAGGATCCTGTAAGTCTACCTTAACATATAAAAATTCCTTTGGAAACTTCCTTTATCTCTAAACTCTCCAAGATACATGGGGGCAAATCATCCCCAAGCATATGGCCCACCGATATACATCTGAAGGGTCTTATGACTAAGATTTTTTTGTTTTTGTTTTTTCTATAAACTTTTATTTTTTCAGTGTTCCAAGACTCATTGTTCATGCACCACACCCAGTGCTCCATGCAATATGTGCCCTCCTCGAAGACTAAGGCTTAAGGTTTAATTAGACGGTAATAAATGACCTTTTCCCAACAACAGTTACCCTCTCAAGGTCCTGGAAACCTTGCTTCCAAAATTCCTTAGAGACTTATGCTATCCCTGACCCCCTCCCAATTTGCAAGTATATAATGGACCACTGCTCACAGCCCCCATGCAGCTGCAGCAGCAGCTCTCTCTGCCCCCGGGGCCTGTCCCCGGGCTTTAATAAACCACCATTTTGCACCAAAGACATCTCAAGAATTCTTTTTTAGTCATCAGCTCTGGACTCCACCCCACTAAGCCTCCCTTACGTTCTAAAACTTCATCAAGGCTGCTATACCACAAGCAGAAAATAGTATCAGAAAGCCCATTTAACATTACAACTCAAATAATTATAAGTTTTTTAAATGGAAGGTGTTCCCATAACACTGTACATTGCTCCTGAATAAAAAGGAACTGGATCATCCAGGACTTTGAAGTACTGGCAAAACTCTTCATTATATACTAATCAGTAGTAAATTATTCTTTCCCAAGACTAAGACTGAGGAGAAATCCCACAGAAATCTGTCTGGCAAGTCTTTATTTATGGAGCCCTCTGCTAACAAGTCTTTCTTACCATGTCCCATGCTGTCCCCTAAGTTTGGGACCTTACCAGATGTATTTCGAGAACATTCGTAGTTAGTAGTATTTAGTAATTAGTATTCACTCCAAAATGACTTCGGAAAAGTTGTAAATTTAAACGAGCTTGTCTTTTGCTTGAGGCATGATTAGCCTCCCGTATTAAAGGTAAAGAAACATCTGACACGGTGAATTTAAGGTGGTGACGCCCCGGGCTGCTGATGGCTTATTTTAAAAATCAGAACAGAAATGCTGTATCCTTCCATTGCATCTGGTTTATTCCCATTCTGTTTTGTCAGCAGTTCCACATAATTACTTCGTGTCCTTTGTTTTTGCAACCCTTATTGAAGTTTTGGTCCGAGTGCAGTAAAGCACGACCATAGCTTGTCTTTCCACATACTTACTCACTGCTGCACTCTTCTCAGAAACAGGAACTAAGTCTTGCATCCCTGCACCCCGAGAAAGGTCAGCGGGAACTTGCTGTGCCCCAAATCTGCCTCTCAGTTCTCGTCCCTCTCTGAAATGGGGGTGGGGGGACTGGGGGCCGCTCGAGGAGGTCAGCCCCCGCCCGCTATTCCCCGTCCCCCGTCCCCCGTCCCCCGTCCCCCGCCCCCCGCAGGATCTGCGCGCGCAGCGGTCGCCGACCCAGACCCCGTCTCTCGCGAGAGCACCCAGGCACCTCTACCCGGCTGGGGTGGGGCCTCGCCGGGCATCCCAAGCAGGCTGCCTACCTTTTCAAAGGCTGCCTACCTTTTCAAAGGCGGGGAAGTAACGAGTTTTCGCTTTCTTCACGACTAGAGCAAGATTCTTCTCTTTTTCCGCGGGGGGTTTGAACGCAGCCACCGCGATCATTAGCATGAGGTCCAGGGTGCCATCAGTGTACATGTTGATCCTGACAAAACAGCGGGTGACTCGCGATCCCATGGGAACCTTTTGAGGATGAGGGTTTGCTACTTCGCCTCTGCGATGGCGGAAATGGATATGGGGCAAATGACTTTTCACACCCCTTCCCTTAAGATTCCGTGTTCAGGAATGATTTCTGGAACCAGAGCCCTCCAGGGGACCAGAGGATACGAGGGTCTCTGAAATTGTTTACTGGATGAAAGGATGTGTGAAAAAATTAACAAAAGCAGAGTTAATTAACAAGTGCCTCCAAGTTGAAATCTGCCATAAAGAAATACTTTATTATGGTTTTAAAAACCCAACCAAATGAAGTTTACCAGAAGTCTATCCAAGACTATCAGTACCAGAACCTTTTCACTTCTTTCCGGAAAATATATAATTTATCAGGTCTTCCCCTGACCTGGCAACTGAGAAAGAAAAATTTGCTTTCCTAGTCAGGTGAGACAGATACCTGGATTTCATTCTCTAAAATCTTCCTTTCATTGACAAACACACAAAAAGGTTAACAACAACAACAATAACCAAGAATGGTAGATACATTACCATTGATTATTGGCCTATTGGAGCAGTTACACTGTGCAAGTTATCTCTGCAACCAGTGCACAAACATTAAGGGTTGTATGTCTGTGTATCCTCCCCAAACGCTAATTGCCCAACAAATTTGGTTCAGTGGTCATCTTTGTCTTTTGCTTTTTAACATATTATAAAAGCGTAATTTACTTTATTGTCCCATCTGAATTACAAATCATTTTTCTTACAGGTTTAGATTGTTACCTAGCTGGTCACCTTTAATTGTAAAAAAACAAACACATGCATCAAAACGATGAGAAACAGATTGCTTTTGCATATTAGTACTTGTTTACCTTATTATAAAAGGATGCTTTTCACACACTGTTTGAAATTGCTTCTCCTGCCATATATTTTTGGGATTGCAAGTTAGGATGACTATTTTCTGGGATGATCTCATGACTTGCTTTGACCAATGGGATGAGATGAAATTGACCAGTTCTGAACTTAAGAGGCCTTATGGGTTTTCAGTCTCTTAGAACCCTCCCTAACTGCTCCAAGAACAAGCTCCGCCTGAGAGAATGAGAGACCCGTGGCCCATTTGCCCCTCAGTCGATACTTAACACCCAAAACCAGAGCCGCCTAGCTGACTGCTGGTTGACCACAGACCACATGAGTGAGTCCAGCCAAGAAGAGTCAAGCCTACCCAGGTATGTGAACACCCACATGACACAGTAATAAATACATGCTGATTTAAGTCACTGAGTTTCAAGGAGATATGTTATACAGCATTATTTGTGTGATAGACCACTGATACAATGCTCAATGTTTGTTTGCCCAGTCAGTCATTTCCACCTTCATGTTGAATAGTTTACCAGGTCATTTTATGAGAACATATTTTGTTAGGACTGGGGAGAGAATATGAGAATGTTGAATGCACACCACCATGAGCAGTAAGAGGGAAAAGCTGGAGTATTGATTCAGTTATGCACAAGACACATGAGTATAGCAAGAGCATCTCCCTTTTGTTCCGCCCTGCCTTCTCCCCCCCAGTCTAGGCTGAAAGGCAACACCTTAACTGGGTCTCCGCCAGCGCAGGACTACAGAGCTGGGATAAGAGTCAAGTACAGCTGTGAACGCGATGCTACCTGACTGTCTCCTTCAGGTCTTTCCCATACAAGTCGTACTTGGCAGCAAGATAGCTGAGGATGGCTCTAGTCTGGGTGAGCACCATTCCATCAATTTCAACCATAGGCACTTGGCCGAAAAGCAGGCGTCCATCTGTGGATTGAGCAAAGTGAGGTTAGGATACTCTTTCCTTCCAGGCTCTGGTAAGCCTATGGGAGGGTCTCTTCTAATTATGTTGAGTGATTTAGTTTTCATCCAAAGTGGTGAGCTAAAGACCCCTGTTGTTGAGGAAATGCCTACCATTTGCTTTAAGGAAAATCTGAGATTTGCTTGACGGTTTCACGCATTTTTGTGTGTTGGTTAATCATGATTGTTTAAGACGCTGCACATTTACTATGACTTAAAGTATATGTGCTTCTGGTTCTCAAAGTTTAAGGTGTATGAGAATCATCTCAGTGTGGTGGGTTGTTAAAAATACTCACCCCAATACCCAGATATTCAGATTCAGGGTGGAGGATGGGAGCCTGAATTCTTTGAAAAGCACAGCAGGTATCACTCCAGGCTATGTGGCAGCAGGAGGGAGGTGACAGCAAGAACCCAGGCAGACCAGGACCAAATGTCAGCATTAGCCCTCCCCAGCCATGCGACTTTAAGCAAATGATCTATCTGAGGTTTAGTTTCCTTTGCTCTAAAATGGTAATCATATCTATCTAGCAGGATTTTTGAAAGGATGAAATGAGACAAATAAAACAATGAATACTGTCAATAATTAGTGTTCAGTAAAGTTAAATTTTCTTCTTTGTGAGTGACTGCCTTATAAAAGTGGTGCATTTAAAGATGTGCTATACATAGTGCTCTTTTCATAGGGTCTTGGAAGAAATAAATGGCCTTTAAATTTCCTTTACCACCTGTACATTGCTGAGAATAAGGGACTTTTTATCCAGAATAGGAACCAGACTTCATTAGTGCATTGGCAAAGGCAAGAATTAATTTCCCCAACTTCCAATACTGTTGCCACTTGACTTAATGAGAAGCAATAGACGATGGCGGAGACTACCATAGGAACTTTCCAGAGACCCAGTGTCTCTGTCTAGTTGATGATTTCAGGCAAGTCTCTGTCTTCCCTGAGCCTATTTTCTGATCTGCCCATTGTAGAGTTTCCTTGAGCAAGAATAAGATCATGCTTGTGACCGTGCTTTGGAAATATTAGTACTATTACTAATGGAGAGACTGTAAAACCTCCATTTCCTAGAGGCAGTTCTACATTTGTCTAACATTGAATGAGCGTCTAAACTGGGCTCTGTGCTACTGCTTGTTAGTGAGGCAGAAGTCCATTAGATATGACCCATGCTTCTAGGAGCTGAGGATCCTCTTCAGAAGGATTTTTAAAACTCTCGGATTAAGAGTATAGGAAAGGATTTTTTTTTTAAAATATTTTTATTTATTTGACAGAGGAGAGAGGTCACAAGTAGGCAGAGAGGAAGGCAGAGAGAGAGGGGGAAGCAGGCTCCCCGCTGAGCAGAGAGCCCGATGCGGGGCTCGATCCCAGGACCCTGAGATCATGACCTGAGCTGAAGGCAGAGGCTTAACCCACTGAGCCACCCAGGCGCCCCTAGGAAAGGATTTTTGAGACCATTAACTCACTCATAGACTGTGGCACTGTGAAGGCCAAGGGAGCAAACATGACTTGCTTGAACTCACAACAGAAGTGGGCCTTCTGACTTTCTGCCCACAGTCCTCTCTGCTGTCCCTCTCTGTCTCCTCTTCACAAATAATGGTAATGACCAGGAGAGTGTCTCAAGCACCCAAGCAGCATCACAGACTCAGGGAAGGCTGGAGGATTTCATAGGCTATTAGGGAAGACTTCTTGCCAGAATGATCATGGAAGAGTTTCTGGAGATGCATTTCATTTACTTATTCAATACATGTGTACTTAATCCCTACTACGTACCAGTGACTGGCCTCATTTGGGGTGGAGTAGGGCAGAAACAAAGAGAATGGGGAACTTCCAGGATCGTCCAGACAATAAAATTCCTGGACAAGAATTGGGTAAGGGGCTAGCCAACCTTCCACATTTAGTGAGATCTACTGGTATACTGTATCTGTGACCACAGAGATTATTCTTATTTTATGGTAAGGAGATAAGATGCAGAGAAATTAAAGGCCTTCTGCAAAGTCATACAGTTTGTAAATGGCAGGTCTGCTGATTACTAGTTGAATGTTTCTCCAAAAAGTAATATGTGTCAATTTCATGACTGTTTATCAGCAATGGTGAGGACATCCATGTTTCCTTAGGTAAGGAAAGTAACATTGTGGCTATTAGAAGGTTAAGAAGCACTATGAAAGTACTAGTCTTTTCTCTTGGGGTGAGAAACTTCTCTAGAGAATTGTAAAGATGAAGGACTTCTTCCAAATTTAATCAGATTTTGGTCTTTTCGACAGTCTTAGTTCTACAACTGTGACCTGATAAAATGGTGTCTGTTATTCTGTTGAAACCACTAAGAAAGAACGGATATGAGCCATGAGAACTAGAGAATATCTTGGCTCAAATTCCCCTTCCCTTTTGCTCCCTCCCTTCCAATCCACTGGATCATTATTTAAGAATTCTTAAAGCATTCTTTAATGGGGTGGGGAGTATTGAACAAATAAGCTGAGTTGAACCCATGCTACCATCTCTAGTTGAGATGGTCAGAGTACACTTCCTAAGTTTTTGTGACGGCTAAAGACACAATGCAGATGATAAATTTAGCCCTGTGACAGGGACACAGTGAGTGCCCATTCAGTGTGAGCAGTCCTTTTTCCAATAGTTGTCACTCCAGAGTTCTGTTCTGTATTGAAATGAATATTTCTAGAAACAAATGTTTACTATTTCCAGTAAGAAAACATTGGATAAATCTAGGCTCACCCTTCAGCAACTTCTCATATTGTTCTGTTGTTTCAATAAATTCTTCTTCAAACTAGATAAAGGAGAGAAACTTTGTTATAACTTTTATGTTATGTCCTGGGTTGGGAGGTGAGGGAGAGGGGGAGAGAGAGAGAGAGAGAGAGAGATTGATTCACAGTATAAAGTGCCCAATGGCTTTCAGAATTAAAATTTTAAAAGGAACCACAAAGTTGTCAATTTCCACACAGCTGAAAATTCCACCAGTGTGTGTGTAGATTAGTTTATATGGGTGTGGGACTGGCACCCCTTTTGGGGTTTTGCCTTCTTAGAGGATCTCCTTAGCCCCATTCATATTTTCCCTTTTCTTCATCTTATCTCTTTTTTTCTCTCCAAATTATTGTCCTTTTCATCAACATCCCCCAATGATTTCCTTTTTTCCATTCCTCTCTTTTCTCTCTTGTGTGTCATTCTCCCTCTCATTCAGGTCAGATTAAATTTTCTCTTTGACACTCATACATTTAATGACAGGGGTCTGAAGATTATTACTTAGGTGGGATTGTCATTATTTATTAATGGAATCCCTAAAACTCCTGTGGGAAAGAGTGATTTTTTTTTTGGTCCCCTAAACGTTGAGATAGGAGTAGGATAAGGTGAACAGAACAAAGGTGGTCATGCATGGGTCCTTGTCTTAAAGAAGATGGCATTCAAATGGGGAGAAAGAAGTCCACACCTGTCTGAAACCAAACAATTCCAAAGAACTTGTGAAAATCTATGGAAAAGCCAATGGTTAAGGAATTCAGAATTAAGGAAAGATTCCAGTGGGGCAGACCTTTCCAAGGAGGGCTCAGGAGGAGACCAGACTACATCTGGGCTTAAGGTTCCAGTTGGCAGCCATCGGTAGAGTAAGACTAAGATGTCATGTCAGAGCCAGAAAGACCACAGGAAATCAGTTGGTTCCAGTAAAGACAATGATCCAGTTGGTCCCCTCTCTCTCTTCTGTCTTACGAGTCACCATGACCTCTTGGGCCCCTATGAAGCTTCCAGAACATCTCCTTAGGCTTCCACCCTCCCAATCTTGCTTAAACAGAAGACTGTGATCTCTGTCTCACTTCTTACAAAGGTAGGTGGAAAGGGAAAGAATGGAGCTATCTGGAAGTCACCAACCTAAATTTTGAAGAGGAAAGAGGACCACTCCAGTCCACCCGAATTACCCTCCTTTCTTTTCCCCATCAGGAACCAACCTCCACTCCAGCTGCAGCCAACAGCCAGCGGATCGACTCCATCCTGCCCCTGCCACGGAAGTAAAAGAGCTTGGGTTTGGTTGCCATGATTCTGGGCTCGAGGTTTTCTGAAGGACAAAACAAGAAAAATAAGAAAAGCAAGAGAACAATGATCACAAGATCAGAAGCAGGATAGTGGTTACCTCCAGTGAGGAGAACGAGAATTGTGATTGGGGAGGGGCACGGGGGAGGAGTCGGAGTGCTATTAATATTCTTTTTCTTAAACAGAATTAACAATCAGTCTTTATAACTAGTCTTTAAACTGCACATAAATGAACTCTCTGGTATGTATGCTCTATCTCACAATTTAAGAAAAAAGAAAGAACAAATGATACATATCAAGGGTATTAAGGTATTCCATAGATTTGAGAGTCTCTGGCATTTTGAGATAGGAACCAGGAGTTAATATGATGGTTTTGTGAATGACCTTGCAAAAAGAAAATCTTATCTAACAGTGTCAGGGAGCTGGGCCGGTTTGGACTGAAATGTTCCGTGGGAGTTGGGCATGCTTTTGTCTTTGTCACAAGACTTTTCTGAGTGCTGGGGGAGGCACAGACAAAGGCAGGACTAGTCAGGACCAGGATTCTAGTCTTGGGCAGTCCTCGGGCACCAGGGAGCCAGGCAAACTTAGGCCCAGTTCAGTACCTCTGCCTGCCTGCATGTCCTCATCTGCAACCGGGAAGGATGGCACTAGGTGACCCACAACCTTTTAAAGAAGAGGACAGGGCTAATGCGAGCGCACCTGATCGCATTTTCCACCTGGCCGTGGCAAGGGCCACAGTGGTTATGATGTTAGTGACCTCTGCCTGTCTCACAGGATTACTGAACATGCTTTGAGAATACCCAAAGCTCTATACCAACTTAGAGGACTGCAGGGTCTCCTTTTCTCACATTTGCCGCTCTGGCCCCATAGGCAACAATGCATGCTTCAAGGACATGGCAAGAAAGCCCAGCTTCTGGCACAGGCGGTGTCCCTTGGGGTGACACATGGCTCTTGGAGAGACTGACCTCAACTCTCCAATACAGAACTCACTGTGGTCCTTCACCCACTAAGCCCCAAACTGCCAAGTATCCTGTCCTAGCTGGGATTCTGCTTGAGGATGCTGCCTG
Source organism: Procyon lotor (assembly GCA_028646535.1). Taxonomy (NCBI): domain Eukaryota; kingdom Metazoa; phylum Chordata; class Mammalia; order Carnivora; family Procyonidae; genus Procyon; species Procyon lotor. The sequence continues at coordinate 85,722,663 of CM053608.1, read as the reverse complement.
TGCTAACAAAATTCACAAGAAAAGTTAGAAATCAGCTCAGGAGGGGCGCCTGGGTGGCTCAGTCATTAGGTGTCTGCCTTCAGTTGGGGTCATGATCCCCAGGTCGTGGGATTGAGCCCCGCATCAGGCTCCCTGCTCAGCGGGAAGCCTGCTTCTCCCTCTCCCACTCCCCCTGCTTATGTTCCCTCTCTCGCTGTGTCTCTGTCAAATAAATAAATAAAATCTAAAAAAAAAAAAAATCAGTTGATGATGAAAACTGACTGTGAATACCCACAATCATATGACAACGAAATCATTCAGGTTCACAAAATCTTACTGGTGTCTTGAAGCAAGGTTGCCCACAACCACCCTATTTTCTTGTATGTTGGATTTACAGTTGAACTCTTGGAAAAGTTGAATTCCTTTCCTCCAGTTTTTTTTATAATATGGAACGCATCACAAACTGTGTGCAACATCTTTGCACGGAGCCCTGCTCATCTCTGTGTTGTTCCTATTGTAGTGTATGTGCTGCCAAAGCCACGCTAATTCCTTTCTTGCAGTGGTCTTATCACGCCGTGGGCACAGCCTCTGTTGGGTTGCTGTACAGACAACCAGTTTGACCCCTCTCCACCTGCTATGAGAGACGGGGAGGAGGCTGTGAATCTGGCTGGGGCTGGTCTCAGGTTAATTCCTGTCGTTCTGTGTCCCTGAAACCTTCCAACAGTCCAAATTCTGTTTGAAAGAAATCTTACGGTTAAAGAATGTGGGGCCTAGGAATACCTGTGAACACTCTTTTTATAGCAATTCTATCCTGCTCCCCCAGTTAGCCAGAGCTGAACGTTATCCTTTGGTGTAGACCATGAATCCAGAAAAGGTCATGTCTGGTAGCCTCCAGAATGCTATTTCTAAGCAATGAATGGTCACTTAAAATGCAGGCCAAATGGTTTTTCTTCTGACTCTTCTCTTAGTTATTTGAAACCTATGGAGATTAAAATCCTAGCCCCAGATTGCCCACAGGAGACAGTGAACCTAACATGACTACTGATTCCTAACAGGGAGGCTCCAGACATCGTATTTGTTCCAGAGACCCAGTGAAATCTCTCAGATGAGAGGCAGCAAAATGTAGTCTGAAAATGATCAAGAGAGGGCAAGCTTCTTGCTGGCACGGCAGAAGCAACACTGAAGAGATATGAGCCCTTGGAGGTGCTGAAATGACACAATGGGGGGCTGGCCCCATTAGGGAGACAGGAGTCTGAGTACCAGGCATGGAAGGCGGTGTGTTTCTTTGGGAGGGGTGCTGTCACCAGGTGAGAAGGGAAAGCTGTGCTCCTTTGGATCTATAACCAAGAATGTGGATTAATAGCCACCCTGGCTTCAACGAGAGAACGAACACTGAGAAGGCTGAGGGCCCGGATGTGGATCTGGTCCCATTCATTCACAGGCTCTCAACCAGGCACGATACCCAACCATGTCCAGTCCCTAAACGGAAATGGAAAGTGTGTATTACTATCCCCATCTTTCAAAGGCAGGGCGGCTCTGAGCTTTAGAGTCATGAGTCCTTGCTAATGTTGTACAATATTTTTTCCACATCTGTAAGCCTCAGTCTCCCAATCCTTAGAATGGGTATGGTGGTTGCACCACTGAACTCAGAGGACTATTGTGAGGACTGAGGGATAAATAAAGTAATGGACAAAGCACATACTGCAACGGAAATATTCATTCCTTTAATGAGAAATAAAGGGAACAAAGGAGTTTTCTGGATTTCACCCAAAATGCAGACACTCTGCGAACATGGCCGCTGGAAGATCTAGAACCCAAGGTGTTGAGCTCACCATAAACAAGTCTGTTTTTTGTGCTGCTAATATTGACCAACAGGTATGTCCTGAATTAAACCTAGTTCACCAACTAGGCTTCCCGCACAGTGCTTATTACATTGGGAATTGAAAGCCACCTCTTGGGGCTCGCAAACATCTCCCAAGTGCAGCTTCACCTGAGATGAGCTGTGGAGGGTGCATCCCCCACCTAGAGCTCTGGGGGCCCATGCCTAAGACAGGAGAAGCTGAAAGCAGCGACAATGTCATCACACACTTTGGATGGTTAGAGAGTGGGCCTCGGTAAAAAATATGCTCAAAATTTTTTAGAAAATGTGGGGGAGGGGCGCCTGGGTGGCTCAGTGGGTTAAAGCCTCTGCCTTTGGCTCAGTCGTGATCTCAGGCTCCTGGGACCAAGCCCCACCCCCTCAGGGTCCTGGGATCAAGGCTCTCTGCTGAGCCCCTCTCTCTCTGCCTGCCTCTCTGCCTACTTGTGATCTCTCTCTCTCTCTGTCTCTCTCTGTTAAATAAATAAATAAAATCTAAAAAAGAAAGAAAGAAAGAAAGAAAGAAAGAAAGAAAGAAAGAAAGAAAGAAAGAAAGAAAGAAAGAAAGAAAGAAAGAAAAAGAAAGAGAATGTGGGGGGGTGCCTGGGTGGCTCAGTCAGTTAAGCAATCCACTCTTGGTTTTGGCTTAGGTCATAATCTCAGGGTTGTGAGATCAGGGCCCCCGTCGGGCTCCATGCTCAGCATGGAGTCTACCTGAAGATTCTCTCCCTCTTCATCTGCCCTCTCCCACTAAAATAAATAAATAACGTTTAAAAAAAAGAAAAGAGGGGTGCCTGGGTGGCTCAGTCGTTAAGTGTCTGCCTTTGGCTCAGGTCATGATCCCAGAGTCCTGGGATTGAGCCCCGCATTGGGCTCCTTGCTCGGCAAGAAGCCTGCTTCTCCTACCATCCCCTCTGCTTGTGTTCCCTCTCTCGCTGTGTTTCTCTCTGTCAAATAAATAAAATCTTTAAAAAAAAAAAAAAAGAAAATGTGAAAGAACTCATATCTGAGTTTTCCCTGGGGACCAATAAAAGCAAAGACCTAAGTTGAAATTTGAGCTTCATGTCTCCCTTGGGCAAGTTTCTTAACTCTCTGAGCCTCGGTTTCCTCATTTGTGCAATAAGACTAATAGTTCCTAATTCAGGTTGGTCATTATGTGGTGGAAATAAGATAATATGTGCAAACCACTAAGCACAGTAAGGACTCAATAATCACACAATACACATGCATGAACGTACGCATGCCTCCACACACACATTTGTACGCACATATCCACATCTCTAATCCACAGCAACATTCAGGTAAGAGAGAAAAGCAGTGAAATTTGCTTCTGAAAGGAAAGGAAGGCATCTCTAGGAGTGTGATTTCAGACCAGCAGCATCGGCTTCACCAGGAAGCTTGTTAGAAATGCAGACTCTAAGTCCCTGGGGCAGACGACTGAATCAGAGCCTACATTTTTCTCAAGAGCCCTGGACGATTGACTTGTATATTAAAATGAAGTTTGAGAAGTCAGGTCTGGGGTGAAAACCCAGCAAAATTGCATGAGGGGCTCAGTGTGTGGCCGTGGGTCATTCTTTTCAGAGACAGTTGTGCAGGTATAAATTGCAGAAAATGATGCTTGAAAAATAGGGTGAGCAAATGGTGAAGAGCTGGAGCTAAGAAGAAAGGCAGAAGAAATTGGGGTAATTATGAATTTCCCATGTTAAATCATTTTTGTTGACCCCCTTCTAGGAGATGTGAGTGCGGCCTTCTTCAAACCCCAAGGTGAGCCAAATAACAGGTGTGTAGCTTCCTTCCGATCCTGGGGCAGGTCTGGAACAAATGTCAGGTGCCTGAACTATAAAAATGGAAGTGGGTTCAGAATCTGGTAACTTCCTTCATTTCTTCCAGTTTTAACAGTCTTTCTGATCTTGTGTCTCTCCCCTTGTCTTTATTCTTTGCCCTATGCGCCTAACTGCGGAACACACACATTGGGAAAGCAGCCTATCTTTTTGGGGTGAAACTCTACTGCCATTCTAGATAATTGGGGTGAAACGGCACACATTTTTAGCAACTATTCGAATAGTTGATTTTATCAACTATTTAATTAGGCAAAAGGTAGGCTTTTATTGAATTTTCTGGATAACGAAAATTTTGAGGGGTTCATTTAAGAGGCTTCCAGTTTTAGCATATGTCAATTTCTGGGCCAGAATATAAGATGTCGATTCTAAATCTATTATTAATAGAAATAGCAATAACATTTCCTTTGGCTTCTCCAGTGAATCAGAATGTGCTATCTTCATTACAACCAGCAAATCAAAATGTGTTACTGAGACAAAAACAAAACAAAACACAACAAAACCAACACAAAACAAAACAAAAAACCAAAAACACACCTCTCCCAGATAACTCTGTATCCCCCACAGAACTTCAGAACTTACCTTGCTAGACTGGAGAGATGGAGCATCAACTTAGCCCTAAGCCCTAATGTTTCAGACAAAGAATATGTTCAAGTTTGGAAAGTAACATTATTAACAGCATAACTAAGACTTTCAGTAGAGTTTCAAAGTATGGCTAAATATATCCCTTCAAGTTCATTTATAATGAACAAGGAATTATTTCTCTTCTATTTTCCTAACATGACCTATTAGCAAAATATTTAGTTGATTTGATACGTTGATTAGTTGAACCGGACGTGTTATCAAAAGATAAACCTCCTACAGGGAACTAGCTCTTCCAAAAACCAGTTCAAGTACTTACCCGGCATTTTTAATACACAAATAGCCAAAGGGTATTCCTGGGTGGGGTGGGGTGTGAGTCACTTCTGTCACAGGACGATTAGGGAAGTAGCTCTAGTCCAGACTCGTATGCTAAGCAATTTCTCCAAAAAGTCCAATATTTCAAAAACTTTATTTCCTTTCTATTAGGGTCTAATGGATTGAGTCACGTTTCCAAAACTAACGAGAGGTCAACCCCTACACCCAGCCTTATAAACTGAAATGAAAAATATACCTGAGCCACAAAAGAGACATTCGCCTGCCCAGGTGATTGAGGCTGCCGGGAGAATAAAGAGGGCACCACCACCTGTCCCACCGCTGTTTACCCATTGGAACAAATCCTAGAAAAACTGTTTCGGGGCTTGACTAGAGACTCCTCTGTTTTTCAACTTAGCACAGACCCCCAGGGATGCAGGACCTCAGAGGAAGACCCCCAGGTCAGATTATTTGGATTATATCCTTCAAGCATATGTAGACACCTAGAGAAGGAGATTTATCTCTCTGTGAGGCACCATGGCACAGAGTGGGCACTGCCTGTGTTCTCTTCAATTGCATACAGAAATATAAGATTTGGGGGCGCCTGGGTGACTCAGGCAGTTAGGCGTCTGCCTTCAGCTCAGGTCAGGATCCCAGGGTCCTGGGATCAAGTCCCACATCAGGCTCCTTGCTCAGTGGAGAGCCTGAGCTCTCCCTTTCGTCTCCCTTCTCCCTTTCCTCTCCCTTTTGCCCTGCCCGTTCTCTCTCTCAAATACGTAAAATCTTAAAAAAAATAGATGAGATTTGCCTGAGGAAGAAAAATTATAATGGCTCAAAATCTTCAATTCTGTTAAGTGTGTTATTTCCACTAATCAACCAAAATACCACTTGACTCTTAAATATTTTTTAAATGCCATTTCATGTGTGGAATGGGGGTAGGGTGGCATTTTAATGTCTAATATGAATGTCATACCAGGCAATGAAAGTCCTTAAAAGGTCCTGTCAAAATGTACATTTGCGCTCTCATTTTCACGGACACATCTACTCTGCATAAAAAGATGTGCCTTTTATTTGATAAAAGCAAGTTTAAAATAACAGGCATTAAATTAGCCACAAAGTTAGAACAATTGCTGACTTTAAGCTGCAAAACTGGCCACAGAATATAACTATCTAGCCACATCCAAAAACAGTGTGTAAGAAATTCACCACCAACCTTTGCTCTTCCTGGCTCTCCTCTTTGGGTGCCTGGGAGAGATCAAGAGAGGGTTTATAACTCTTTCCCATTAAACGCTCCGCCCACTCAAGGGATTAGCCAATGCAGCGCTCCAGTTTGTACACACCTCTGGGGTTTCACTTTCCATGGGTTATTTGTGGATTTGAGAGCCTATCACGTTGCCAAGTAAGAGGAAGGACTTCAGGGGCTCCCTGAACCAGTATTGACTGAGTACCACTCTGTGCCAGGTGCTACTTTAGCCCCGGGGTCTACAATGGTGGGCATGGGGGCGCCTGGGTGGCTCAAGTGGGTTAAAGCCTCTGCTTTCAGCTCAGGTCATGTGATCCCAGGATCCTGGGATGGAGCCCCACATCGGTCTCTGCTCAGCGGGGAGCCTGCTTCCCCCTCTCTCTCTGCCTGCCTCTCTGCCTACTTGTGATCTCTTTCTCTCTGTCAAATAAATAAATAAAATCTAAAAAAAAAAATAAATAAAATGGTGGGCATGACAGTCCCAATCCCTGCACCCGCCGCACTTATATTCTAGTTGCAGAAGGCAGGCAGCATCTATACATGAACAAATGGATGTCGTGTGTTAAAAATAACAGTAGCGACACAGGACATCTGTAACAGAAATGTTACAAGGGACTGGAGGAGACTATTATAAGACATCTGGGCTACCTATCAGGTCTCTTATTTGGCAGTGATCTTACCAGAGTTGCAAGTCCATCCTGCAGACTTTCTGAGCGGCCAGCGGTGGGTCCCAGACTCATTAAGTGCTGCCTCTCCCCCTCTGTCCAGACCCCACAGCCCCTTGACGTGCTGTTCCACGCTTCTACTGCTTGGTCTACCTGTTGGGACTCCAGTCGGTGAGACTCTTGAGTTCTTCTGCTTGGGTTTAGCCCTGAATCCTCTCCACACTGTTGTTTTTGTGGATCAGTGATTTCTCCTGCCTGACCTCTTCCTTCTTCCTCTATGACCAGGGGCTGGTGGCTCAGGAAATGGGGGGCGGGGGTGCCATGGGCTGAGACGAAAGGACAGGGGTCTGGACCAAAAGGGGACAGGGACAAGACTAGGGTAATACCACCCGAGGCAAGATGGAGGAGGAAGGAGACTTGTTTTTAGAATGGGAAGGGTCCTTCGCCATTTAAGGTCACGCACCTGCGGGCAGGAAAGACGGGGGCACCCGTCTTCATGTGAGACAGCGTGGCCTCCTGTGTTTACTGCCTCTAATTCTCTAACTCTGCAAAAGCCAACATTTCTCTAGTTGTTTCCTCAGAGCCAGCCTTGAGGGCCCCCTGGTGTTTAGGAGAAGTACAACCCCATGATTACAAAGTGGCTTAACGTCCACACATTACCAGGCAATGGCACCCTAGTAAAATCACACCAAAATCATAGTATAAAACAGTGCAAATTTGCAGCCATCCCACACAACTGCATTATACAGACCCCTGGATGTTGTCAAGTCAGTGTCTGGTTCCTACACATAAATTAATTGACACATAAGTATAAAGTGTATCTCTTCCTTGAAGTGGTTAGAAAGAGCAGTGCAAAAGGCCACCCCCGCTTCTTACACCAGGCCCAAGTTGAGGGGTGCCCAAACACCAGTCTGAGGTCCCACAATCCACTTGAACTCACAGAACACCCTGAAAGCTGTTCTACTCAGGGCTATGGTTTACTATGGGGAGAGGACACAGCTGAAAATCAGCCAAGGAGTCGGGGCGCCTGGGCGGCTCAGTGGGTTAAAGCCTCTGCCTTTGGCTCAGGTCATGATCTCAGGGTCCTGGGATCGAGTCCCGCATCGAGCCCCACATTGAGCTCCGCATCGAGCCCCGCATCGAGCCCCGCATCGGGCTCTCTGCTCGGTGGGGAGCCTGCTTCCTCCTCTCTCTCTGCTTGCCTCTCTGCCTACTTGTGATCTGCTTCTCTCTGTGAAATAAATAAATAAAATCTTAAAAAAAAAAAAAAGAAAAAGAAGAAAATCAGCCAAGGGGAGAGATGCCCGGGGCAGAATCCAGGAGAGTTCTACACGTGGAGCTTCCAGATGTCCTCTCGCCACGGAGCTGTGGACAGCACTGACTATCCCAGCGATCATGTGTGACAACGGAGTGTTGTCAACCTGGGAAGCCCACAGGGGCCTTGAGTCCGGACTTCTGGGGGGCACTCCGTCACGTGGGCACCACTGATGGCCCACTCGGCTGATCTGCCTCCAGCCCCCACAGGGAGGAGATAACACCACATGAACCGAAGCCCCCACCCCACGCTGCCCTGTTGGTATGGCTGAAAGCCCTCGCCCTAAATCAGCCGGTTATTATCCAGCTGGATAATAGGCCTCCAGGCAAAGGGGAGTTCCCATCAGGCAGGACAGTCCAAGGGCTTAGAGATCGACTCCCAGAGGCAAAGGCCAGACCTGCCTTGGTCCCCAGTCTGTGGGGTGGTGCTTTGGGTAAAGGGCCATGGGGAAACAAGGGACCAGAGCAGGGATGAGTGGGGGGGAGGGCACAAGGATCTTTGCCAGTACGGTAATACCGTACTATACACGTCCCATTTTCTATTGGCTTGGGCTCTCAGGAGCCTGGTCCTCAGGCTGCTCCTCAGGATTGCCTGGCACTGCATCGGCCACCAAACCGTGGCTTGTCCTGCAATTCCAAGGCCCCCACTGTGGACGTGGGAACACAAATAACCACCTGGACACCTGCCCTTGCTTTTGCCCTCGAATAAAATGCTGAGGTACTTGCATTGATCGTGACAGGCATTAATGAGAGCTTTGCAACTGGTGTTGGCTTTTCACCTCTAGGCAAAAATCCCTTCTGCAGGGAGGAATGAGTGTGTCTTCTCTGAGACTCTCATCAAACACTGGCTTCTCAGCTTTTGAATTCCTGAAATACCAGCGACATGAAAAGCAGCAATTCTTCCTTTTCCAAAGTTAGTCGAGCTGTGTACACATCTCTCTCCCCTACTGTGTGCTGAACTATTCTAGAGCAGGGGCTCTGTTCCAGGGTTCTGCCTCCTGGCACCCTGCCTGGCATACAGCAAGTGCTCAATTAATATTTAAGACCTAAATCAACACATGTTAAAACCAATATTAAGAAACTGTACTTTTAGTTCTGAAATGCAAAAAATTAGCAGCCTATAAATAGCCATTTAGTAGTAAGAAGATATAAGTAATATATATACAGGGGCCCCTGGGTGGCTCAGTCTGTTAAGTGTCTGCCTTTAGCTCAGGTCATGATCCCAGGGTCCTGGGATCGAGCCCCACATTGGGCTCCCTGCTCAGTGGGAAGCCTGCTTCTCCCTCTCCCACTCTCCCTGCTTGTGTTCCCTCTCTCCCTGTCTCTCTCTCTATATCAAATAAATAAATAAAAATCTTTAAAAAAAAAAGTAATATATAATTTTCTTATGCATGCCTCAAATACAACTGGAGGGATATACAAATGAGAACTATGTTCCGTGGGGAGAAGAGCCGTGTAGCTGGGGGGCAGGGCCAAAAAGACCACTTCCAACTCTACACCCTCTTGCGCCCTCTTGATTTTTAAACCATGGGAGTATGTTATGGATTCCAAAAAAAATTAATCAAAAAAAAGTCTGGCAACAGGGCAATGATTTGTAAATTCTTTATTTTGGCTAATATTGACTGCCTTCATTACTACTACAGATTTATTATAGCTGAGAGGAATTATTCACTAGATAATCTGTTATTAAACACCAAAAAATCAGGAAGAGACTGTAGGGCTTTTAGAAAGGGATAAGAAGAAGGGGGAAAGAAGCTCAAGGGAGAACACAACGTCCTGCCCAGCCTGGTTGTCAGGAAATGAGTCACCGCATCAGATCTGACTGAAATGCCAGCCTCTCCGAAAAGGCTTTCAGGAAAAAGTTGCATTAACAATTATTCACTGGACAAAACAGAAGGTCAATGAATGTTTCTAGAAAGGATCTCGGCATGAAAGACCCAACTAAGGAATGGTTATACATAGCACCATGACAGAGCTGGGATCAATCAGGGCATCAATCGAGACGCTACTGTGGACACAGAAATCTCTAGGGGCTAGCTCTCACTCACACAGGTACGTGATGTTTTATGGCATAAAGATGTTGTAGACGGTTCTCACGTAGATGTCATCGGGAGGAGGCTTCTTCTTGCTGCCAGGTTCCAGGAATTTCTTAATTGTAGGGATATTACTTATTTTCACTGTGAACTCCTGTGAAAGGAAAACACAATAGTTCGAGGTTAATAGCAAAGATGATGTGAACTATGAAAGTACGGTTGTGTAAACTGGCCCATGAAAATTTGTTCGAGGAGGATTAGTTACAGGAACCCAACCAGAAATGTCATCCACCATCTATTTGGGGTCTGATCTCTTGAGTGGACTGTTTATGATTTTTGTCCACAATGGCTGGGATCTAGACCAGGCTTTATGTATGCAAACCTCTCGGTTCAAACCAACATGTGAGTCTTTTTCAGAGATAAAAAAAATTTAGAAAGATGGCTTAGATTAGGATTATGATGCTTTGCGTAAGGAAAAACCAGTACCTTAAATATACTGATCTACTCAGAGAAAATGCATGAGCCATTTAAATAAAAGTAGTTTAAAAGGTCATCATATAGCACAATTTTCTTTTTAAAATTCAGCTTCC
>CM053608.1:85671797-85711749 GCA_028646535.1 Procyon lotor | reverse complement strand
TTTTTTTTTTTTTACTGTGTGACTAATACCATATTATTGTAGTTATGGTTATTTCAAATACATTTGTTTTTAGTTTTTAGCTTTTAAACTAGAGATTTAAGTGAATTATGCACCACTATGACTGTGTTACAGAATCTAACTATGAATATGTTTATCATTATCAGTGAGATTTACACTATCTTTTCATGTTTTTATGATGTTAATTAATGTTCTTTTACTTTCACTCAAAGAAATATTCTTAAAATGTTTTATAAGGCAGGTCTGGCGGGAATGAATCCTCAGCTTTAGTTTTTTCAGAAACTCTTTCTCCCTCCTTCATTTCCAGAGAACTTCACTGGGAACAGAGTTTTGGGCTGACAGTTATTTTCTTTCAATATTTTGGATACATCATCTTATTCTCTCCTGGCTTGAAAAATATCTGTTAAGAAATCCACCAGTAGTCTTCTGGGGGTTCCCTCATAAGTAACTTCCCTCTTTTCTCTTGCTGCTGTTAAAATTCTTTTTGACTTTTGACAATTTAATTATAATAAAATATAATATAATTTAATTATAATATAATAATGTGTCACAGTGTAGCCCTATTTGGGTTCAACCTATTTGGAGTCTTTTGGGCCTCATGGATCTGGATGTCCATTTCCCTCCCCAGGTTTGGAAGTTTCCCGCCATTTGCTTTAATATACTTTCTGTCCCTTTCTCTCCCTCTTCTCTTTCTGGAATTCTTATGATATGAATATTGTTTCATATTGTGTCCCATAATTCATTGTGTTCCATATTTCCCATAGGAAAATATGGCTTTCTTCACTCTTTTTCATTCTTTTTTCTTTTTGCTCTTCTGATGGGGTAATTTCCGGTGTCACATTCAGGTTGCTCATTCTTCGGCATGGTTGAGTCTCCTTTTGAAACTATTGAATTCTTCAGTTCAGTTGTATTTTTCAACTCTAGAATTTCTAGGGTGTGGTAGGGTTTTGGGTGGGTTTATTTTGTTTTTGTTTTCTGATAGTTGCTATTTTCTTGTTAAACTTCTCATTTTTTTATGCACCGTTTTCCTAGTTTCATTTATTTTTCTGTGTTTTCTTGCAGTTCACTAAACTATCTTTCTTTCTTTCTTTCTTTCTTTCTTTCTTTCTTTCTTTCTTTCTTTCTTTCTTTTCTTTCTTTCTTTCTTTCTTTCTCTTTCTTTCATTTGTCAGAGAGAGCGAGCACACCAGGGTGAGTAGTATGCAGAGGGGTATGCAGACTCCCTGCTTAGCAATAAATCTAATGTGGGGCTCCATCCCAGGACCCTGGGCTCATGACATGAGCCAAAGGCAGATACTTAACCAACTGAGCCACCCAGGTGCCATTTACTAAACTTTAGGAGGATTATTCTGAATTCATCTGACAGTTCATAGATTTCCATTTCTTTAGGGTAAGTTCTTGAACCTTTATTGGTTTCCTTTCATGGTGTCATATCTACTTGACTTTTTGTGATCCTTGATTCCTTACATTGGTATCTGTGTATCTGAGTAATGGGGCTCCCCTTTCAGACTTTACAGATTTACTTTGGGAGAGACAGTTCTTCACCAGTCAGCTCAGTTGGGGTTTTTGAGTGTGTCTGCTGGTAATGTCTCTGAATAGAAGAAGCCTACTATTATGGTCTATTTTTGGATGAGGCAACTGTTCAAGCTCTGATGATGGGGATGGGAGAGTGTGTCACTGGATGAGAACAGCTGGACAGGACTGCTGGCTTGGTTCCCTACCCAAGTGAGGCTGTAGGATGGGCTCCACAGTGCCTGGTGAGGCTTGCTAAATGGTCAGGACTGGGAGCTATTTCAATGATAGATGAGGCTATGAATTAACTTCCTTGCCTTAGGGTAGCAGGACAGAACCCAAGTCTTATATAGCTTGTTGTTAGGGGACGCAAATCAGGCTAGAGTGTGCCCTGAATTTTGTGGTTAGGTGAAGCCATTGTTTTTCCTCTGCAGATGGGAAAGCCATGGGCTGGGCTGTGTTCCAGTGTCACTGTATATGGGACTGTTGAATGGGGTACACAGCTTCCTGGGTGCTCTGGGAAGTCTCCCTGGCTGCACGCATTGAAGTCTGTCTCCAGTGATGACATGGCTGTGAATCCGGTTCCTTGCCTGGATGCAGCAGGAGAAGCAGCTCCAAAGCTGGTTCAGCTTTTCGTTTGTTTTCTTAATTCAAGTCCACCCACACCCCAGTTCCCTGACCAAACAGGGCCACTGGCTTTGCTTTGCAAACTGTAGGCTCTGCCTGCTTCTAGGCTTGAGCACTGCTGGGTTATACGGCTTTCAGGTGTTTTGTCAGCCGTTCTGATCAGATGGAGCCGGAAGACACTCTCTACAGCAAGTAGGGCCCTGTCCCAGCTCCCTTGCCTGGTGGGAAGGGGCTAGGTTTCTCCAGGCCACTCTCAATTTCCCAAACAGGCTCTCAAGTTGGGAGGAGCCAGGAGCTACCCTCAGCCTTGGCTGTGGATCAACTCCCTGCCTGTGCATAGCGTGGGAACACTCTGCACCCCATACTGGCTTTGCCCTGCGGGTGATCAGCTCTGCTCAGCTGCCTTTTTTAGCTTGAGTGCTGCTGGGCCACAGAGCTACCAGGAGTTGTCGCCAGCCCTTCTGGTCAGATGGAGCTGGGAGACACTCCACAGCAGATCAGGCTGTGATTCAGCTCTCGCCTGGGCATGGACAGACCGAGCTCTAGGACCAACAAAACTCCATGCTTGAGGATCTGAAACAGACGGATTTACACGCCACCAAGTTCCCTGGTCAGAGTGCACTCGTGACTTGGTTTTGCGGATGAGCAACACTGCTGCTTGGGATTACCCCTTGGGCACTGCAAGCATGAGTTCGGTCTGTTGAGGTCTGTGTGCTGGTTGTTGCAAGTTTCTCTCTGCTTCTCCAGAACAGTCAGATTCCTAGCAGCTGCAGATTCCTCTGGTGTGAGATCAGGGAGGGGCTCCTCCAAAATGACCCACAAAGCTGGGGGGAGGCCAGTTGTCCCCCTGGGTTCTCTTTTCCCACTGGAGGAACCAGAGGCTCGGGGGAGACCTCTCTGTGTGGTGCTAGGCTGTCTTGGGGCAGGCACAATGCAGTCAACACTTCTTACCCTTCTAATGCAGAAGCTCTTGGTCTCCTTGGGGCAGGGGGTGCTTCAGCCTCAGCTGCATTTTCTAGGATTCTCAGTGGTGTCCTGTTCTTGAATAGCCGCTGGTTGTTCTGGTGAGAGGTCATGAAGTCAGGAACAACCTATGCTGCCATCTTGGTGACGTCACTCCCTAACAGCAGGGTTTTATTTTTGTGGATTTGTCTTTGGCCAAAACAACTGAGGCTTCATTTGTTTATTTAGATTTTAAGTGATCTCTATACCCAACCTGGGGCTCCAACTTAAAATCCTGAGATCAAGAGTCGCATGCTGTACTAACTTGAACTAAGTTTTTATTTATTTTATTTTATTTTTATTTTATTTTATTTTATTTATCTCTAGGGGTGCCTGGGTGGCTCAGTTGTTAAGCAGAGGCTTAACAACTTAGCCCGACCCTTTCGCCCGGGTAATGGTCCCTGGGTCATGGAATCGAGCCCCGAGTCCAGCTCCCTATTCGTGGGGAAGTCTGCTTCTCCCTTTCCCACTTCCCTTGCTTGTATTCCTCTCTGGCTGTGTCTCTCTGTCAAATAAATAAATAAAATCTTAAAAAAAAAAAAAAAGTAATCTCTACACACAGCCTGGGGCTCCAATTTATAATCCTGAGGTCAAGAGTCAAACGCTCTACTGAATTGAACCAGCCAGAGCCCTGAGGCTTTATTTTAGAAAAGACATTTGAATGGGCTTTTAGTTGGAGCCCTGGGCAAGAGGGGTACCCAGGGCAACAGACTCCCCCCTACGGTTGGCTGAGGACTGCGGATGGGCCTTAGGTGGGTCTCCTGTTCCCCATGCTCCCCTGCACAGTTCCTTCCCCCAAAGGCTCTATGTCAGGCACAGGATGGAGGAGACTGGGAGGCACCACAGCGGCCGCTTCCCTCTGACAACTCGGACACCAGCCTCTCATGACGGGTCTTGATATTCTTTACCAAGCATGGCCTTGAAGGAACTGGCGCTGCCGAAGGAGCTGGAGCCCCCACCAGAGCCAAAGCTGGTCTAGAAGCAGCTCAGGCGGTAGCCAGGGCCAGGGCCGCGGAGTATCTCTTTAATGCACTCCCATCCCCCAACCCCGCCGCTCTGCAAGGAAGCCCTCTGGCTTTGGAGGAGGCCCTCATCTCAGCCTTTCGGAACTCTCCATCTTCACGCTTTGGGGAGCGCCGGCATGATTCCAGCCAGTGTCTGCAGCCCCTTGTACCGGATCAAGTACACGTTCTCAGTCTCCGACTGGCTGCAGCTGCAGCTGGCGATCCCCTGGTACTGGGCCTTGACCTTGGCGGTGATGCTGTCTGGTCCAGGGAGGAGCTGATGCGAGCGCCGCGAGCTCTCCTGTAGGAGCGGTTACTGAAGGCCCCAGGCCAGAGGTGGACATCTTGTAGGACTTCTAGGTCACCTGGAAGGACGTGGTTGGTGGAAGCTGGAGTGGGGAGGCAAGGAGGCTGAACCCGGCGGAGATTCAAGGAGCCGGGAAGCCGCTTCTACGCGGGAGACCCTAACCGCAGGTTTTATTAGCAGGAAGGATGACCGGCGGGAGCTCAAATCCGTGAGGCCTCTGAAGGGACAGGGTGGGCAGATGATTCCCAAACGTTAGACATAGGTTGAGTTCACACTTAGGGATTCAGCAGTGTGCCGTTGGTAAATTGTGTCCCTACAGAATTCTTTCCAGGACCCAAAGAATGGGAAGTGAATTTCCCTTGGAATCTTGTATGTAATTCGTGAAGTGATAAGTTTCATTTGATGGTGTATATTGTACATAGTATACTGTGAAAAGCTGAAAACACACAAGGTAGGTATTATGAGGCACAATGAAATGGGCTACCAGAAATTGTCTCCATCTGCTTTTTTCTTTTTTAAAATACTCCTAGTCACCTAACTTGCTCTATGCTAAATTTTTAAAAAGCCTCCAAAAAATAAATAAAAAATAAAAGTCTCCAGATTGCAGGATAACTCTTTACACTCCTGCTTTAAGCTTATCCTTTTCATGTCGTGGCAGTAACACTGTAGGAGGCATTAAGAAGTTATAAAATAGGAAAACCCCACATTAGGAAATACCAATGTTATCTTCTTGTTGTTGTGAAAGATTTTAAGTGATCTCTACATCCACTATTTATATTTAAGTGATCTCTACATCCAACTTGAACTTGAACAACTTAAACAGGCTTGAATTCAAACAACCCTGAGATCAGGAGTGGCGTGCTCTACCGAGTGAGCCAGCTGGGTGCCCGTTACCTTCTGATGGAAGAACACTGAAAATAAAAACGGAACACTTAGATCATTTCTCTTTCTTTAACTGTAACTTTATTTGGAGCAGAATTTTCCTTACATAAAGTTGACGTTTTTAAACACCTTAGGACAAACTATTCAAAACGCAATGTTTTATTTCAGAAGGGGCTTGTGTCAGTGGTTTTCTGTCCTCTATTCTCATCACGATGAATATTTGCTTTTTTAAATAAATATATTCTCAGTTATTCCCTTGTAATCAAATCCGGTGACTAAACTGCTAACGGTACTAAGACATCTGAGATCAGAAGACTGTTCGGGTCATTTGAAATTCACATTAGCACAGTGTCTCTAAGAAACTGATAATACAGATTGATGGGATGCTTGCCTCCAGTTTGTCTTCTTGATGGTTTCCATGAGAGTGTCCTCACAATAAGTTATATAAAATACAGTACTTTGGTTGGAAACTGTAAAAAGAATTCTAAAAATTAAGCACATATATCAAACAAACAAGTTGCTACACTATGCTTTAAATGATATAAAATAATTAGCACATCAAACATTTTCTTATAAACATATTGCTTTTGGTCATACACTGAGCTGGAACATACAGCCTGCGTTCTTTTTCTCCTAAATGGCACAAAACAATGGCTTGATGGCAAGGAAACGCTACTTCATGAGCAAAGATGGTGCCTGTGAGCCCGGGTAGTACCAGTATCGTACTTAGGCGTTACCTTGATTGTATTCAATTTTTGATAACGTCAGAAGATGACACATGTCAATTAGGTAGATGTATACAGTCCTTTAGCCTATCTATGAGCAGTGTCTAAAAAAACTGTTTGAAAATCAATTTTATTTCTACTTAAACCCTATCATACATGAGCTGGGTGAGTGTTTAGTAATTAATGGAATTTTATCGTAGGATGAGCAATCACACCAAGAGTAGCTTTTATGCCCATGCAACTTGCCTTGCAGTTTGCAATACATACCCTTGCCTCCCCCGGCACACCACCACTGAACCTTTGGGTGTGGAATGAGAGCCATCCCTGTACCATATCCCAATGTCTTGAAAATCTTTCTGACCGGGAAAATGAGGTATAGTCATGGAGAGGTACAGTGAAACTCCTCATTCCTCTTGGTGTCTTATAGTACATCTTAGAATCCCCTACTAACTAAAAGATACACACACCAGGTAGCATTGGATTTTTCACATAACAAAAAATGGTCATGATTCCCTTCTATAGTAAACAGCATGTATACACATTTGTCCTTTACCCTTTACGGGGGGAAAAAAAGAGAACTTTCCAGGATTTTGCTGGTTCTTTAGAATTTACATTGTTTTTTCAGTCTTCTATTTCCTTAACTGCACATCAGCTTCTTGACTTTCACATGGATAACCGTATTTGGCTTCCTAAGGGAACTTGTTTACTCATAAATAAAGGAAAAATTAAGAGGACGAAAATGGAAATATTTTCTGAATTTGGGCCCATAAAAGTATTACAAAAACAATTTTATAATGTGTAATAACCAGGTGGCTAGGTTTTTCCATTTAAAAAAATGTTATGACCTTAATATAAGCTAGAGTGCCAAGAATATGGTATTCACAATCCATTCGCTTCTCTAAGAGGTATTTACAATTTAAAACCAGCTTTCCAGCAAGCTGGGTAAGGTTACAGATTAACTTAGTTTTTATACATAATACAGAAAGGGAAAATAAATATTAATCGCAGTAAAGGACTCATCTCTGAAAACACATTTTCTGCTGCTTTAGATAATGAGTTGAGAGTATAATACAGAAGTGAACTCGGCTTCAAGTTGTGCTTACATATACATATTTGTTTTCTGGAGCTTTGCTGCTAGTTTGTTAACAGAAAATATTACCCATCAAATCCACCTCCATTATGTGCTTTTCTCATGCCCCTAGGGATCATAGTGCTTGGTCAAGTACATTTTTGCGCCAGATTCCCCACAGCGGAAATTACTCCCTGATTTAGATGAGGGCCCTATGGGAACCACGGCAATTTGCTCAGGCTGCAATACACTACAAATACATTAAAGCAATCATCTACCCATGGATTGGGTTGAATCGTGTCAAAGTGCCAATATTCTCTTTTATCTATCATTTTAACCTACAGAAATGACAATTTCATACGGCTCAACCTGCTAGATGGGGGAACCTGGAACCAAATGAGAGTAGCTTGGGGCCTGGGAGAATGTGAGTCAATATGCTACTGAGTTTGCATCGTGTTCGCTGGTGGAGACCTTCCCTCCTGCCCTTCAGGTAGCCACGGGTGGGGCAGATGTGCCCTACAGAGATGGATGAAGAGTGGACCTTTTGGTTTTTTCTGTCTGCAAACTAGCTTTGTCATTTTCAAAATTGCTGTAAACATTCCTCTCAATGGAACAGCCTCTGTCCAACAAATAGAGTTCCCACTGTATGAAGAAACTACACGAGGGTTTCGAGTTCAAATGTGGCACGCTACTGACACCACTATCATGGTAGCCGGGACCTCCCAGGTCAGCGGAATCTTGGCCATGAATCTTTCCTGCTCCCCAAAGTGCCCTGAGAATGTGGCTAGGACAGAAGATTCTTTGTTGTCTGTTCCTAGCCAGGCCTGGATAATTGGGCTGAATGCAAGAGTCGATCAGTTATTATAATAAAAAAAATCTTCTGCTGCTTTGAAACATAGCTTTTTGGTTGTACATCTTGACAGGGATATAAGTTTAACAGACTGTATTGACCTTTATGTGAAAGACCTGTTGGCTTAAAAGGCTTCCCTTTTGGGGGTACTTATACAATCGGATTTCAAAAATGGAAGAAACATTAAAAAAAAAAAAGGGAGAAAATAGAATGGGATGGCCTAACGTGACAAAACCTGGTTCGTCTCTCCAACTACCTTGCATATCTCCAACCACCAAAAAGGGTTGTTGTAAAAATTTCAAAAACTATTTACTTGGAGTTCTTTCAGCTGGGAAATTCATTGCATAATAGTATTTTTAGAACAGCACAGTGTTGTCACAGAATCAAACCAATAACCTGATATTGAGAAAAGCAGAAGATCATTTATCGAGCGCTGAGGTTGGTCCAAGAAAGCCGAAGTACCAGTGTGCCGCATTTAAAATTTAACCACTTCACAAATATCTGCACACATTGAGTAAATAACCCTCTATCATGTAGCCTTCAATTGCACCCCTGCTGCAATACTGCATCAATATTATTACATTTTTAAAAATCTGTATAAAATATTATCTGGAACCCCAAAGGAAAATCAATTAATTTTTAAAAAGTTTGTTATAAAGTTGACTGTATAAAATGCTAAAACATAATCCATATATACAAAATGCTGCTGCTTAAGAAAATAATGGGACCCAGTTTTAGAATAAAATAATTTTGTACAAAAAAAGGGTATTGCATTCAAATCAATATTTAAAAAAAAACCTTAAAAAGAATATTGAAATGTCTTAGTTCAGAAGGATAACTATAAAGTGTTTGCTTTTACACCGTCTGCCAGTTTCTTGCCGGCAGAACACCAATCAGACGGCCGAGGGACCGTGTCTCGCTTTCCTGCACGCCCAGAAGCTTCGGCAGGTCATCGCCGAGATGCGTACTTAGAAACCCAGTCCGTCCGGCCGTGCACTGGCTGGGCAGCCGGAGGCCGTGGCATCAGCCCGGGAGTGCTTCTAGGCTGGGTGTGGAAGAAAGGTCGCCCGGGATGAGGTCTCACAGCCTTCAGGGAAGAATAGCCTGCAATTAAAGAGGAAGGTGGGTCGGATTGATATGGGACTCCTGCAAACACAGCAAATAAAGGCAGCCCGGCGACAAAGATATCAGAAAATGGGGGTTCGAGAGAAGCATTGGTGGGCGACTCACAATCTTCCCTATCTCGGTGAAGGCCAACTCCATTCTATTGCTTTCAGGCCCAAAACATGGGTTTCATTCCTGACCTCTCTTTTTTCCCAGCCCACGTGTCTTGGTCAGCAACCAATGCCACTGGCTCTCCCTTCCAAATAGACTCAGAATCTGGCCCAGCTCCGGTCTCGGCTGCCTGGCCCATGATTCCCGGTCTGGATGATTCCAACTGCCAATCGGCTTCCCTGCTTCCAGCCGTATTCCGGGTCGAACGACAACCAGCACGTGAGTGAGGCTGCAATGCAAGTCAGATGACCTCACCCCTCTGCTCCAGACGCTCTGGTGGCTCCCAGGTCCCTCGCAGTCAGACACAGCGGGCTTACGGTGGCCCCGCCTACTGCCGTCCCGTCCTGTCACTCACGCCCTCCTGCCATCCACCTCCATGCTCTTCCAGGAACACACTCGCCACTCCCGCCTCCAAGCCCAGGCGCTAGGAACCCCATTCCAGGGGGTGGCCTCACCCACCCCGCAGGGCTAGCCTGCTCACCTCCTTCACACCTCCACTCAACAGCTCCTTGGCGGTGAGGTCTTCTTCGGCCACCCTCTTTATTTTTAAAAACTATTATTTTTTTAAAATTAATATATATTATCTGATTCACAGGTCTGTGAATCATCAGCCTTAAACAATTCACAGCGCTCCCCACAACATATAACCCTCCCCAGTGTCCATCCCCTAGCCTTCCCATCCCTCTCATTCCCTTCCCCTCCAGCAACCCTCAGTTTGTTTCCTGAGATTAAGAGTGTCTTAGGGTTAGGTCACTCTCTCTCTCTCTCTTTTTTATTTATTTATTTGACAGAGAGAGAGAGAGAGAGATCACAGGTAGGCAGGCAGAGAGAGGATGGGGGAAGCAGGCTCCCTGCTGAGCAGAGAGCCCGATGTGGGGCTCGATCCCAGGACCCTGAGATCATGACTTGAGCCGAAGGCAGAGGCTTTAACCCACTGAGCCACCCAGGTGCCCCTTGGTCACTCTCTTTAAAAATGCACACTCCAACCTCCACATTCCCTATATCCTGCCTACCTCATTTTTCTCCTCAGCACTGGCGAGCATCTACCCTTCCCTGCTGGGTCCTTGGCCTACAACATGCCTGGCACAAAGCCATGACTCGATAACCATTTGATGAACTGCTTCATGAATAACCCAAAATAGGACTCACCCGGAGAAGGGTCTGGAATAGGAGCCAAGTGTACCCTCTGCATAGCAGAACCAACTTCTTTTTTCAGGAAGGACGGGATATAGTTTCCAGTCAGTCCACTAGAGCTTGTAGAACTGGAACCAACTGATTCACAAAAGCAAAAGCTCATTACTATGAAGACCCCACGTGCACAATACCAACGGGGTGACATAGGTGTGGAACAATAAAGAATTGGGTGTTTGCTTTTCGGGGGGGAAATACGATAAGAACAGTGAATTGTGAGCAGAGCATTCCTCCATACCACACTGCTGGAGAGACGGGGAGAGGGGCAGCAAAGACGGGGCCGCTCTTGTAGCCTGTGCCCGAATGGAGCCCGGATACTTGGCTCATTCAAGAAAAGGGAAATGTGTGGTTTTCTTTCTTTTTTGGAATAATGGATTTAGCCCATTCTCAAATTTGCTTTTTCCACCCCATAAGAGAGAAGAGTTATCCTTCCAGGTCAGTATGTACAAAGCCCAGAATCTGGCTAAACCATAATTTACCGAACTGTTCTCTTATTGAGCAGCATGCAGGTAGGTGATCTTAATTATTTAGTTATGACAAGTAATTCTACGCTAAATACTCTTTGCCCGTAATCAGGAAAATTAATGATGTATATTAAATACATTCACTTTTTATGACCCTTTCATAAGTGAGAGTGCTTTAAGGGCTAGAACTGTATGCAACTCAGTATTCTAGGGGGTTCACGGGATGCCTTATAGGTAGCAGGGATCAATACATAGTGGATGGATGAACAGAGATCTCTAAGCCTTAACAAGTCTTTATAATAACAATAAAATGTTATTAAGGGCCATTATGCAAATGGGAGTTATATGGGGAGCGGGGAGAGAATGTGTGGCAGAGTGGTGATGCCTGGGTGAGGAGCTGTGTTGTGCCAGAGCACATTTTGCATTTTTGGTGAACAGGTACACACACACACACACACACACACACACACACACACACACAAAATGGGGAGAGAATTTGAACAGGTTAAGTCACAAAAGGGGAAAAAGTACAGTCCATGGCCACGAGAGAAGATGCCCCACCTCATTAGTACACACGACGTGCAAGCTTAAGCCACCACAAGATGCCATCTCACACCCCCCAGCACACAGTTTGCAATTGCGACAGTACCAGGTGGCATCAAGGGTGCAGCACCACTCCCAGACCCTGCTGGAGAGCAATTTGGCAACATCTGTAAAGTCAAAGATGAGCACACCCTTTAACCTGTTTACATTAATCCCGGAGAAACCTGCAGGCAAGTGTGCCACAAGAGGGCATGCCCAGGTTCATTTTAGCGCTCCTTCTCATAGCAAAGATGGTTCACAACTTCCATGCTCATCGAGGAGAGAAGGATAAATACATTACGGTCCAGTAAAAGTCATAAATTAGGGGGTGATATGGTGGCATAAGTTATATATGTTTTCTAATACATACCATGATGGGTCTTACATCTATGTGTAATCGCTATGTCATTATAGAATTACTAAAATGAGTGGAGATCCAGAATTATGTTTATATTAATTTTTGAACACGTAAAAACATACTATGTAGTTCGTGAATCTTTAAAAAACGCACAGAAGTAATAAACACCCAAATTAGGTCGGGGTCGGGGGAAGGAGAGGGGAAAGAGGGAAAGGGTTGGAAGGCCTAGACGGTGGGCTTCATGTGTATTTGCAAAGTTTGACTCCTTGGGCTGGGGGTGGGTACGTGGGTTTTGTTACCTCATTTCCCTCTTTTTTGTATTTCTCAAAATAGATGAATGTGTCACGGATAAAGCAGGGAGAAGTGAGACCCAGATGTTTACCTGGCCATGTGGAAGAGGAAGGACCGCGTGTGACAGGGGCTGCCCACCGGAGGCCCATGCCCGAGGGAACGGGCCTGCTGGGAGTGGGATTAGCTCGTCTGAAAGGCTTAGGAAATCCCTTTTCTCATTTAAAAGAAGTGGGACTGAGAAAAAAAAAAAAAGTGGGGCTGGCCTTTGAGCTTTCCACCTTCCAACCAGAAGAGGTTTTTTGATGCTCTGGGCTAAGGCTGGGTCATCAAAGAAGGGGTGAGCTGGAGCAAGGTGGGCGGAGCTAAACTGGAGGTCCTGCAGGGCGGGGCCGGACTCCCCAGCTATGCCTGAGGGCACACCCCGAGGCGGCTGGCTGGGCCCCAGAGCCTGCTGCTGAGAAAGGAGACGGAGCACGGACTGAAAAAGGGGCCTTTGGGTATCCACCCCAGAAAACCCTCTCATTTCCATAGCCTGTCTCTCTGGACTGGCCTTGCTGTATCCAGAGAATTTGCTTCTTGTCATTTCGGAGTTAAAAGCCGCTGCTCACCTGAATTTATTTTGCTGATTACAGATACCGTTCCTGAAGATTTTCCAGACAAACCAGAACTCGACCATGGATTAGATGGAACAAAATCCTTGCCCGGATTTGGAAGTATGCCGTTTCTTATATTTATTCCTAACAGGGAAGAAAGGATTTTCAAATACAAAATATGTATTTTCTCTTGCACCAGATTCCAGTTGTAAACTCATCACAGAACTCAATTCGTCTAAACTTCCTATGGTTCAATAGTCGGGGCAAAACCTGACAGGGGTTGTGTGGCTGAGGAAAGGGGGTACGTCGGCATCCTGGGGTTCAGTAGGCTGACTTACTAGGGGGCGGCCTGAGGGAGGTCTCCTAAACTTCTCCCATCAGATCTGTCTCACATCTTCTCTTTTGGCCTGTCTGGGGCTATTTCCTGGGTGTCCTGGTCATTCCCATCTATACCCCTGCATGGCTACCAACTGTCTGTCACCTTCCCAAGTTCCTCTGGGTCCCCCTTCCGCCCAGCGAGCGCTGCAGCTCCCTGCTCTCCTCTCTACATTCTGTCCCCCAGAGCCCTCTTCTCACTTGACCTGGACCATTAGCACCATCAAGTGTTGGTGACTTGGGTCAGGGGACTCCCTCATGCCCCAAGTGCCTTGCCCTTAATCAATCACCTCAAACTCAATCCAAACCACCCACCAGGCCGCCCACTTTCCCATTTATGTCAAGCACTGCTCGTCAAGCCGGTTTTCAGAACTAAAAGACTGAATTCATCCTTTATCCTCCTTCCTCTCCTAGAGCCAAAAAGAAATAACTCTCTAATTCCCTCCCTGCTCCCTTGGGCCTGTGGCCACTGGAGTTGGAGCGTCTACTCCTGACACCCAGACCACTGCTGCACCCTGTCGCCTGCTCTCTCTTCTGCAGGTCACCCTGGGAGGCCAACCAAGGGCGAGGGGTCAATCCACCAGCGGGGCCTGCTGTTCCCACCTCCTGTCCCCTGGGCCCCGCAGCCCCAGGCTGAGCCGGCACTCCCCTTACCTACACGACTACAGCCTGCCCTTAGCCACCCAGCGCGCAGATGGACACGAACCCAGCATGCTGTCCAACTAAAACCCTTCAACGGCTTCCTGCTGCTTGTGACTAAATTCCAAATGTCTCCCAAGACTCCCAAAGACGCCTCGTGCTACGTGGATCACAGGCTTACCACGCTCGGGCCCCGCCGGCCCCCCTGCCCTTCCCCTGGCCAGCCAAGCCCCTGCCTGGCTCCCAGGCCCTCCACTTGCTACTGCCCCTGCCTGCTTTGTTCTGCTCATGTGTTCCTCCCCTTCTTTGGGGGCCCAGACAGGAGTCACGCACTCAGCGAGGCTCTTCCTGAGCACTCTGTCCACAGCGGTACCTCCTTCTATCACCACCGGAACTACTGGTTGTTTATTTGTTTAGGGTCTGGCTTGCACCACTAGAAAACAGACCACACAGGGGCTTACGTCTTACATTTCGATGATGTTCCCGCCAGTTCTGAAGTTCCAGAAGCCCCGGGCCACGTGCCTTCCAGAATCTCTGACTCTGTGACTCCAGGGAAGTGGTCTCTTATCAAGGAGGAAAGGCAAGGCAAGCGTTTCTCTTACCAGGCAAGTATCGCGAGTGCTTCAGGTAGTGCTGCTTGGCCGCCGACCGCAGGGTTGGTGTATCTCGCCTCTGATAGGAGGTCTGGGTGGGGGCGCTGCTGCCCGTACTGATGGGCTCAGAGGGCTTCAGGTCCAGAACGCTCTCAAATCTGAAGCAAGGGAACGTGGCTTGGGTGAGCACGAGATGGAGAACACCACCAAAGAGGTACAGACCATTTTGCAAACCCCAGGCTCGATCTGTGTCCAGAGCCGAGGCACACACTTGCCTGCAGAGCGCCTCCTCGCTCTGTCTCTTCTTGTTTTTCAGGTCAGTCCTGGCAAGGGATGGACTGAAATCCAAGTCGTCCAAGTCCGCCCAGTCGTCGGAATCCTTTGTCGCCCGGGACACAAGACCCCACCTTCTCCGACTCTTGGGTTTGATCTCCCCATTTTTGTGTTCCAGGCCAGCTAGCATTTTCTGTGCACCCGAGGAGTGGGAGACAAAGCAATACTTGGCATTAATGGAGCTCAACCATGGGTAATCCCCATTCCAAACTTCCTCGATGATGAAAAGGAGGAGAGGGGCATATCATTCCCAACATGCCACCGTGGGAAGCACGTTCCTGGGCCTCCATCTTCCACCTCTCTTTCGTGCATCACACCCACTGGCATCCTCTGGGGATGCTCAGGTATACAAGATAAGGATTTTTAAAAAGACATTTATTTCTGAGAGAGAAGAGACAGGGAAGGGACAGAGGGAGTGGGAGAGAAAGCATTAGCAGACTGCACGCTGAGCACACAGCGTGATGCAGGGCTCAATCTCACGACCACAAGATCATGACGTGAGCCAAAATCAAGAGTCGGGCGCTTAACCAACTGCATCACCCAGGCACCCCTAAAAAGAAGTTTAAAGCATTAACATGCTTTATTCTGTCGTAAACAGAGATCGAAGAGAACACAGCTCAGACATCAGTCATCCCGCTCATTTCCCAAAAACACTGCAAGTATGCTTTCTTTGCCTTCTTTTTTTTTTTTTTTTTTAAAGATTTTATTTATTTGACAGAGAGAAACACAGCGAGAGAGGGAACACAAGCAGAGGGAATGAGAGAGGGAGAAGCAGGCTCCCTGCCGAGCAGAGAGCCCAATGCGGGGCTCGATCCCAGAACTCTGGGATCATGACCTGGGCCGAAGGCAGACGCTTAATGACTGAGCCACCCAGGCGCCCCCTTTCTTTGCCTTCTGAGTAGATCTGGATGCTATTTAATTACAGAATTAGCTACCGTAGGAAATTTCCAAATACACATTGCTTCCAGAGCTGTGGGCTGGGGTCCAGCAAACAGGGTAGAGATGCCACTCAAGTAACTTCATGGGGCATCTCAGTGCTGGTCAGGAGCCAGCACTCAGCGAGTGAATACTTGTTGATGGAAAAAATTCTGCTTTTGCATAAAGTTGTCAGAAAATCGGACTCTCAGACAGCATTACAAACCTACCAGTAACTAGATGCCTTGATCAGGTTATTATTATTATTATTATTTTTAAAGATTTTATTTATTTATTTGGCAGAGAGAGATCACTAGTAGGCAGAGAGGCAGGTAGAGAGAAGGGGGAAGCAGGCTCCCTGCTGAGCAGAGAGCCTGAGGCAGGGCTCGATCCCAGGACCCTGAGATCATGACCTGAGCTGAAAGCAGAGGCTTTAACCCACTGAGCCAACCAGGCGCCCCCCTGATCAGGTTATTCTTAAATCTAGCGCTCATTCTTTTCTTTTGAGCACCAGTCCCAGAGGCGGAGAAAGACCTGGGCTCCATTAACAGCCTAGCATTGACAGCATTCTTGACAACATTAATAGGAGCAACGACCTATACATTTTATTACGGCACTTTGTGATTTTTTCAGAACATCTTCACAATGAGCGCTCTGGGCAGCTCTGAACCACCAGGCCGCAGCTGCCCGCCGCCGGCCCCACTGTTAACGGGCACAGCCCCACATTCACAACCTGAATTTAGACCTTCAACTCCAAGGCCAAAGCTCCTTTCACTATTCCGTGATATTGCAAAGGCACATTTATTGTAACCAACGTTCCTTGTAATTAGACTTTATAGGCTGAAAAAAGAAAATCTTTCACACAATAGGGAGGGTCAGAGGAGGAAGAGGCTAGACAAGCCTCGCTAGCAAATCTTCACTGCTTACCGACTGGGGATTCTTGGTATGGAGGGACGGGAGGAGCAACGGGCTTGGCTTGTCCTCTGGAAGATGGTTCGGGTGATCCGTCCTGGACGCCTCTGCTTTGTAGGGGTACACGAGATGCTGAGGGGCCTGGCTGGCTTGATGCGGTCTCGAAGAGATCCTCGCGTGTGGCTTGGTTGGGGGCTGGGCGGGGGGGACCGGCTTGATGTGAGGAGGTAGGCCTGCCTTTTCCAGGACATCCTTCTGTGCTTTTCCTGAATCTTGGAGGCTCTGTGTGGTGCTGCCCAGGGGATGCCCGATCTGGAAGTAGGGATATCGAAGCGCCTGGAATAACACGTAGGGCTGCTTTAGGAGAAAGGTCTAGCCAGGAAGGTTATTACCATCAGGCTCACTGAGCTACATTTCTTGGGACCGGTTTACTACGGTTTCTTAGCCTAAACCAACTCCAACACAGCACTGAATGTGTGACAGGATTCTCCTTCTCTACAATATAGAGTGTATACACTTAAAATTATTTGGATAAAGCAGTCAGTCACACTACTATTACCTCTGCTACTTCTGAAAAGTATCTGGCTCAATACAGATGATGGCTTTTCTTTTTTTTCCTTTGAAACTTCCATTTAATATAAGTAGACCTCACTAGAAGAGTTAAAAGACATTTAAATAATTTCCACATGCTTTGTATCATGGAGCCATAGAAATATTGGTCTGTGCTGGCAAATCCCAATTTTCAGTATGTAGTTTATTTATTTAGGTTTAAATTCAATTAATTAACATATAATGTATTATTTTGGTTTCAGAGGTACAGGTCTGTGATTGATCAGTCTTACGTAATACCCAGTCAGATGCTGGTTTTGTAACTTATTTGCTATGTATCTTTTTTTTTTTAAGAGAGTGAGAGAGAAGGGGGGGCAGAGGGAGAGGGAGAGAATCTCAAGTGGACTCCTCGCTGAGCGTGAGCCAACGTGGGGCTGGATCTCACAACCCTGAGATCACGACCTGAGCCAACATCAAGGGTCCGACACTTAACTGACCGTGCCACCCCGGCGCCCCTGCTATGTGTCTTAAATGTAACATTTAGCCTTTCGGAGCCAATTTCCTCAGTCCATAAAGGGAAAAAAAATGGTATAAAACGGAGAGAGCCAAACACAATAATCCTGGAACACTCTGGAGAATCAAGTGCAGAACGAGCAAGTATTTTACCCCACGAAGCCAAGAATGTAATACGTGCTGAAGTGAAACCTTGCCTATCAACAGCAATGGACAGACCTTGTTAGTTGTTCTGAACAATCCACTCTTCCGGATAGTCAGGGGATAAATCCTAAAGGGCTGGGGTTTATAATTCTTTCTGAAATATTTCGTGTATAACCTGGTCTTTTTGAATGGAAACCACCAAACAGAACAGAACCTTTCTTAAGAGCTCTGTTATAAACATCTGTAGTGATTATATGTTAAGTGTAGACACAGAGGCCAGTAATGTGGAGCCTCTGGTACCAGTTTTGGACCCTGGCATCTAATTTGAGAATTCTCTGTAGTTCCAGGTACTTTTGCAAACTGATCTGGGGCCGTTTTTAGCTTTTCTGACGCTATTCTTTTTTTTTTTTTCCTGATGCTATTCTTAAAAGGACACGTTGTTCTCTTGGTTCTTTGCTACAGATTTTTTCTTTTCATCTCTTGGGTACAACCTTTAAAAAAACTAGGTTTGTCAGAAAGCTTTTCTCTTGCCCTCAGGATACTTATGAATTTCATCCCCCCGGGTGCACTTCTGAGAGCTTTCCAACCCCGGCCACCCAGAGTCTTAGGATACTGAATTATGGCTCTTTCTTCTCTGAGCCTTTGGAAAGCTGCTTTTCCATAATTTCTTAACCCCCAACTATCGTCTCTCTGGTTCTCGCAAATTCTAACATCACATTGGCCCTATCTTCAAATGTCCCCCATCACTTCAGGTTAGCTGAATCATGGTTTCTCTGATTAGAGCTGGTCACCACCTTTGTCATTCTGAGCCATGTAACCGCCAAAGGGGGCGCTGCTGAGAAGGAGCCAGACCTGCTACAGAGGAAGGCTTACAAGAGGCACAGGGGTGTTTTACCATCTAAGTCAAAGTGGCCTGGGGGGAGGGTGGGTTGAGAAAACAGGAGGCATGAAGCTGGAGACCTACCATCTGTGTCATTGAACTGCAGTCCATGGCACCCTCTGTACTAGTTGCTGGGTGAATGATTAGGGGACGTTGCTTCAACTTTCTGAGATTCAGTTTTCTCACAGAGTGAAAATACTACCACTTATATATACACAATGGAATACTATGCGGCCATCAAGAAAAACGAAATCTTGCCATTTGCAACGATGTGGATGGAACTGGAGGGTATTAGGCTAGGCGAAATAAGTCAGTCAGAGAAAGATAATTACTACGTGATCTCTCTGATATGAAGAATTTGAGAGGCAGGGTGGGGGGTTGTGGGAGGTGGGGGAGAGAAATGAAACAGGATGGGATGGGGAGGGAGACAAACCATAAGAGACTCCTAAACTCACAAAACAAACTGAGGGTTGCTGGGGGGTATGGCGGGGGGAGGGATAGGGTGGCTGGGTTATGGACATTGGGGAGGGTATGTGCTATGGTAAGTGCTGTGAAATGTGTAAGCCTGACGATTCACAGACAGGTACCCTGGGGCAAATAATATATTATATGTTAATAAAAAAAAACACAACACTACCTCTGATTTTACAGTATCCTCATAGGCTTAAAAAATCACATAAAACCATACTAAAGCATCTACAAACTGTTAAGTGCTATCAAATATTAATGATGCTTATCATCCTAGCTCTATCTCGTCTGTCGCCCTCTCCGTGTCACCTGTAAAATGAGGGAGTTGGATTTCATAAGATATTTTCAAATTCCCTTTCGACAACCGGTACTGCCTTATAAGCAAACTGCTACGTAATCTTAACTTAGAAAACATCTTTGAAAACATTCTCCAAAGACAGGCGGATATATTTGCTTATTTTCTCTTCCTCATATGTGGTGATGGGAACCTGTATGCCAATTTTCAAAGCAACTGTATTGTTTAAACCTTTCACTGTATACAGTGAGTTTCAAACTATTTTATGTTTTTATATATAATACACTGTTAGTGGCATTCCATACTATTTTTCACCCATAATATGAAATAAAATACTTCCTATGAGATTTATAGGAATTATTCAGAGTCAGATATGAACTTCCTAAGAAATGCGTTGAACAGAAGGAAATGGAAGAAAACCTGACTAGCTGTTGGCCGTTTCTTGGGATCCCACTGGAGCATGTCTCTCAGGAGCTGAATGGCTTCACTGCTAGCATTTGGAATCAGGGTCTTTAAGTTATTAGGTACACACTGGGGCCAGCGGAAGTTCATCGCACTTGAAAGTTGGTAGCCTTCAGGCCAGTCGGTCTGAAAGAAGGAAGAGATAGAAGATCTCGCTTAGCCGACTTGTTGTGATAGTTTCTATAGTTTCTATTCTAGCCCACATACCCTTAACAGAAAAGCAATCATGTCATTACCACGTTCATAGGCACAGTGCGGCACTGCGTGTGACGAAACACAGAAGATGCTAATGGAGGGACTACGAAGGACATCAAGTCAGGGGAACAGTGGGAAACATACTGAATTTGCCACCAACTGGTTTTGTAGCCTTAACACGAGATTGTTCAAATGAGTATTTTCCAATTGTGTTCTGTGAGACAGAGGTTTTAGAAACCGCTAATGAGAACTGTTTTGGGGAAAAAAAGAAAAGAAGACACCTTGTTTCCAGTTAAATAAATTTGTATTACCCTATATGTTATAATATCCCCATCTTTTTTTTTTAAGATTTTACTTATTTATTTGACAGAGAGGGAGAGAAATCACAAGCAGAGGGAGGGGCAGGTAGAGGGAGAGGGAGAAGCAGGCTTCCTCCTGAGGAAGGAGCCCAACTTGGACCCTGGGATCATGACCTGAGCTGGAGGCAGATGCTTAATGGACTGAGCCGCCTGACAACATCCTAATCTTGATAATTCAAAATAACCATGCTGCGAAGTCCAGCATTAAAGAAAGCTGTTCTAGGCAGGCCCAATCTCCACTGCTTCATCCATCATTCCCACTAAATTCTGGAGGTAATGATTGAAAACAACAAGTAAATAATCTTTAAGGTCACACCCTCCTTTTTTTTTTTTTACAAAACACATTCTGGTATAATTGCTTTTATCTTTTTTTAAGGTAAAGTGGCATTACCTATAGCTTATGTTATTTATTCACTTAGATGGTTATTGAGTGTTTATATATGCTTAGTGTTGTTGAATATCCAAATATAATCCAGGATAAATCCTGCCCTTACAGATGTGACTGTCCAAAAGGAGAAAATAAGGCATTTATTTTAAAACACAATAATACAGAAAAAAAAGTAATGAGGGTCACAAGAGAAGCACAGGTATCCAGAGGAGGGAAAGAGTCCAGCAACTCATTCTGGAAATCTTAAAGGGGTAGCACTCATGATTTATTCAAATGATCTAAAATGTTCTGAGGGTCTGGTTTGTACGAGCGACCGTGCTAGGACCTGAAAAATTAACACCAATAAACACAAGCCTACAGTCCAGAGCACAGAGATGTACAGGGATAATATTAGTAACGCAGAACACAGCTGAAAGGGAGAGGAAATTAGAGCAGCAGCGAGGACGTAAACTATTAAGGGGCCTTGGAAAAAGAGTAGAATTCGGTCACGTGAGACATTCACGCAAGGGTCTGGAGCGCGCATGCGCCACCCCCGGGGCTGCACCAGGCGGGTGCAGGGGAGCACGTGGGAGATTAGCGGTGAGGGTGGAGCAGGCTGCGGTGTGGGCACTCATGGGTATTTTTAGCTGGGAGGGCCGTAGCAGGGCTGCTGTTTGGCTGGGGGATATGGCTGCAGAGCGAAAGATAAACTGGGGACTGGACTTGAGAACAGGTGGGCTGAGAAGATGCCCCAGACACAGCGGGAGGGAAACCACTGGCCAGAGCCGAGCCACGAAGTTCTACAGGATTTTGTGGCCAGGGAATAAGGGTACGGAGGGGTCGGTGGGGGAGAGAGAGGGTGACACTGAAATTTAGCCTTGAGGCCGGGGTGCTGGGATTCTGGTGCGAGCGTGGACAGGAACGGGGAACAGGGGAAGGAAGTTAGCTGGGGGTCAGCAAGACACAATCTGTGTCATGTGTCGAGTCCGAGGTGACTTAGAGGGTGTCGGGAGAAAATCTCACAGGCAGGGAAGGGCCACTGAGGTCGAGGGAAAGCCCGCAGCACCAGCAGGTGAGCCACCAGGCTGGCGCTGCGGGGGTGGGGGGTGGGGGGGGTGGGAGTGGGAGTGGGAGTGGGGGTGGGGGTGGGGGGGTGCAGCAGAGGCAGCTGCTGGCTTCAGCCTCCAGGCTTTTGTTCCGATCCTTACCTTCTTGGGAGTCCCCAGCAGCTGGCAGATTTTGAAGATGGTGTCAATTTCACTGGCCCCGGGAAAGAGTGGCCTGAGGGTGTACACTTCCGCCATGATGCAGCCCACGGCCCAGATGTCAATGGGGGAGCTGTAGTTGGTAGACCTCAGGAGCACTTCTGGAGCCCGGTACCTGGAGGACCAAAGATGCACTGCTGGTTAGTGCGGCTATAGATCAGAAGTTAAACGAAATACTACCATCACTTCTCAGGGAGAGACCTTCTCTATTTCTAATTGCTACCTAGTTCCATGAGATAGGTGGACCCAGGACAGCTTGGCCATTGCCATGGCTGCTGTCATAAAGTAGTGCTTCTCTATTTCATGTTATTTCCTACTGAGATTTCTCTGCAGGAGTATGCGTCCTTGAGAAACAGAGTGAGAGTGAGGAAAAGGAAGACAGAACAGGAGAAAGAACATAAACCTGACTGCAGGCTACTTCTTGGTCATGGTCAGTGGCTTAAATGCTTCTGGTCTCAAAGTTTCAGCAATAGTCATTAGCTGGTTTTTTAGATAGGTCTTTGGAGAATCTTCTACACAACTCTTATAGGAAATGGTCCTCAGTAAGGGCTGTATATAAAATATTACTTATATCATGGAAAAGCATCACGGGCCTCCTTTTAAAAGGATTTATAGCCCAAGCTTTTAAACCTGGTGCAATGCCAAGATACCTAGGGATATGTGTTTCAAACTGCACTGCTGCATTTGGTGAAAAGTTACTTATTTGTGACATTAATGTTATTCTCAGTATAATGGCATATTTTAAAAGAAGTGCAATTAAATAACTTGGAGGAAAGAGGGTTTACCATCTGGTAGATACATAGTCTGTGTATGGGGGTCTTGATCGGATTTCTCGGGCCAACCCGAAGTCTGCAATTTTCACAAGTTCTGGGCCCATGCAGAGGAGGTTCTCAGGCTTTAAGTCCCGATGGAAGAAGCCTGTAGAGAGAGTAGAGAAAGGAATCCCAGTGCACATTTGCTTCTGCATTACTCTTTGCAGCTGTATTTCTCTTTTCATAAATAGCTTTAGCTTGAGAAATAGCCTGGAATGACACCAAAGGCTCCACGCACAGGACTTCTTTCATTTCCCACTGATGAATTCAAAATGTAAAACAACTCAAAAACTGGTCTTCATCATTTTTTTCCAAGATATAAAACAGCTTTTAAAACATCAAAACTCAGTTATGGGCTGAGATAACTTTGCAAAAAGAAATTGTCACCCAAGGTGGGGAATATATCTATATATCTATCTATATATATGTATATATATCTATATATATATCTACATCTATCTATCTATCTATCTATCTATCTATCTATCTATCTATCTATCTATCTCATGCCTATACTGCCCATGTGAGCTAGAAAGAATTTGAGATTAAAACCATTTCAAAAGACAAAAGTCTTATGAGTTCTGAGCGTTTATATCACAAGAAAAACAAAATGACAATTTTTGTTTAAGAAACAAGAGATTTAAGAATATGACGTACTCGTATTGAGATTCTGATGTATTGCAACAAATATTTTATAGGTTAAATGCTTATTACTTTGCCTAATGAAGAAATGGAGGCATATCTGCAGCACGCACTGTGGAAGGCAAAGACAGCTCCCCAAATGGGAAGCTCGTCTCAGCTACCACAGAGCTCTGGGGGTGCGGGCAGGATATTCAACATGCGAACTTCCCAGGTGTGCTCAGACACCCACTGGTCAGTGATAAATGCCTCTGAAAACCCAAAACCTTCCACTTGCAGAGAGTGTTGCTGACATGGACATCACTCTGCACGACTCTCAATCCCAATGGGACACCCAAACTGGATATACAACCCTGTGAATGTCGCTGATGGTGTTATGTGCTGTCTTCATTGATGTTGGGACAGTTGGATCCCAGCTAGCACATGATAGGGGAATGAACAGCCATCACGGAAGAGCTACTCTATTTCTTGACAACCTCTATGCTGAAGATGCTCAGATCTATATCTCGCCTTTCCCGCGTCTCCATTGGGGTTGCAGCTGGATATCACTGTCTCCTCCCATCAACCTGTCCTAAACCTCTTTTCTCCTCTCCCAAATCATCTCTCCTTCCCAAACCTCTGATAAGATATCCCAGTTCCTTGTAGTTATACTAGATCCTTTCCAAACAGTCATCAATTGTGTCCTATTTCTCATCCAAATATCTTCTATCTGACCCTTCCTGCCCCTTTTCACTCCTCCCTTCCCAATCTCTGCTCTCCTTGCCTATCCCTCCACTGCCACTTGCTGGCAGGCCTTCCTTGATCAGCTTCTCTGGATTTCCACAGTTCCTGATAATTTAAACACTGTCTTTCCCTGTCACTGTCACATGCACACACACAGCCTTCCATCGCTCCTTTAGTTATTTAATACGCTTGAACTCCTTTCAGTGTACCTAAAAAGACAGACTTATTTTGTAATACTTATCACCAGGATGCATAAAGTATGTTCCAATCAGGTAAAATTCCTCATTTCCTTCAGGGCCATTGTATCTACTTCCATTAATGATGTTGTACCCTTGTTCCTTTTTATCTATGTCAATGCCAATCTTTGCCATCCTTCAAGACCTATGTCGAGTTTCCCCTCCTCCAAGAAGCCATTTTAATTATGCTAGCCTTCTTCACTCATTCATCCTACCAATAAATGTTCATGGAGTGCCCACTCTAGGCCAGGCACTGAGTGAGGCTCTGTGGATTCAGAAGGAACCCAAATGGACACAATTCTTGCTCTGACAGACATGAGAGGCTCTTTCCTCTGAACTTGAGCAGAACTCTGCCATTTTCAGGTGTACTGACAGTCTCTCTCTGATTAGATGGAGCACTATAAGGGTAGAAGCCACAATTCTACTTTTTCTGAACACCTAGCACTATGGCAGGAGCATGGTGATAATGGCCAAGTCATCAGGGGCAACAGAGAGAAGACCAGGAGGCAGGAGGGCTCCCCAGACAGCAACTTCCCAGGCAGCAACTGAGAAGTGAGAAGAGCAGTGATCCTGAAGTAGTGGGGGAGACCCTGAGGGCTCAGAATAGGACGTCCTCAGCATGGGGGGAGTTCCGGCAGGACTGGATCCCCCAAAAACTCTCTGCTGCAGAGGAAGGGGCGGGTAACTATGATGTGTTTATACCTGGGCATGTACTGGATGTCATGCATCATGGAAAGCAACAGTGGTTGCTTTATTTTTTTTTTTAAAGATTTTATTTATTTATTTGACAGGGAGAGAGCAGGAGAGCACAAGCAGGGCGAGCGGCAGGCAGAGGGAGAGGGAGAGGCAGGCTCCCTGCTGAGCAGGGAGCCTGATGCAGGACTCGATCCCAGGACCCTGGGATCATGACCTGAGCCAAAGACAGAGGCTTTAACCCACTGAGCCACCCAGGCGCCTCAAAAGCAACATGTTTTTTAAGATCCTCCCCTCTGTTCATTGCCAGAGCTTGGTATTAGGTCCCGCTCCAAATGGATAGTATTATGGCATAACGATGGGTCTGCAGGTGAATGGCTGGCTAAGATACACAAAATAAATATAATTACAGAGCACATAGAAGGGGCCAAAGGGGGGTGCCTGGGTGGCACAGTCGGTTGGGCGTCTGACTCTTGATTTTGGCTCAGGTCCTGATTTCAGGGGCGTGAGACTGAGCCTTGTGTTGGGCTCTGTGCTCAGGTGGGGTCTGCTTAAGACTCTCTCCCTCTGCCGCTGCCCCTCCCATGCTCACTCTCTCCTTAAAATAAATAAGTCTTAAAAACAAAAAAATTAAAAAAAATAATTAAAAAAAAAAGGAGGGGCTGAAGGTACAGAAAGGACCATGGATATTCGGGGGGGGGGGGCCACAAGTGAGAAGAGGAAGCACTTCCTTCTCACCAAAGCCTGCTCTGTTTTCCATAATCCAAGGCACTGAGAAGATCAAAGGAGTCCTACCTGGGATAGAGCAGAGAGATAGGCACAGAGTCTGCTATTGGCACATCATATGAATATGTGTGTGCATATGCCTACATATCTCTTTTGTGTGGAAATGTGTATGGAAAGAAAAAAAATGTAGTATGTCTCTATTCCATTGCTTCATTTTTTATTCTGCCATCATACCAATATATACCCGATGGCCTTCTTCACACCACTTCCTTAAGGATCCTAACCAAATTAATAATAACTGAAACCTAAATTATAGTAAGAACCAAACTTGAAGCCATCAGCACATTCAAATGGTAACTCAGTATTGGTCAAGGTTAGCCTTTAAAAAAAGAGAATTTCCTGATGTGCGCAAGTTTGGATGGCTTATTATCAGACGAATTAAATAAAGATGATCAACGTACACCAGAGTGAGCGGTTTCTAAGACTCAGTATAATGGAGTCGTCAAGTTTGGACGCTCTGGTCTTCAGAGGGCCCTCTAGCTCCCAGAAGGCCTGGTTCTGTGCTCCCATCTTGGAATTGGCTTAAGAAGGTGCAAACACAGAAGCAGTTACCAGAGAGTCATCTTCGTCAGTACATGCAAGAAAACTCCTGTGACCCTGAAAAGCTACGGACTGTGGGACTGTGGCCTCTCTTCCTAAAAGCTCAGAACATTAAAAACACACCAGTGGGAAAAAGAGATGGCAAACATCATTTTCTGACTGAACAGATGGGAAAAGTGAGTCATTGGTTGGCAATGGTTGGGGGGGGTGGTTAATTATTCCCAATCCTACCAGAAACATGCTAGCGCCATTGTACTGTTGCACTCTACTCTGTCCCTCTCAACCCATATAGTTAAACCTTGATTTGTGGTTCTAGTCCTCTCAAGTACCCATTGATGCTCTTTCTCCTCTTAGATTCCCTTTTTCTCCTCCACTTGGGCTAAATCATTATTTGCAAATGCATGCGGCCTTTCCCTTATCATGAGTCATTTGTCCTCCAGTGTCCAAGCCTCATGGCGAGCTCCCCCTGCCCCCAGCTATAACACCCACCTCAACGAACTAGCGCCTTACCCTCGCCCAGTCCATCCCATCACATGGATTTGTGCTACGATACGAGTGTCAGTCTTCCACTCCCGACCTCGCACCTTGCTTCCACAATAGATCACGCTCCCGTGAGCACAGACCACCTCATCGCATTAGTCAAGCTCTATCCCTTACTGCTAGCTCCTCTTTCATCCAGATGCTCATAAAATGAGGAGAATGAAGAGTCTGGTCCCCCCACGTATCTGTGTCAGCAGCTTCATGTTCTGTGGGTCATACTTCAGGCCAAAACAATCAGAGGAACACTGGCTAGGAAAAAACTTAATTCCAAGCAGATCCTTACAAATGACTAATGAAAACTGTACCGGTCGGGTGACATATGTTGTTTGTTATACTGTATTTGAGTATAAGCCTTTGTAACTAGGAAGCATTCATGAGTATATCTTTAGACGATCTAGCCCCCTGTTCTTCTCATTACTAAATTAGCTACTATTAGTTTTATATCTATGAGTCCTATTCCTTAGTAATTAAAACTATAAGACCTTCACATCATATACATTTATTTATCATCTCTATCTTTTTTAAAGATTTTTAAAATTTATTTGACAGAGAGAGAGAGGGGAAAGAGCGCACAAGTAGGGGGAGCGGCAGGCAGAGGGAGAAGGGGAAGCAGACTCCCCATTGAGCAGGGAGCTGGATGTGGGGCCTGAACCCAGGACCCTGGGATCCTGACCCAAGCCTAAGGCACACGCCCAATCGACTGAGCCACCCAGATGCCCCTATTTTTCATCTCTATTTTAACAAAACATAATTTCCATATGAGAGGCCATGCAGCATAGTGGTTAAGTGTGCAGACCACTCATGTGGCCCAATTCCAAATTTCAATCCTGTTCACTATCTGGAAAATCACTTAACCTCTCTGTGCCTCACTTTCCTAATCTGGAAAATGGGAAGAAAACCTTGAGGACTTGTTTTGCAGGATGCAATGTGTTAATTTTATAAGGCTTTTAGAGCCATGCTCGGCACGCTGGCCCCTTGCGAGACCCTGTCATTAGCAGTAGTATGAATCCTCTACCCTCCCAATAGGGGGGCAGGCAGACACAGCTCCGTTTTTTTGCACAAGAATTAAGGCTTCGGAAGCTAGTCATGTGCTTCACCTTCGAGGAGGTGGTGGTAAGCTCTGATCCAGTGCTTAGCTAGGTACCCGTTCTGCTGCTGTGTGCACTGGAGCGTGTCACAATGAGCCCACTTCTTCCTCTGGGCTTCTGATTCACAATGGAAACCCGTACAGATGGGTCATTCAGACATCACGCAACAGCAAAGTGCTATTAAGATAAGAACCTTCCTGTTCAAAACTGTTTGGCTCCCAGAAGACAGGAACAGACCTTCAACTTAACTTCAGGGTGCCCCACGCCAGTCAAATAACAGAGGGATTTTCTCTTTCATCCTGGCAGAAACCGTATGGTGCTTACTTTTCATTAACAACCCTTGGGCAAAGAAAACATCAAGCCACAAAGAAGGCTTTTTCCCCTCTGCCGCATTCTGTTAATGATGAACCTGATATGAATATATGGAAATAACCAGGGAATACTGGAACACAAGGAATTTACATGGCACACCTTCCTGCAGTGGAAGTTGTTCATTTCACAGATACTACTGAATTTAAACCTACAGTGTTTTTACGATCAAGAAGACCAACAGGACAGCAACACGCAGAAGGGCCAAGGGCTGACTCAAGGTCATGCGCTGCAAGACAGTGATGACACACAGAAGCAGAGAACCACTTCTTGGGGCAAAACATTGTCCTCTAAGCCACTTAAGGTGTTTCTGATTGCCTGCATGGGTAAGTGTGAGCTGGGCATTTCCAAGGGCAGGTCAAGGATGAAACATGGTTTGCATTAATTATTTAATTGCAGCAAAGTACATATGCTTTGGCATTGCTCGATCAGCACCAAGTGGAGTCACGTTTTCATTCCCCGTGGGGGGAAAGTACTCAGAGGCATGAACTATGGCCATAGCAACTACCTGCAGCGCTGTTCTCCCCTCTCAAAGGAGTCTACTCCCCAGGGGCAGAATGCACCTTCTCACAGTGAGAACAAGCTAACAAGGCAAATCCGTGAAGTGCTTGAGATGATTTTTTTTTTCCATTACTGGAGGAAAGGGATAGTATGGAGTTCT
This sequence comes from Procyon lotor, assembly GCA_028646535.1. NCBI lineage: Eukaryota > Metazoa > Chordata > Mammalia > Carnivora > Procyonidae > Procyon > Procyon lotor. Next base: position 85,682,648 of record CM053608.1, on the reverse strand, counting down.
GTGTGCACTTAAGCAAAGGCAAGTCAATACAATATAAAAACCTACTGTTATAATGTTTCTGAAAATCATTTATCAATGAAAATGACCTGTAAAATTAATATCCCTCCCACCTACAATTATTACCGCTATTTTGTTCACCTCTGATTCCCTGGTTCTCTTTGAGAAAAGATAGGTTCTTCTAGTAAAGCATGGCAAATGGGCACAGATCCCCGAGTTAATCTCTACCCTACTACTTTGCAGCAGGGGGGCCTTTGGCAGGTCTTTCAACCTCTCTGAATGTCTGTCTCTTCTTCTTTGGAAGGAATAGATGCCATCTGTCCTTGCTTACTGAGAAAGTGGCAAGGGACTAAGTCAGGTGACAGATGAAATGTTACAAAGCTCATGCTAGAACTGGGCACTTAACAGCTGGGGAAAAGCGTCCACAAGAATCTTGGGGAATAGCAACGGTGCTGCGCTTGTAAAAATAGAGGTGGTCTGACTTTACTCCATGACCTGAGCCTCCCCTTGCACCATCTTCATACACAATCAGAGTGTCCAAGGCGTGTGAGGGAAAGTGACAGTGTAGAGTTTCCAAGAGCTGTGGTGTCACATCAGTGTCTGGAAGCTACATTACTGAATACAAATAGGTATGTGTGCATACGCACACACACGTGCATTCGTGGGTGTGGGTGTGCAGGTGTCGGGGGAGCAGCGTACATGCAGGAACATGGGCTTGTGTACATGCAGATGCATATGCACAGGCATGAGGTGCGTGTGTGAGTGCGTGCGTTCATTTGATGGGATCAGGCAGAGACCCAGGCAAAAAGACTTCAAGTCCTTTCTGGCAACAGATACCCGAGTCTCATGAAAGTCAGTGAATATTCACTTTCTCTTAGATCCACTACTCAGTTTCCAGTACTGAGCCAACAGCCCAAGTAACTGAGCCACTATGTGACTGAGCCACTATGTGACTGTCCCTATGTGAAAACATTCTGTTCAACCTTTCAGTTTTGAGCATCTCTTTGGTTTCTCGTCACTTCCTTTTGCGGGGCTCTTAACATCTAGTAAGTTACCCTTCTCTCCTGATTTGTCCCCCAGACACCATACCAGTTTTTCATGTTTTACAAATTCCATCCCTTGTGAATCCTGGTGATTGAAGGGTCTATCGATGCCAGCAGAATCAGGCTGACTGTTTAGTCAACTTCCTACTGGAATTGGTTCACAAATGGACTCAGTCTTGCATATTACTTGCATATTACAGTCTTGCATATTACTGGTTATTCAGCATGTGCCTGAGGCTGACATGGATTTGCACAGAGAGCCTATGTCTATCTGTCTGAGCTTCATTTAGCCTCCAACAGAGGGGCTGCTTAGAGGTTAAAGAGTGGGCTGGGAAGGATCCCAGATGAACAGTGCCACTGGCTGAGGCACGGTGGCTTTTCTACTGCGAATTGGTGTCAAATCTGCACTGACCGTATTATCAAAGGGCTTCCACCCGGGTTCCTTTTTAGGTAATGAAACTCATCTGTTGGTGCAATATTGGCAATGGCAACAGCATCTTCAGGCTGGGGGTGAATGGCTTTCTGTCTGTGCAAGATCAACTGCTTGGTCCATCTGTCCTTTAGTTAAAGTGCCTTCAAATGACCCCCTAGGGGACTCCTGGCTCCACTGGTGGACATGTCCACCTCATGGCTCTAGGTTCACAAGAAGGTGGGTCTGTGTCTAGTTAGTAGTAGAGACTTAGTAACGCCCTAGGTGTTTGCTGGAAAATATAGCCTCAGAATAATTGCTACTCATCCCCTTTCAAAACTTCAGCTAAGGACAACAGTATTGGAGAATTTCCCAAAGGGTGTGTGGCCATCCATTCCTCTAGATATTCTAAATCGCTCCTTGGACTACCCAGACCATCCTTATAGTGAATCATACTGGGCCCCAGCAGGGCTGTTTTCTCTGATCAAGTGATATAATTGGCCTAGAATGAGAGATATGACACAAGACTGTCCTATGCAACCTGTCACTGTTTACCATGAAGTCACTTTATACACTGTCCCCTCTAGAAGGATCCACAAGATAAACCTCTTTGGTCTTAGTTCCAAAAATAGTTCTGCCTCTCTTGGGCAACTGGACTATTTTTACTGGGGGTGGGGGAACCATGTTGGACATAGTTGGTCATGTTTCACATTTTGCACTGTCAGAAAGCAAGCTCAGAATCACATCTACAGCCTATTTCTTTTACTTAAAAAGAACTTGCAGACACGCATTTTGCCGACTAACTTCCCCCTCTAGCTATATCCATACCCTGTTTTGTCTTTGTCTTTCTTTGCTAACTTTTTTTTTTTTTTTAAAGATTTTATTTATTTATTTCACAGAGAGAGAGGGAGATCACAAACAGGCAGAGAGGCAGGCGGAGAGAGAGGAGGAAGCAGGCTCCCGCTGGACAGAGAGCCCGATGCGGGGCTCGATCCCAGGACCCTGAGATCATGACCTGAGCCGAAGGCAGAGGCTTTAACCCACTGAGCCACCCAGGCACCCCTCTTTGCTAACTTTTAATTGATTTTATTTTCCTGTGGTGAACAAATTTTGTTAGACCATTTTGAAGGCTTTTGAACTGAAATATAATACATCAGGAAAATGAGAAGCCACACTGAAGCAGTAATAGCACATTAAACATAACATGTGCAATGTCTCTGAATTCTAATCTTAGATGTCTTATTAATACACCAGATAGTGGGCAGGAGTAACTTTTAGATCTATACCCAATGAGCTTAATGTTAAAGCTTACAGAATAAGAACACACAGACATGATAATGAGAAAAATTCAGAAATGAATTTTTCATTTCATTTCACAAAAGAGAACATATCCCAAACACCACTGTCAGCCTCTCAACCTGTTAACCTCTTCTGGGAGGCAGTCACCAAAGACCCTGATGCTCTCAGTACCTTCTACCTGATGACAACATTTCACTGCTATTAAAAAGCGTAATACTCCAAATCACCTACCGTGTTTGTGAATAAATGCAAGTCCTTGTAATATCTGGTACATGATATTCCTTATGGCAGATTCAGGAAACAACTTATTTCTGGATGGGACAGAGGAGGAAAAAAGTTATAGATCTAGATTTGCACATAAAAACAAATACTCTATGTCCCTGTTCTTTTGGTTATACAGTAAGAATTGAAGAAAACATTTGCTTACACACAAATGTGACCAGATCCTATGATAATAAAGACCAAAGGAAAACAACGATTTGTCCATACAAGATAGCTACCTTCTAAACACTGGTGTATTGGTATATTGGTGATTGGTATATTCAGTTATGTCACAACGAAGAAAAGATTAAATATTTTACAGTAACCACCTCTCCAAACCCTCTGGTCTTTTATATAAAAATCTTCTCTCTCCATAATATAAAACTTTAAAAAATTGTAATGGGGAAAATCTGAGGCCTTCCAGATGAAGTCGTTCCGAAATGCAGTGGATCATAGGGGATAGTGCTGTAACTACACCGCTTCTCTGTTATTAGTGCCAGTGAAGACCGTGTTCATCGGCCGAATTCATTCAGAGAGAAGCTGTGAATGGCGATCACTTGCCGCTGAGAAAATATGCCTGAGAAGGCTCACTTTCCAAGTTCAAAATGACCGTAGCAGGTAAGTTCATTATTAGTTTCCTCTTCCCCGCACACAAGCCCCTGAGCACCTTACGGCAAGAAAGGACGAGCAAGACACCTCCAAGTTCTCAGTGGAGGCCTCAGACTAAACGAGGTCAATACACGCTGACCTCTAGTTGCTCTGCCCGCACATCCTCGTGGGAATGGAGAGCTGCAGGGCTTCTGTTCAATCCCCGAGCTTCTCTGGGTGAAGAACCCGTTGAAGCTTGAAAATGGCTACACTGAAAATAGCTTCTAGGAAGACTTCGCGAGGCCTCCTGAGCAGGAATGTGGGCTGGGCCCCTCATCTACTGGGTGGCTTTCAACGGGGAGGCCTAAGCAGCGTTAACTGCGATAGACAAAAGCAGAAGGAAAATACAGCCGCTTTGTGACATTTGTTTCTAAGATTGTCAGGCCCAAACCGTACCTTTCTTTAATGAGCTGGTAAAGATTTTCCTTCATGTACTCGAAGATAAAATAAAGATGATCATTTTCCCTGATAACTTCTTTTAATTTCACTACATTGGCATGGTTGAGCTTCTTTAAAGACTGAAAGGGGAAACAGAAAAAAATGAGAAAATCTGTTGTTGGAGAAGAAAAGCAGTGGCACGTGTATGTCGAAAGAAACGTCTAATTCTAGACCCACAGAAATGCCGCAATTCCTATTTCATGGGCAATATATGGTATTTCTCTGAAGTCAGTAATGATGTCATGTAGCAAAGCTATTGCGATTAGCTGACTAGCCAGTAAGTACTTGACCGCGACGGGTATTTCTGGCCACCTGCTGCACCAGGCAATGGGCCTGGGCTATTTTAGGCGCACTCCCTCCAGATGATGGAATTCATGCCATGAGAACGGCCAGAAGGGAACCAATGGGAAGCTGAAGCTTTGATCATTCTAGTATTTGAGATGGCAGCTGCTCTGGGCCGAGATGACCAGCCAACAGTCTGCAGACCCTTTGAACAGGAAATTGTTCACACAGATAGAGGCTGATAGCCCCGGGCTCTCAACTTCCGTTGGACTATTGTGTGTCCATAAGACACACAGCAGTCCTTACGATCCGAGTTTTATTTTTTTTAAAAATATTTTACTTAATTGAAGTTAGCTAGCATATGGTGTAGTACTGAGTTTCAGGAGCGGTATTTAATGAGTCATCACTTAAGTACAATATCCAGTGCTTATGCCAACAAGTGCCCTCCTTAATGCCCATCACCCATCTAGCCCATCCCCCACCGATGTGCGTTTTAAAGGAGGAAGAGGAGAAATCTCATTGCAAAGCACCCCACCCCCCACCAGGGTGAGATGGTAGAAAGAGCTCTGCTTCCAAGAACAGCAAAGGCAAAAAAAGAGAAAAAAAGAGAAAAAATGAGAAAAAAAGAGTGACTCGGAAAATGGGGTGTGACCTGATTCTTCATCCGTGCGCACATGTAGTTTTTCTGTTCCTGCCACATCCACCTGTCAACTTTTCCCTGTTTGCATCATTAGTTCTGTTGATGGTGAGCGAGTACACGTTTGTATTCGTGAGCAGGGATCCTGTTCGTGTACCACAGTGAGAGAAATTACGCCTTTGCTCACCAGATGGTCAGAATTTGATTAACAGTCTCCCAAAAGGAAGCCTCCAAGGGCCACGGGCCAGCGGGATGAGCCCTCTAATTCCAAAAGCCTTCTCCTCACAGAGAAGTGACTCCAATGCTAATACATTATAAAGCCCTGCTTATCTTTGAATTTCCTTAAAAAGAACACTTCTTTTATAAAATAAACACGGTGGCTGAAGACAGAAAGGTGAACATGAATATCCAAATCTGGAAGGACACCCAGTTATAATGCACCCAAGGAATCAGAGCTTGGGAGTGCTGTAATATGACTGAGCCACTTCAAGCGGCCAGGAAGAGAGAGGAAATATGGCCAGTGAATGAGAACAAAGTAAAGTCTTCTGGAGCCTCTTTCCTGAAAGACAAACTTCTGACAAGCAGCCTCTCTGGCAGGAAATCCTCAACCGAAGGCTGGATCCTTCTAGAATGACCCAACCAACCAGGCTGATTACTTGGTTTTTTGTTTTTTTTTTTAAAGGTTTTATTTATTTATTTGACAGAGATCACAAGTAGGCAGAGAGGCAGGCAGAGAGAGAGGGGGAAGCAGGCTCCCTGCTGAGCAGAGAGCCTGATGTGGGGCTCGATCCCAGGACCCTGAGATCATGACCTGAGCTGAAGGCAGAGGCTTTAACCCACTGAGCCACCCAGGCACCACTGATTACTTGTTTTAGTTAGCTTTGTTTCCAGGTTCTCCATGAGTAACAAACACAAACATTGTTTAGCTCATAAGTATTCACCCCCGCAGACACCTTCTCTATTCGCTTAAAATGCATCCCAGCCACGGCTGATGCGTCCAGCAGGCAAGCCGCAGAACGAATCGGGCAAATTCAGTCAGAGGAAAATGAAGTAGGTTTTTTAAACTTTTGAAGAGGAGGATTCTAGGCAAGGAGCAAAGTACCTTCCATGCTTGGCCTGACATATGTTTTGAGCAAGTATTACTGAGGCTCAAGTCTAAGGGCTCATAGTTGTTTCTGAGTGAGCCCCATGGACAAGTAAATTCTATATTAGTTTAATATAAAAGGGATTCATTTTACAGGCACCTGGGTGGCTCAGGTGTTTGGGTGTCTGTCTTAAGCTCCAGTCATGATCCCAGAGTTCTGGGATCGAGCCCCAGTGTTGGGCTCCCTGCTCGGCGGGGAGTCTGCTTCTCTCTCTCTCTATCTCCCCACTGTCACCCCCTGCTTTTGCTCTCTTGCCCTCTCTGTCAAATAAATAAATAAAATCTTAAAAAAGAAAAAGGAGGGTGAATTTCATGTGGGAGATTTCATGTGACTCATTACAGAGAGAAGGCATCTTATTTAGGCACAGGGAAGGTTTACAAGGAGAGAAAGAGGCAGGCGGTTAGAGCTGAGAAGCACAAACAGCAGATTAAACCCAGGTCAGCAGTCCAAATGGAGACTGTTGATCCCCATTTGGATAAAGGTTCTTAATAATTAAACAAAACTACAACGTACTGCTCCTCAAGGGTACCCTGGGGTACGAGACCGTCCTTGCCTGTAAGAGGCAAACAGCCAAATCAAGAAGAGAGGGCATGAATGCAAAATCCACAGAACAGAATGAGGGAGATTTTATTAGGGTCAAGAGAATGACAGAGACAAGGAACCTTAGGAATGTTTCAAGAAGGAGCAATCAGCACACCCTGAATAGTAAATGAGGGTATTATTCGCAATGCAACTTAAAGGCAAAGTAGCATCTAGAGGAAGTCAGTGGGGGGGGAAAGAGTAGGTCAGGAGAGAAGCCTTCTTAGGTATGAGTGTGGAACTGGAATGGTGTGGTCTATGCCTGAGGGATGAGAACTGCCCCAGTGTGGTTCTGAAGGAAGCCCATCCAGAAGACTCTGATGGCAGAAGTGGGCAGGGAAGACACTGGTTGGATGTCATTGAAGCCTGACAAATGTGGATCTGAAACCAAGCTTTGCGGCTGAGGGTTGTATTTACCTCAAGCAAGTGACTGAGTCTCTGGGTCGCAGCTGCTCTCAGCAGCAAACCCAAAGTACTAACAGTTTCCTCGTGAGGTAATTGTGAGAATGAAATAAGACAGTGCATGTGCTGCCGGGTTCATAGTAGCGTCTCAGGAAATGGTAGGTAGTGTGTGAACAGCTGAATGTCGCCGAGATCGTTCTGGGGACGGCCCATGGGGTGGATGAGATGTGGAGGAAGTGAGGTCACAGGCCAGCTGCAGTGAGCTGCAGTTTCTGAGTGAATGGGTAAATGATCATTACCAAAGGAGGGAGAAAATAGGAGCACTGGGGGAGGCAGACATTCTAGAAAATTCAGGCATTCATATCCATGAAGCAGTTGGATATGTGGCCCTGAAGTAGGCGTCAGCAAACTTTTCTTAAAGGGACAGAGAATAAATATTTTAGGCTTTCTATGTCCCTGCCACAACTACTCAACTTTGCTACCAAAGCGTGAAATCTGCCATAGACAATATGTATATAAGTGGGAAAGTGTTCCAACAAAATTACATTTAAGCAGGACGTGGCAATTCATCAACCCCTGGTCCAATGCTCACAAAGGATAAAAGATTTGAAGAGACCACTTAAGTGAGGGAAGTAAATGAAATTACTCAGGAGGAGACTCCGAGCAAAGGAGAAAATCGCTAAGGACGGAATGTGAGAAATCATCATTCTTTAAAGGGTGAACTATGGAGCACTTGGTAAAGGCAAGAAAGAGTAGGACAATGGGGCAAAAGCAGAGTCACACAGCCTGGGGAGAGGGCAGCACCCAAGATCACAGGCAAGAGAGTGCCTGAGAAAACAAACCAGAGGGGCACCTGGGTGGCTCAGTGGGTTAAACAACTGTCTTCAGCTCAGGTCATGATCCCAGGGTCCTGGGCTTGAGCCCCATGCCAGGCTCGTTGCTCAGCTGATCAGGGAGGATGGAAGGTACATATATTTATTTAGAGACTGAAGAGAAGGAGCCAGTGGAAAGGAAGAGCTTAAAGAAATGGGAAGGTTCAGGACGCCTGGGTGGCTCAGTCATTAAGCGTCTGCCTTCGGCTCAGGTCGTGATCCCAGGGTCCTGGGATCAAGCCCCACATTGGGCTCCCTGCTCTGCGGGAAGCCTGCTTCTCCTGCTACCATTCCCTCTGCTTGTATTCCCTCTCTCGCTGTGTTTCTCTCTGTCAAATAAATAAAATCTTAAAAAAAAAAAAAAAAGAAATGGGAAGGTTCACAAGGTGGGAGCAGCCCAAGTGTCCATCAACAGGTGAATGGATCAACAAATGTGGCATATACCTACAACCGAATAGGATTTGGCCTTAAAAAGGAAGGAAATTCTGACACAGGCTATGACATGAACCTAGACATGACACCAAGTGAAATAAACCAGTCACAAAAAAGAAATCTGTATGATTCCACTTACCTGAAGTACCTGGAGTGGTCAATTTCATAGAGACAGAAATTAAAAGGGTGTTTGCTAAGGGCCGGAGGCAGAGGGGTCACGGGCGTTGTTGTTTAATGGGTTCAGTTTCAAGTGTGCAGGATGAAGAGAGTTCTGGAGATGGATGGAGGTGAGGCCCATACAACAACACAAATGCACTTAATACCACTGAACAGTACACTTACAAATTCATAGTATGGTAAATTTCATGTATGTATATTTCACCACACTTGGAAAGGGAAAGAATATTAGTGGGGAACGTGTGAGATCAGAATAAATCCGTGGTTTAGTTAACAGTACTATACCAAAGTTTAAAAAAGTATATTTACTCATATAATAGCAATCTTCTCCTTTGAGCTATTAGTTATATAATGTTGTCATTTGCCCCCTTTTGTTGGCATCAGTGGAATAATTCAAACACAATGACTAATGCTATCAACCATAAATCTAAGCAGGTATAAAGCTATTTTAATCAACCATACATAAATTATTCCCTGGTGTATTAATAAATACCTTAACCTCCCGAAGGTTCATGCATTCCTCCCAGGAATAAAACTTTCTTTTCATTCTAAAAGAGAACAAAGAAACAAATAACGTGCTTATTCCCAGTAACAGATTAAACTTTCTTGTTTAAAAATGTTTTCATTTAGGGGTGGGGTGGGGGGTTTGGAAAAACAAAAAACCCCCAAACCTAAAAAACCCAAAAAACCTCAAACCCAAAACAAATAAAAAATATTTTCATTCTGAATCTAATGAATAGTGCCTAAAGCTGGTTTCAATTTCCACCAAATATTATAGTATCCGAAACATTCATTTTAAAATCTGGCAGTGCGATCAATCCTACATCACAAAATTTTCCAGCAGAGGTGGTGCAGGGCAGGGTAAGATGTCTCTGGCTGTCTTGTTCCATCACAAATTGGCTAACCTTGCCCTGGAGCCTAACCCCTCAGGCTTATTTGATCTAGACTAGAGCTTTCCAACAGAACTTTCTTTATTGATGGGAATGATCTGCCCTGTCCAGTATGGTAGCCATAAGAATACACAAATCTCGGTAGTGAGTATTTGAATATGGCTAGCATAACATAGGAACTCAATTTTTAATAAAATTCACATTTAAATGCCCTATGGTTACTTGCTACCCTGTTGGACAACACAGTTCTAGACCCTCCAGTGGCGCGGCTGGCAAACTAAGGCCCATGGGCCCATTCTATACCACCATGTCTGTCTGCGCAGCCCATGAGCTATGAATGACTTTTGTATTTTTAAATAGTTGGGGAAAAGACGTCAAAAGAAGAGTAAGATTTCATGACGTGTGATAATTTTATGGAATTCACATTTCAGTTTCCATAAAGAGTTTTGTTGGAATACAACCACGCTCATTCATGTATACGTGGCCTATGGCTGCTTTTACACGATCGCAGAACCGTGTTGGGGCAGAGACCACGTGGCCTGCCAAGCCTGAAATATTGACTGTGTGGCCCCATACAAAAGTTGTTTGCCAACCCCAGCCTATAGCCTGAGGGAAGAGAAAGAGAACCTTATGGGCTAGCCAGAAACCCAAGTTTCAAGGTTTTATCTTTCATTGCACTGCAATCACAGAGTCTCATTGGACTATTCCAGCAGCCCCCAGTAATGGATGGGGCAAGGCAGGCAAGGCAGAAACAGAGAAGTCATGTGATTTCCCCCAAGGTCTCCCTGCCGGATAATGGGATGCCAACTTCCATCTCTCCACCCCACTCTCACACTCTGTCCCCAATGTCACATGGTCTGCTGGTGGAGTTCATGCCCCAAATACTCTTTAGCCTCTCCTGTGTGGCAGGGGCTTTGTTGTGCACTAGGGATACAATGGTATCCTTGCCCTGAGAGGGGCATCCCTTGTGGACCTGACATCACAGCAGAAAATCAATACTTTATGTGCTGAGTACCGGAAAGGAAAGGTACAGGACATAGTGAGAGCAGATCCCAAAGTAACCAAATTTCGTCTGGGCTATCAGGAAGCACTTCTGGAAAGAGATGTTTCAATTAAGACCCAAAGGGTCAGCAGTTTAGCCCCTGGAGGTGGCCAGAGTGACAGGAATGACGTCGGCAGGAGGGTAGTGACAGGAGATCGCATTAAAGAAAACAGGGAGCGGCCAAGTGATGCAGCAAGTTGTAGGTTACATTAAAAATTGGGGGCTTGATCCTAAAATTGACAGGAAGATATTGCAGAATGCTGTGGTTTGGGTTCTCCTGAAAGCAGAGCCTGAGGCA